>BMAU01017187.1:830000-1344941 GCA_019973935.1 Trichonephila clavipes | reverse complement strand
CTTGACTCTATCATTAACATTTCGCTATGTTTTTCATTAAATCGTCATTATAATTTAAGAAAGCGGCGTTTGCTTGCGAATATTATAATTTTAAAATAAAATAAATACAACAGAAAGTAATATTAATGTATTACACTTTCAGATATAAATTATTTACACTACTTTATGCGTTCATTACACCAAAACTTTTAACAATGTGTTACTTTTGCTGAGCAGAGATCAGTTTAGGGAGGTATTTTGAAAATCTGACACCCTCAAGAGTGTTACGAGGAATTATAAAAAAAAATCCTTTTATCAGCTATTAGATCTACATACTTGAATAGGCATTTACTTTTGGGCGTCTGGACTGTTAAACAGTCCTCAATCCCGCATATCATGAGAGTCATGATGTTGGGCATGGCAAAAGTGAGGTTTAACATTCTGCTGAGTGGCATGATGGCGATTGGTTGGGCGATGGAATCCGGGAGGCTAGATTCTACATACTGAAACATCTAGCGAAGGTGTTTTTTCTTTTTTTGTTTGTTCATGAGATGTACAAAAGCTTTTTTTTTTTTGTTTAATTTGCAATTCACATAAAGTTAACTCATTAAAAACTTCTTTTCCCTTCAATCAGTGTTGTTTAATTTTCCAGTTCACCCATGCGAAGAACAGGTGTACCAGCTAGTATATACATGTACTGGAAAAAAATTCAAAAAGAAAAAAACAATCTGATAAAATTATTTTGATACTTCATTTTAATTGTAACATTTTTCATTCCTTTTGTGTTTAGTAAATTATTTAAACACGTATCTGACAAAAAAGTATGTTATACAAAACTAACATATTCATTATTTTTTAACAATAATTTGATATATTATAATAATTTATATAATGACTTATTTATAACATTGTATTTCATTCTTAAAACTTTTGTAACTAATTTTTTATATAAAATATCATTTAATGTTTATTATAAGAAAATTTTTCAAAAGTATTATTTATTAAAAATTATATTTATAAAGTATGATATAAATATTTATATAGTTGCAGTAATTATTTTATTTTTTAAAAATGCAAACTATTTTCCAAAATATGATTTAATAATCAATAAACCCTTTTAAAATAAATTTATTTATATGCAAAGTTTCGTGGTTTTGTAAAAAGAACAACAACATCACACATACAGAATTGTGACGAATTAAAAATGTATAAAAATAAAAGGGTAAAAGGCTGGAGATTTTTTTACATTCACTGTATAAAATCATTCAAAAGAAAAGTATACTATGTGATAAAAATATATTTCAGAATTTTTAAGGTTTTTTATTCCACTGTTCTTCAATAAATCATTCTTTTAAAATGAAGAAAAACTTAATCAGTTGTTTTGCACTCTTTAAAACATTTCATCTAGTAATGTGTAATGAATTGATTACCGCCATAAATACCAAACAGTATAGTGATGACACAGCAGCGAAATTTCCTTTCAAAACCGCGAAAAGAGTGACCTTCTCTTCTATCGCGCATGCGCAAAACTTTCACCTGTATATAGTTGCAGTGAATAACCTTGGCGCAAAACAGAGCTTTTCTGTGTGTGTAATATTTAAAAATAATTTTTTAAGAACATGATTTTTAAGTCAATGCTTTCAAACTTAACACATCAATTGCAAACAAACGGTAATTTTTAAACAAAATAATGCTAAAATATTTCTCACAAAAAGGGGAAAAAACGAAAAACGCATTTTTTTAAAAAACCGTAATTTTTAAGTTAAGTTTTTTAATCTTTGCACAGATTATGGATAATATCGTTCTACACACGGAGAAAAAGGTTTCGTGAGACTATTTTTATAGATAAAAGAAGTTTAAGTATTTAAATAATACTTTGAGTATTTTTTAAATGACTGGATTTTAAAAGAGAAAAGCATGAAGTTTTTTAAGTGTAAGATATCTATTTCATTGACAGCGAAAGAAAATGCAAGCGGATATGATTTAGAAATCATTTTTCATAAAAATGTATCGATTTTTGACTCATTTATAGGAAAAAATCGTAAAGAAATAGAAAATATCATTACTTTGTAAAATAAATTATACCGTATGTAATTATTTTTTCCGAGTCTCATAAAAAAAAATTAGATCGTGTTTTAAAAACGTATCTTGGGAAAGAAAAAGGTTGAAATTTGAAACTGCCGCCTTGCGGAGAAAGAAATGGCAACAATTATGCGTTTTAAGGTTTTAATATCTTTTTAAGTAATTGAGTATCGGAATATAAATGGTCAAAATGGATTCCTCGGATCATTCCTGAACTTTTGGTACCTTCGGCGGGGGATTTTCCACGTCATTGCAGTTCTTTCAGTAAGAGAAGATACACTGATTGAATGGTCGTGTATAAGTTTATTTACCTTTGAATTTTAATAGTGTGGAAGAACATACTGTTACAGGCTCCACCTGCTAATTGTATCATATATTAAATGGCTTTTTCTGATATCTTAATTTTGTTTCATTTACATTTTGGCTCTTCTCATGAAAGTTTGCCTACCTGATGTAAGTAAATATAGGGAAAAAAATACTTTTTAAAAATAAAACCTATATATATATTCTTTTAATGATGATGACACCAAACTATGACTGAGTATCCTTGGCTTTTAAAAAATATATTAAAAGCAAATTTATTGTTTATTTTGGTATTTTAATGTAATGAATTTTGTTGTGTAGTATGAACAGATTAATTGGATTGCGTAGAAAATTGTCTTTTCAAAGTAGTAATTTAAAAAATATTAAGAACAATAAAGATTTTTATATTTTTAATACAAGGTTGGTAATTTTAGATATTAGTCAACATTTTCCTCTGAAATATACTTGATTTTTTATGCTTGAGTGCTTGTGAATTGTAAATTCTTGAAAGAACAGTAAATGTTAGCATTGCAATTTTGATAATTACTATTGGTCTTTATTGTAATTATACAAAATTGAAGATCTTTAAGATAGAAAATATATATATTATTTAACTTATCCTTCTAAATCTTAATTATTTTAATATTTTTTTTGACATTTGAATTTAGGTTTACTGATTTTTTAAAGTAAGAAGTAAATGAATGTTTTTTTCTAATGGCAGATTATAAACAGTTATTAACAGAGTTCATCAGTCTACCTAGTACATTTGCCAAAAGCATGTATCTCTTTTTAGTGTTGCACCATATAATCAGATACCAATCGCTGCAGGTAATTTTGACGCATAGTTTCGTCCCTAGAAAGAGGCACCTAAGCTCTGACAATGTGAACCTGTACTACAATTTAATTTTGCCTTTTTTTGCCTAATAACTGTGAAAGAATAAAAAATTAACAGCAATTTTATAATTAAGATTAATCTTAGTTATGGTAGCATTTATCCGTGTAATTTCCAGTCAAATTTCTTTTTTAAAAAAAACAAAAACATTAAAAATGCATAAGCTTACTAATTCAGTTTTTAATACTGGTTAGGCTGATAAAATCTTTCTTTTTTTGTATACAATGATTTATATTATGATACAAAAATGTATATTTATATAATATATTTTGCAAAACACATACATATGCATGTTATATAATCAACACTTATTTATTAGTGAATTTTATGTATTTTTCAAAGCTTTTGTGGTGTTTTCTGTTCTTGTGAGTTTATCTTAATAAAGTACCAATATTCACACATTCATGCACTGTTTTTTATTTTAGCTCTCAAAATACATTCCGAAAAGCAATCTGATGAATCAGTCATAGAGCACTGTTTGGTTACGAATGGTTCTGCCTTAGAAGAAAAAAATGCTGATGACTCATGGAATGGAACTGTACTTAGTACTAATTCATCGTTAGTGGATAAATCTATTTCTGTGTTGGATTGTATGCCAGATTCTGGTTTATCATTACAAAATGAAAGTCTTAAATTTTCTGGGCAGCAATTAACATCAAATTTCTTATCTACCTTTAATTCAGAAAGAAATTTTTCAAGTGCTAATGTAGTTTCTGGGAGTTTCAGTAAAACAGAAATACAATGTAAAAAGGATGAAGCTAATACTTCAAAGCATTTAAGTTATGACATCTTTTATAAACTACAGGAATCAGATTCATATGCAGTTGATAAAAATTCTGGCTATTCTCAATCTGCCACTAGTGCATCTAATAATATTTCTCAGCATTATGCTTTAAATGATTGCAGTCCCGATGAGATTTTATGTGTTTCTGTGGAAGAGAAAAATGTTGAATTGAATTCTCATGAATCTCAAGTAGAAGGTGTTGCATTTTCTGCTGAAGCTATTGCTGCTTCAGATTTAGTTTATGAAGATAAGCCAGTAGAAAGGTCGGATTATAATGAATCTGAATCATTTCCAAATACAAAGAAAATTGATTTATTGAGTAATACAGAAATAGAGAGTGAAGTCAACAATGTAAAATATTCAGAAAATCTATGTCATCCATATCAATTGAAACATCTAAATGACTATGAACCAGAAAAACTATCAACTCCCCCACAAAAAGATTTTGAATTGCAGAAGAACATAAATGATGATGAAAGAGATGGAAAAGCTAATGAAGATAAAGATTCTTTTTTACCATCAGAACATGGTCCTTTTTTATGTTCTAAAACTGTTAGCTTACATTCAGATGATTTAGCTAAATCAAATTCTGAAAATAAACAACAATCTACTAGCTCTGCATCTAGTTCTTCAGCTGAACTGACTGCGGAAGGAAAAGATAATTTAGATGAAATAGATGATTTAGAATTGCATAATATTCAGAAAAATGATCAAGTAAATCAGAATGCTTCAGGTGAAAATTTTGAGGTCCATGGTATTGATGATGTTTATATGAACAATTTGAACATAGAAAATGCTTTTACTGTTCAGGATGATGATTCAGGTGTAAGCTCAACAGAAGATATAAGTGGTAACAGTCCACCAGAAATTGCTAATGCAGAGTCTGTCGATTCTATAGTCAGAGAAAAATGCAATCATATTGATAATTTTTTGAATTCAGAAGCTTCTAGTAGTAAAATACCTGATGACAATGTCTCTGAAGAATTTCAAGCCTTTGAAAACTCAGTTATTTCTACATCTGAGGCAACTGATAAAGATGAAAATCAACAAGAACGATCCTGTACTGACAAAAATTTATGTAGTGTAACTGATACAGATGCAAAAGGCGTTTCTAATGTATTTGCTGGTGCAAGGCCTAAACTTGATAATTTTAATGGCAACTCTCTAGGCAGTGAGTTTCAAGCAAAATCTGCTAAAATTTTAGATAAAGAAATGAATGAGTTGGATACTTCAGATGCTATTGAAGAATCAGTTTCACCAGAAAAAATAAATTTAAATAAAGAAATAATGAATCAAGACCTCGAAAATTTTAATGATTCATGCATATCTAAGCATAATGTTCAGTTTTCCGCAGTGAAAGAAATGACACATGATAATCCGATTTCAAATTTTAATGAAAAAACTGGTGACAGAAATATAGAGGAAATTACTGTAGAAAAACAAGCAATGGATGGGAAAATAAGAGAGTACTCAGAAGAGAGTTCAAATAGTGCTAACAATAGAGATGATTGTATATCACCTCGTCTCCAGCGCCCCACTACTCTTGATCTTCCTTCACTCTTAATAGCTTCACCAGAAACTTCTGATTTAAGTCACTCCAGTTGTAATGATGAAGTTCTCGTTAATGTTCTACCTGAAACTGCAACTGTAGAACCAAATGTTTCAGGTACATTATTTTTTTCCTTCAAAGTTTTTTATTGCAAACATTTTATTAGAATGTACTTAAAACTTATTCATTTTTTTAGAATTTGTTCCATGTGTGAAGCAACAGCCTCAAATAGGTATTGTTAAACCATATTGGATACCAGATGCTGAAGCATTGAACTGCATGCACTGTGGAGTGAAATTTACTGTTATTAAGCGAAGACATCATTGTCGAGGATGTGGAAAAGTATGTATAATATTTGCTGTGTATTAGATCTGAAAATGTTTCATTATGACTTAAAAGACTAAAAAAAAAGTATTAATTTATGCAGACTAAAGCTATTGGTAGAAGTAGCCATATTGATGATTCTACTTTTTGTGCATGTGATCCAAGTTTTCAGCTAGTTTTTTTTAACAATAAGTAGGATGTATGTGTTTCTTTATAGTAGCCTCATATGTGTCATTTGCAAGTAGTTAGAATTGTGTGTGTTTTATCATTTTCTATTTTAAGTATAAGCATGTGTGATTTATGACTTATAGTCTTTTAATTAAAATATGTAATAAATTCTATATTAAAATTAATTTATAATTTTATTTTATAGGTCCTCTGTTCTCGTTGCTGCAATCAAAAGGCATATTTATCTTACTTAAATAAAGAAGACAGAATTTGTCAACCTTGTTCTGATGTTTTATCTTCCAGTAATTATTTTATATTTTTATGTTATAGTTCAGTTTATAATATCAGGTTGAACTGGATGATGTTGATAGAAAATGACATGTAAGTTATTTTATATTTTGGCATGTTATATTGCAGTATCTGATTTACTGGCTGAAAACATTCAGTTAGGATGTCTTTTTCTATTATACAAACCTGTGTTCTTATTGCAATGAATGTTTTTTTTATTAGATATTCATAAATACGACAATTTAAAATGTTTACACTGTATGATTTTCATTTTAGCATTGCACAAGGATCAGATGCCTGTTCCTTTTGATTCTCAAAGCTCAAGTTCATGTGGAAGTAGTCCAAATTTTTCTCCAAGTCCACAAGCCCCTGCATCAAATTTTGCAGATAAAGCCATTTGGAGGCCACATCCAAATAATCCTGATGATTATTGTTCTACCATCCCACCTTTGCAGCAAATTCAGTCGTCTGAACCAAGACCCCCGCCTACTGTCATGGTCCCTATTGGTGTGCTTAAGAGAGGTAAAGAATGAGTGCTTTAAGAATGAGAAAAAAACAACTTGTGAATTGATTTTATTTTTAAAAGTTGCAAAATTATGTTCCAAGATTTGTGTATGCAGTTGTCATAACAAATTATTTTTTAATATTGTGGGAAATGGTAAATCTATAGCAGTGCTCCTCAACCTTTTTGTCACTGCGGACTGGTTAACGTTTGATAATTTTACCGTGGAGCGCTGAGGGTGGGACACGTTGATTGTTTATATTTCAGATTGTTTTCATTGAATAATTTTAATTTTGTTACATTTAAATATGCCTTCAGAATAAAATATAGTTTCACCAAAAATGAATAAAAGTGATTTAACATGGAATATAAAGTGATTTCTGTGGAAAGTTGTTGAAATCCGAGAGAGATGCACCACTTTAAATAAAATGGCAATAGTTTAATGTTCTTTAGGTGTTCACAATTTGATCCACTGACTGGGGGTTGCAGAACACTGATCTATGGAATTTCTATGCTACTTGAGTGGTCCTTTTATTTGCAAGAATTTTAGATTAACTGTTCTGTTTTAAATTGTTCATTATTAAAGGAAATTTAATAAGAATAAGTGATATCACAAGTTTCTCTTAGATGCTTGTTAGGGAATAATAGTTTCTTTTGGGAGCAAATCACAAAACTGTTTGGCTAGTATTGGGTGAGAGTAGTAGAATATACCTAAGATAAATTGCTATCTATTCAGGGAAGGAATATTAAAACAGAAAATAAATTTGAGATTATGTTTGATAATACTCACAACCGAATATGAAAGTAAAAGTAGCATATAATAAATCAATCTACTGGTAATAGGATATAAATGTTATAAAATTGTTGATACTTTAGAGTAATTTTGAAATTGAATCACATTAGGATTATCAGATTTACATTAAAGGAAATAAAGATAATCCTAAGTTGTTTTCTGCATAAGATGCTCATGAAGGTAAGATTTATTATTGCTTTTGGTATTTATTTTTTTAACTTGTCACAATTGAGCTATAGATTCACTGATGCAGAAGTTTCCTGAGAAATCTAATTGTCTAATTACAGAAAAAGAAGTTATAAAATTTTATTGTGTTCTTTATAATATCTTTGAAATGCACTTCCATTCTGGAAACTTTTTGTTGCACAAGCCAAGTAGCAAAGCATTGAGTGTTTGACGATGTTTCAGTTGAACTCCTATTTAAATTTTCATTCCACATAAGATCAGTTTGGTTGAGGAGCTTTAATCTGTCAGAGCTTCAATTTTGGCTTGATGGGAATCTGAATAGTAGGAAGTCATCTCAGGTGTTATTTTTTGTTGTATGACCATGGCTCACACAAATTCAGAGGTACATTTGGAGATGGTTTGCTGCCAGGGGATCTCTCTGAATTCTAGTTTACTGACAAAGATCCCTCAAATAAAATAAAACCCATAGAGCTTTAACCCTCTCACTGCATATAGTTATTTTATTAAAGTAGGTTCAAAAATTGCTTATTGTTTTATTATGTATTTCAAATCTACATTTTAAAGTTAAAATATTCAAAAAGATTTTTTTATTTTAATATAGAATTAGATCATCAAAATACAAACATAAACAAGAGCAGCACAAGTTTCACAGCTAAATAGTCAGAAAAATGCACACCTGTGGAAATCGTGGGTTGCGCAAATTTTGCTACATCTACGTTGCCTGTGGAAATCTCGGGATGCGCAGCAGAGGGTTAACACAATATATTCTTTAGAGAAGATGTTATTAAAACATGTTATTGAATTGAATGAAAACTCTTTTGAAGCTTTTTAATTTTTCAGATAACCTTTGTTTTTGATTGGGAT
Organism: Trichonephila clavipes; assembly: GCA_019973935.1. Taxonomy (NCBI): domain Eukaryota; kingdom Metazoa; phylum Arthropoda; class Arachnida; order Araneae; family Nephilidae; genus Trichonephila; species Trichonephila clavipes. Next base: position 1,336,227 of record BMAU01017187.1, on the reverse strand, counting down.
GTATTAGTTACTGTTTATTTTCTTTATACATCAAAAGAGTTGGAATGTCGATGAAATATAGTTTAAAAAAAAACATTGCATCACTTTATATTGAAGCTGTAGTCATTTTTCTCACTTTCCCTCTTCAGAAAATGTATCTTCTCGTATAAAGGAATAGTACTGTAAAAATTCTAAAAATTTAACAAAGTAATTTTCATAAAAACTTTTAAATTATGCTTTTTTAACTTCTTAAATTTTGTGTTGAATTAATTTTAATTTTTAACCATATAAGTTTTTTGCTTATTAAGAAATATATAGTTGGCATACAAGTTATATTAATTTGTTCTTAGTTAGTAATTATTGTGAGTGGGTGTAGTAGCTAAGTGGTCATGATCATGAACTTGTGACTGGCATTATTAAGTCACAGGTTTGAAACCTAGTGCCACTGAAGACCTGCCATATAGACAGGCTGATGCACATTAAATCTTTTGATATGCAAACTGTCTTTCCATTGACTTGTAGTGTGAAAGTTGAGAGGAGAGTGTCAGCTTGTGTGTCGTCCTTGTCACATGACTGTGTTTCAGTATTATAAGGTCCATTGCTAATAGCCTTCATGTTGATTCAAAGTGATATAAGTTAAAATCATTGTGAAGTTTGATTTACTAAAGATGTATCCAAATACTGATTTGTTTTATTTCTTTTCTTATCTCCATATATAGGAAATAAACCACGTAGAGAACCTAAACAAGTTATTTTCTCAGATGGGATTAGACCAGGTGGGGACTTAACTGATCTCACAGAACCTGTAGAAACTGTACCTGTTTGTCGCCGTATAGGTAGGAAAAGAGTGGACAAGATAATTTCTGGTTTGTTATCATTGTGTTTCAGGCTTTTTTGAACTTATTGTTTTTAATGTGTGTACTAAAGTGTCAATTTCATTAAAATAATGATTATTGCTATAAATAGCTATTTGTATTTAATTAGAAAAATTTAGTGAAATATTAGTAAAAGAGAATTTTAAACCGTTTTGTATCTCTGTTATTTGTAGATTTCTTTTATATTATTATGAAACAGATTATATACAATTTTTACCTATTTAAGAGAAGAAAATGACCAAATTTAATTTTTCACACAATATAAAAATTAATATTTTTTAAAAATAAAATTATTTATATAGAAGCAACAAAATAGGTCAACTCTTGTTCAATCAAAAAATCATTATTTTAAGCTGGAATTTTTAGTTCTGTAATGGATTCTAATATTTCCTTCAGCTGTATATATTTGTCAGACATTAATATCGCAAATTTCTTTTTTAAAAAAAATAGGTTTTTTGTATATATTTATTTGATTTATCTAATTTTTTTCAATCTGCTGAATTAGCAGTAAATTTACATTATTTTGGTGAACCAGGTTTTATCGTCTACCCTATAATTATGGTCTTGCCATGGTTTCTGTTATGCATTCTTGTTGTAGATGTGCATAGAAGCTCTTGATATAGACTTCACCTCATTTATCTAGGATTTTATACCATGATTATGTTTACCAACATATTACTTTATTTATTTGACAAATGTTTATCCTACCTTAATGAAAAAAATCTTAATCCATTGGAGAACTTTTTGCATTAATAAAAATTTGACAATGAACTAATTGGAAATTACTCTGAACTCATTGATTAAATTTTTGATGCCTTTTTTGGAGAACATTTACACCAATTTTTTTTTCAAATAAAAAAATTTAAAAATTATTCTTGATATAGTGAAAAGTTCTTATCCTACTATACACTAAATTTCCACTCTGTTCAGGCAGCTTCTAAGTATTGACATTGAGAGTACAATGTGAAAAAGTTTTTTTGTTCATACATTGTTATGCTATAAAAATTAATTTCTAAAAGTGCATGATTGATTTTATTAAAAAAGTACATGGAAAGCCATGCAATAGAAGTTGAACTTCCTTAGCGACGTTGGCCGTAAATGCAGGAATAGATCTAATTATTTTAAACTGCTGGAGGAATTTACTTTAATCAAATAAAATTCAAACTTCCATTTATTGTATGAAAATATTTTTATTCAATTTTCTGCATCATCATTTTCCAAGAAAGACAGGTGTGTGGTAACTGAAGTAGGATATAAAAATCCTCGATTGTAGTCAATCAAGAAAACATGAGAGAAAACTGCATCAATCATGGTTCCATATCTTGTTGTTCCTTCTCTAGAATCAGTATTCATTGTTAAATTCACTGTCCGTTTCAAGAATTCAATGAGTGGTTTTGCTTCTGAAGCAAAATTAACATTAAAGTCTCCAGTTAAGATAATTAGCTTGTAATCATCATTGTATCCAATGATTGCAGCAGCTTCTGGTGTGCACAGCACTAAAACTTTATGGATGAAGGTGATAACAGCTGCAAAAGGACTACCTGGTGATATAGACTTTCAACTGAACTTGCTGCTAGTTTTCCTTTTTTTTTTTTTTTTCACAAAACTTTTCCTCTTTTTGCATTTGTTTTTTGGCATTCTGACTAAAATTAGTTATAATTCAACGGAAATGAAAATTAATAATATACACTTAATGCATCACTCACAGAAGTACAAGTGCCTATCCAAGACACTATCTGTAGTGATTCTGACACGAATGTTAGTGACATATACACAATGCCCCAGACACTCCCGTAATGGGAAGAGCCATATGGTAATATTTTTGGTGCATTTATTTGTTGAAAACGGCACGTTTATTATATAAAAACTACGAAAATATCCCACACCAGTTCGTTACGAGTAGCAAGGGTACCCACACACTTAATGCCTCCAAATACCTAAGCACCTTTTGCCTGGAGCAGCAAGAGGCCCCTCTCCATACCTCTGTTGCAGTTCCCCCTTTGCAATCGTCTAACTTTTTCACGGATATGACGTAAGTCACTTGGTGTCCCCTGCTCTCTTACTTACTTTTGCTTTTTCACCCTAATGCATAACTGGGCAAATTTCTCATTCACTCTCGCGCTATAAGAAGTTTCAATTCAAAAATCGGTTATGATGTAAATGTGCTCATGTTTAAAATATGTTGAGTACAATTTTATGGCTTATTAAAATATTTATACGTATTATTCATGATTACCTGTTTAATCATTTCATAAATTTTGGAATCTTTAAAAGCTGTTTTATTTAAAGTAATTTTTAATTACAGGTATTGGGTAATGAAATGGGAGTCTTATATTTAGAAGAAATTCTGCAGAGAAATATGACTTCTTAAATTGATTTAATGTATAAAATATAAAACTCTTTTTGCACTTTGAATCATATTTTCAGTTTTTTTACTACCATATCATAAATTAAATGATAAATTTTAATTTAATTTTTGACTTTGTTATAATTATTATGTATGGTTTATGAATATTGGTATCTTACTAGGAGATTCAAAACATGGATCATATTCTATACACCAAAAAAATCGTCAGAAAAAAGTACTTGTGTCTGATGGTGAAGGGCCTTTGCCTCCTATTGTGTTACAAACAGGTTTGTGATTTTATCTATATTTGTAATCAAATGTTTCATGGTAATACTAAATGTCTCAATATTTAAGATTTTAGATATTAAATATTTAAAAATATATATTTTTTCTTTTTGATTTCAATATCAACCTTTGTAATTTAGTAATTTAAACTGGAAAATTGTACTGTTGTTTCCCTCACAATTATATATATATATATTTATATATATACAGTCGAACCTCTATGTAGTGAATTTTTTCCCAGAATTGAACATTTCACAATTTTTTTCGGGAAATAACCTGTCTTTAGCGAAGTGCATTTTCTATACAACTAACTTTTTCTTTTGTGATTCAACTTTTTTTCTCCCCATTTTTAAAATATTTCTGAACATTTCAAGTTATTCATGTTATGGTGGTCAAAAATCTTGAACTGGTTTTATTAACTCACCGAGAGCAATAGAGTTCTGGATGTTTCATCCAAGAAGTGCAACCTGTGCCCCCCATTGTCCAGTTCACAAGAGAAGCATCTTCGATATCCCCTTTCACACTCAGTGGAGTTGTCTTGTGTTTTAGTTATAAAATAATGTATGTTTAATATTACTTGTATGCTTTAAATTAGAAAATGTCCTTAAAATTCATTAATTTTAATATAAAATTACTTTCTTAATATTGAAAATACAGTGTATTCTTCTACATTCTTTTTTGTTTTCCTTGCAGTTTTTCTTTCTAACTTTTTTTTTATGGGTAAAATATTTTAATATATAGTGTTTATGAAGTTAAAATTTGTTTTATGTGTTTGTTAAAGTATATTAAAAGATGAACCTCTGTATAACAAATTTTCCATATATCGAACGTTTTTCCAGGATATATATATATAAATATATTTTGTTTTGTGTGGCTAAATAATGCGAAGACCATAATTGAATGGTATTAACAAGAAATTCTTCAGGCATACTAAAATATTTTGGGCATAGTTGAACAAATATTTTTTACATTTTTGTTGAGAAAGATCTTTTCAAATCTTATTCTCAAAGGGAATTGTTTGTAATTATTATTGATTATGACCAAGGATTAAGTGACTACTTTTCTGAATTGTTGCTAATGAAAACATTGGCAATGTTATCAATGCACATTAGTTCCTGGGTAATATTTATCCATTAACATCACAACATAGAATTAAGTTCATCTACTGAACAGTAAATACATAAGGAATCTGGAGATCGAATCTTGGATTATGAAATCCCATGGCTTTATACCTCTAACTTCACTTCTTGCCTACTTCCATTTGCATGGTGTGAGCATTTAATAAAAAGCTGTCATTCTTTCTGTTGAATGATGCTTATTCCATCATTGTTCATCTGCGAATTCTAGATTTTCATCATTGTTGCAAAACTGTAAAAAAAAAACCCAACAGAATAACATAGAGGTGGGCAACTGAGGTTTGGCAAAGGTTTTTTGCTGCCCGCCTAACCAGTCAGCAAATATGCTTTGCATTGAGATTTCTTTCTGTGCACGATCAGATTCTTGTATTTTTCGCGATTAGGCAAACAAAATTTCTTTACTAGGAAGACAAAGTAGTTAAAAGTGTTTCTACTTAGAGATAATCTGCAGAGTTTGGAGGACGAGGTCACAAGAAATTTACAAGATTGTAAGAAAATTGAACTTCAATTTGCTCTGTTATCCCATTGCTGCATGTATTGATACAGCACCTGAGGAGTTACATCTTTTGATTTAATTGACTTGCAGTCTAATCACAGTGTGAAGGAAATGGTCAATGCTGATATTGACTTTTACAAATTTTAATCAACTGAAAAATTTCCTTGTATGAAGGGATTTGCTGTGAAATTGTTCTTTATATTTCAGTTGACATATATTTGTGAGCAAAGTTTTTTTTTTGCATGAAAATCAACGAGAGTAAATATAAATGCAGTTACAACAAGATGACATAAACTTGCAGACACTCATGGAAATTTAAACAAGCAATCTCACTCCTGATTTAAAAAAAAATGTAGAAAAGTTTGACAGGGCACATTTGTCTCATTAAACTGATTCTAAAATTAAATGAGCATGAAGCTACAGTCAATATGCAATTTGTGCATTAAATAAATTGAATAAAATTGCTATACTATTTTTATATTTATACTTTATAATGATTGCAATCATTTATAAAGTATGCTCTGGTATCCTCCGCTCCCATAATTGTGGCCTGTAAGCCAAAACAAGTTCCCCAGTCCTGGTGTAACAGAAAGATACTAGCATTAAATTTAATCTAACTGCTATTAACAGATTGACAATATTAAAGATTGTGTATCTATTAATAGAATCAGTAACCATTATAAGCTAGAATTTGGCATGCTTGATATCAGTGGCGTGATGAAAAACAGTTGCCCCCTCCCCCGCAAGGTCAGGTTTTGGGCCCGAAGCCGATATACAATGGATTGCAAAACCATAACATAATGTATTTTTACATAGCACATAAAAATATTTAAACATTAAACCTATAACTGAATATAAAATCAACCTGAGTCTGAGTAAACACTGAATATAAGATCAACCTGAGTCTGAATAAGCGAAGTAAATAACATATAACATTAGAGAGTATTTACAGTATTTATTAAAATAGCAAATCTAACTACAGTCAACAGATAACCTGGTAACTTTAATAAAAATGAGATACACTAAGAAAGAAATTTTTGATTTCAAATTCTTACAAAAGAAAAAAGTATCACTTAACTTATTCTTTGTTTCTGAATCCCGGGATGAGCTTGACCTAAAGTTCGATTATATTCTAGCATAAATACTGCAACTCTTAATAAGAATAGTTTTTTGTATGATGCAAGAATGATTTAATGAAAAAAGAAATAAAAATCTGATGCACATACCACGTTTTAAGTCAAAGACAGCTACTATTACTAATCACTTCCAGGATTTGTTCATCAAGTTCCCTGGCATTACTATTACTAGCACTTGCACAAGATGATGTACTCGTAGATATTAAAAAGTTATCCAATTTCGCATATTTGCTATAAATATTATACTCCTTTCCTTTTGATTTTTTCGTTTTTGAGAACCACTTTAAGTTTTTTTTTATCTCCATTCATTTTACGGCCGCGTTTCTTGTCTTATTAACAAAATACCAGCATAAGAACCAGAAGATTAAATTCCATTTAAAAAACAGTTAAGATATTGCAAGAGAAAAGAAGTGAGATCAAAATGTCTCTCTGGCTCAAAATTCGCAGTCTGACTTTTGTTTTATCTGTTAGTAATTTAGGTGTAAAAAAAAGAAAGAAAAGTATCTCTCTTGTTGCAAGGATTACAGCAAATAAAACAAAATGTTTTTTTTTTTTATTCACTGGATCAACGATATCTAATTAGTTTATTAAAGTTTTGATTTTGAACTATGTTCAATCGCTTAACTTGTATTTAAAGAAATGTAAAATGAATTTTCAGAAAATCTACATTAATGGCATCAATCAGGCTTTGAGCCCCCTAGAAGTCTTGGGCCTCCCTGCAGTGCAGGGGTGTACATTATGCCACTGCTTGATATATATTGTTTGGCTTCATGGTTCCTACAACCAATAAGAACAGAATTGTTTCTGTATCATATATGGCAATTTATACAGGAAGATATTGAATAGAGTTATGCATTTTTACTTTTCTACCCTATTTAAAAAGTATTTAATTTTATTAATAGAATTTAATAGTTTTGAGAATTGTTTTAAGTTAGGGCAAATTTAATTTGAAATTTTGAATGAATGAATTGTAATAATTTAAAATCTAATATGTTACTTTTTCTAGTTAAAAGTTCAATGTTTTAATCGAACTTATTTTTATTTAAAACAAATAATCAGCTTATAGAAAATTAAAAGTGCTGTTTTGCAGGTTTTTTTTGCACCTTTTTAAAAATCAACTGTTAGCTTAATGAAATTTTTGTATATAATTGTAAAATGAATTACTTAAGGTAATGTTATGTTTTAATTTAATTGCTGTTTTGAGGTGTTTCACGATAGGTGATTAAATTTCCCCCATTTTTTGTATTATATTGATTTATCTTTATAAAAAAATGCATTCTGTATTGAATATCATTCTTTAGTTTACGTTAGAAGTCTTTTATTTTTATACTGAATTTTTTTTAATGTTTTAATAGTCTTTGAAAATGATGAGAAAATTGATTGGAATCAAATTTTGGAAAAAATTCAAGGTAAATATATTTACAATATTGGATTTTAAATTACATAAGTATTTTGTGAATTAGTAAGGAAAAAGTTTAATTATTTAACTTGTTTTTATATGATTGTTAAGTTTTACTTCTTATTATCATGAGATTTCTTGAGATTTTTTTAGCATAATATTTTAAGTAAAGTGTAAGGTTAATATGATTAAATTTTGTTTCATACTGTTTTTGTAGAATAATATTTTATAAGTTTTTGTATTTCATGTATGTTCAAAATATTAATTGGCGTTTTCTGCTACTTCCCCAGTAAATGCTGTTTGAAAGATTTTGAAATAATCAACAGAAGAGGAGGATTCTGATTTCTTAGTATTTTTAGATATTTATTTTAATGTGTAATATTTTTGTAACTACAGTGAAATACGTTCAACCTGAAGACGCTTAAGACAAAAATATCGGTTAACATGAAATAATACAACGGTCCTGACTAACTACTATGTATTTTCATGCATTTTTTCTCTTAACACAAAACGAAAATTGCTTAACATGAAAAGATTTCCCTTCTGGATCTGAACAAAATAAGAAAAACACCAGCCAGATTGGACTGTACCAACGCAACATCAAAAGAGTGCATTGCTGCAGATGACAATAATGTGTGTAAATTCCCAATTATAGCTGATAAAGACATTTTGGAGTTTTTTTAAAGCTCAAAGATTATCATTGATGCAGATTCTGACAATGAAATGAATGATGTAGCTCCTGTTTCCATGTCATCCGAAATGAAGAACATCATGAAAAGTATGCACAGTTATTTATACGCACATTCCAATAGTGAAATGAATAACAAAATGGATGATATCGAACAATTTGATGCTAAAAAAGATGAGGTTATTTTCCAAAAACTCAATAAATGCTTTGTTTATCAAAAAATTTATAAATTTTGTGTTAAATTTCTTTTGAGTTTTTGTGATTGTTTTTGCTTCATTGATTTTTATTAAATGCATGCATTTTTCATATGTATGTAAATAAAATAAACTCTTATAAACTTAATTTTGTTGATATATGTTTTTTGCAATATCCTTTAACACAAAAAAAATATTTCAGTCCTCAGTTTCTTGTTAAACGATTTTCACTGTATTCGATTCATAATAATTTCTTTTTTATTGCTTATGTAAGATATTTTTTTTCCAGATGATCAACAAAAAGCTGTTAGTTTTGCTCTCATGAAAAACATGCATTTATATGTGAAAGTCACAAAATGTATGTATTCTTTAATTGCTTTATGATTTACATAAGTCAATAAAATCGAAAAGATTTTATATGAATTGTCTCATTGTAGTGGATTGCTGCTTTGGAAATGAATGTTGGTGTTTTACCAGTCATGGTCTATGTACTGTTGGTCAGGATGAAATAATGGTAGTATTACAGAGACTTCCCGGTGAAAGAAATATTCCTCGTGATATTTTTAAACTGTTTACTCAAATTCATGACAATGCTAGTAAAGGTATGTATTAGTTCTGTTCAATTTTGAAAGCAACATTTTCGATTTTTGGAGGAACTTAAAATTTTCTTATATTTCAATTAAGGCGTAACATTTGATGATTTGGGACATATAATTTTTCCTGAGCAAATACTGGGTAGCAGTGATCATCGAGGTTTCCTTTTTGTCCGTCCAACATTTCAATGTCTCAGCAAACTGACTGTGCCAAACACACCATATTTAGTTGCTATTCTTATTCATAAATGGGAAGTTCCTTGGGCTAAAGTTTTTCCTCTACGTTTAATGCTTCGCATGGGTGCTGAATGCAGATGTAAGTTTTTTTCATTGTGATTTATTTTCTGAAGTTGTGGAAATTTTTCTTTTATTAATTTTTCTTTTTGGAATTTCAGATTATCCATGTGCTTTGGTGAGTGTTCGTCATCGCAAACCTGTATATTTTGAAATAGGACAAACAATTATGAGTGTACTTGCAGTAAGTTAACCTTTTTAATAATTTATGTAAGCCATAATATGTGTGTGTATGATTGATTGAATTATTTTATTCTCCCTTTTTTTTATGTATTTATTTAAAAATGTGATTTTAGATTTTTATAGATATTGTGATTATTTTTTAACATTTTTAAATATACATGGTTTATCTTATTAAAGGAAATATTTATATATGCTTGTTTAAGGTTATGTTGATAATATTTCATTATTCCCACATCTATATAAAGATTTCACTACTTACACTTATTTCAGTTCACAATAGCAATATTTATTTTTGTCCTTTTCATTTTTTAAGTTCTAGGAAAGGAAAACACCATAATACGTGCATTATAATTTGTGATATTCTGTTATATTAATTTAAATTGATAATAGCACTTTTAAAAATTTAAAATCTAAATTAAGTAAATGAAAATTTTTTAATATTGCTTCTAAAGGTTTTTTTTTTTTTTACTTCATTGTTTGCTTCCCTGGAAATCTTGTTAACTGTTTCTTAACCCCCTCGAGACCAACGTCCCAAATGTGAGCCAGTGTGAAACACTGCCAGAGGCCAAATGACTCAAAAATGAGACGGCACGTTTCTTCTCTGAAGGCCGAAAACTCACCGTTGTGCCAGGCATTTGGAACGTTTTGTAAGCTCAGTTTCTTGACAATAGATGGCATTCTATGTCCATAAGATTTGAGATACATGGAGGGCTGACCTTTTTTACTCGAAATGAGAGAAATATTACTCACATACACATGGTTTTTGGTTTATAAACATACGGGAAAGGAAATATTTTTTAATTGAGTGCTTTACGGCTGCTCTTGAAATGAACATGTGGCTTTTGTTTATAGTGAAAATGAGAGATTTATTTTTGCTAAAGCACTTGATTTGGGTTTGCAGTCTAGTTTTTAATGGCTAATTAAATCTGGTAGACAAAATTTGTTTTTTTTTGTATCTTACTTTTTTACAAGGTGGACTTCAATAAATGCTGACAATGAAATGTTTAAAAACTTGTACTTAAACAGAAAGTGGCTGAAGTAAATAAAGTATATTAATACGAAATATATAAAGCATATGCTGTTCGTATAATATACAAAAAAAATATTGAACAACGCGTTTATATTTCGGTATTTTCCTGGATTTAGGCTTAAATATACACAAAACCCTCCGGCCTGTGAGTGACACTCGCGACGGAAACATCCGGCCCTGGCGGTGCGCACGCGTTTGCATCCTTCGTCCCGAAAGGGTTAATAGTTTGGATTTGTGATTCATACAGGAGCTGCTGCTTTATTTTACCAAATACATACATAAATCTTTAATTCAAATTTAATAGCACTATCAATAATCATAGATTTCATCGCATAAGAGCCGTTAAAAATTTCATTTCTATATTTGCATCTTTAAAAAAAGCAGTTATACACAACAAAGTTTATTATTTTTGCCATTTGAATCATGAATTGAAGCATGAAGACAAAAAGACTTGATACTTTGTTAGTACTGAAAAAGTTTATTACAGTATTGTCCTATGTAATAAGTCTTAATTCTTTTCAGATATTTGTATTTGTCATCTTTTTCAGTCCCTACTCTAATGATGCTTATAATTTTCTGTTTTATTTGTCCATGTTATTTAAGTATAAATCTTAGTCCTGGAACATTATCTCTTGTTATGCAGGATTTATTTATAACCGTATACTTTTGCAGGACCTGCGAAATTTTCAGTTTACTATTCCTGTTATTCCTGGCTTAGTTGTACACATGGAGGAAAAGAAGACCTGTGTGAATATTCCACGAAATCGTTATGATAAAGTAAGCATATATTTTTTAATGTATTTTTTATTGTTATTCTGTTTCAAGCAAAATCTGAAAAATGAAGTATTCACTCTGTAGCAACACTTTATCTTTGATATCCAATGTGAAGTGCAGTATATGATTTAGATGTTTAAAATCTGATATTAATTATTGATGTTATGTATTATTTATATAAGAAAGAAAAATATGGTTTGTAATGGCGAGTTTTCGAAGTTTTAAATGAATGATTGACTGGAGTTGTTGATCAATTTCAAAAAGCAATCATGGTTTAATTAAATGTAAAATTGATAAACTATTGAATTTTTTAAATTAATATGGCATAAATTACAGTTATATATCCCTGTACATTTGGAGTTTCAATTTGGCATTATTATTACTTAAATTAGTAATTTTAAAGGTCATTTTTTTTAGTAACTTTAGTCCAGTAGTTTGTTCATTTCCTATATTTTTCTCAAACATACGTGCAAATCTACATATTTTTTTAAAAAATTAAACAATCTTCCATTTTTCAAAATGGTCTTGAAATTGTTTCATCTATATTAATAGGACGATTTTAATATGATATTTGATATTTATGTTATCATTTGTACTAGTAGGATTTGTTCAGCAAAAATTTCCTTGTATTACAATTTAAAGAAATTGTCTTTTCTATGTAGAATTTCATTTCATAAATGCTGAAACATGCTTTTAGAAACACGTTGCTATTTGTAAAAGTATGAATTAGAGCAAAATATGTGAATAGCAATATCTTGGATAATGTTTAGCTACTGTTCAGGAAATTATCTGTCTGTAAAAAAACATAGGAGTTCAGTTTATTCTTTCCAGCTAGTCTTTGACTAAGATTTGAATTCTTAACCTCATTTCATTATCAATCAGTAAAATATAATCTAGGATCAATTAAAGGAGGGCTGTTATAGGTAAAATTACACAATTCTTTGAAGACTAACTACATTTTGCATTTGTAGAAAGTTTGACAGTGAAATAATTGATGTGTTATCGCTTTTTCAAATTGTGATCCACTATCTGGGATCTATTATACTGAAGCATTACTCAAATTAAATTCAATCCAGACTTGAAGAAATTTAAGATTGTTTATTAAATAAAAAGATTTTAAAGTCTGACAAAATGAAAAATGCTAAGTCTTTTTTAAATAAGTAACTAACATATAAATTATTAATAATGGCATTGTGTTTGGTTTATTTCTTAGTTATGACAAATGTATTAGTATAAATATATTAAGTAATATATTTTACGAATGTTTTCTGATTTTTGTGTTATTGTATTTAGGTAATGAAAGTTTTAAACAGCAACAATGTAGAGCATGTGCTTGCTCTAGGATCCAATTTTAGCACTGAAGCTGATTCTCATTTAGTATGTATGCAGAAAGAGGAAGGAGATTACCAGACGCAAGCTATCAATATTGAAAATACAACCAGAAGAGGTGATTATGTGTATTTTGTTTTGTATGTTATGAAATATTGTGCATGCATTGTATGAAATTCCTTTGTATATTTCAGTATTTTGAAATGTATGTTATATTTTATGTATATATTGCACATTGCGGCTGTAAAATTCATTTACAATACAAATATTTCAATGCAGTGAAAAATATGCAATGGAAATGTTTCTAATATAAGTAAATATTAAAATCACATAAATATGTATCTAAGGTTTAGGGGGAAATTATCCTAATTAGAAATTATAAAAAAATTGCAACAAAAGTATGCACAACTGATATTTTATGAAAATGTCCGTTTAAATATTGGTATAGGATGACTGATGCTTTTTTCACCTTGGTATAATCAATTACAAATGCTAAATAGCCCAAATGTTACCCTGAAAAATAAATATTTTTGGACTAACTGTACATATAAGTTTAAATTTAAATTGAGACATTTTCTTTTGATAGGCTTTTGTGGATGATTTGGCCATAATCACATTCAGAATAGATTGTTTTATTACTTACATATACCACTACTGGCATGAAATGAAATTTAGAAACTAGTTGTAAATGTACATGGTTTCAAATTTACTGCTTTATTATTACAAAAGTAATCTTGAAATATGAATTGTGCTGACTATAGCTCTACATAGTCTTCTCATCAAAATAAAATCTCAATTTAAGTGCAATATAAGAAACGCTAAGTCCTATATTGTATGATTTGCAAGCATGTAATGTTTATTACGGGTTTTTTTATTTACACCTGGTTTGTGACTAAACACGTTGGCTTTTTCCACCCTTTTTGTTCAGATTAAGGTTTTTGAAATAAGAAAAGTACATAAAATATATCTGAAAGCAACAAAAACTGTAACAGAGCTGATGCTAAAACTCTAAAACACTCCAAACTGTCAAGAAAAAGAAAATAAAGCATTGGGAGAGTTATTAGAAACGCGAATGTTTTATATCAAGTGAAAATTCTACGAGCTATTCATTTACATTTCGATTTCTCCCGACTCAGCTGATGTACAAAATATCAAATCCAGGCAGAATATAAACTAACTGAAGGTCAGGTTAGTTACTCTAGCTACACTCGATTTCAATATAATGGACATAGGGTGCCATCTAGGGGTCATTAAAAAACATTCCAGCTGAAAAGTCACATTTGCACCATCACAGCACCTTTGTAAAATGCACATTTGCACCATCTGACTATTTTCACCATTTGTCCTTGAAGGATGCATATTTGCACTGCCCGTCATGAAGGGGTTAATGAAATTATGCAAATATTTCTTCTGATAACTGATGCTAAATAAAACTTTCCTAGTCTAAAGTGTAGCAGAAAACAGAAGAAAATTTCATATGCAAATCAATGTTCCGGATATAAAAAGCCAGATAAAGAATATAAATGTAGAAGTAATTTTGTAGAAGCTGTTTTTTTGTTGTCGCAGTGGTGAAATTTAACCTTTCGGCTGTTGTCAAGAAGTGTCATTGCAAGACATTGGAATCGATTCCTAGAATCAGGGCATGTTCAAAGTCGTCCACATGCTCTCTCGACAAAATAATGACTGATATATTCTCTAAACAGCTCTTGATACAGAACAGCTAATGTGACCCAGATTCAAAAGACAGTTTCTTTTGGCAACAATGTCAAGAATTTTTAGCCAAGCAATTCAAAATAGGCTTCATTCAGGGGGGGTTTATGTACATAGGCCAATAGTGTATATTCCTTTGACAGCAAGACATTGTGCGGCCCGAAGAAAGTGAGCTGTTGAGTATAAAGATTGGATGCAAAGTGATTAGAGTCAAGTACTGTATATGAACAAGTTCCGATTCAGTTTAGAGTGTAACACCAGATGTGTTTTGATACATAGCGAGAGAGGGGCTCTCAAAATAATTATATTCGTTCAGGAAAGATCACATTATGGAAAAGGTGGTTTGATGGGTATGGACTGCAATCATGGCATAGGCACATGTAATGACTTGCATATCATTCAAAATGACAATTTAACGTTTCAAAGATATGTACATGAGACCCCATGTTATAACTAACATGGCAGCAATTGGAGATCAATATCTTTTAATGTGCAACAATTCCAGTCTTCAATAAACTTGTTTTGTAGTGTGAACTTTATTGAAGTTGAAGGATGCTGTGTATGAAGTGACCAGCATGCTTTCCTGATCTTAATCTGATCAAGCATGTTTGGGACACGCTCGTACAATGCGTTGTTGCCGACAAAAGCCTCCCGTTACTGGAGATCACACTTCATCAAGAGTGGAACAGTTATTCTCCAAAGTCTCATCGATAACCTCGTCGCATCCATGCAAAACAGGTGTGTAGCTGTCTTAGCAGTTTGGCAGGACCACTCACACCATAATAAACATCCTGTATCATTTCCAAACAATCAGCTTTTTGTCATTTGCATTTAACCAAATTGTTGCCCTGAAGCATCATTTTGTGTTCTCTATACCATTCCAAAGAATTATAGCTTTCATACAATTGTTTTTTGCTTGATTTTTTTCCTGTATTGTGTTTTTGTTACACCTGTATTCTCCATTTTATGCCCATACATTGCTATTGTGCTATGGTTTCTTCCCTAATTTTTTTAGCAGTGTAGTTAGGGCACTGATTATGAATTCATTCCCCTTTGAAGTAACTGTGATATTTTCAGATGGGGAATATAAAGAACATTTTGTGCAAATGATGAGACATGTCAGTTGTGCATAATTCCACTATAGAAGGAAACATAATTTGTTAACAATCATTCAGTGTCTGTGGAATAATTCAAATTTGAAATGTGTTGCAATTAGTTTTAAGTGGTATTCCAATCGAAAAATTGGCTTATACTGTGAAGTGAAAATAAATTTGAAAATTACTAAAAAAGTAGTGCTAAAGTCCCCATTTTATAAGAAAATATAAAATAACCATTCTCAAGAAAACATAAACATATAATAAAACTGCAAAATTTATGAAGAATTTATGGCTGTTGCTTAGATTGTGTAAAGATGAGACACAAAATTCTGGATCATATAGTTTATATAACATCATTCTAATTTATAATTATTTTTCTTATATCATTTAATGCAAAAATAATTCATGTTACTTCTTTTTGGTTCTTTTTACATATGTGGCATTTCAGACATAATTTTACCTCCCTATTCCTATCATATACTAGTGCACAATCAAAATATTCCATAAGGAAAGGGTTTTATTGTACTTAACTAAGTATGTTATACCGATTTTTATGTTTTATTACTACTTCTGAATCATTTGTTTTAAAAGTAAATCAGCTTCTGGGAACAGTCTACTTTTATGTCGTCGTAATATTGACTATCATCTGAATCTCATCTTCACCAGCAGTCTCCAAAACATTTTTTATTGTATACCTCTAAAACAAAAACATTATTCATTGTATCCCCTTCTAACGTGGATATATTTTTAAAAATGATCTTGGTGAAAAATAATAAAGAAATTTGTAAAATATGGATGCATATAATATCTATAAACATGACTGATAAATAAGCTTACTTTGGCATACCCTGCTTGGACGACCATTGCTCTTTTCAGCTGGTTGATCTTCAATGGTTTCAGTTGTTACATTCAAAGACATAAGAATTAACTAGAAAATAATACTACACTAATTCTACTAATTCAAGGAAGCAATTTTAGCTTAAAATTAAAAATAATCTGGTAACTTTAATTTTAAATTAAAAACACTCACTACTGTCCTCATACTGCTGTTGGTTATTCAATACACTGTATGTTTGATTGTCCCTTTGTGATTTATTTTTGCCTTATTAAATGCAAGGTGGAGATTAGGAAACTATATTAAAATGTTTCTATGCATAGAGTTTCACTCAATTCATGAAACTGCTGGGAAAATATATGATGTGCAATGGTCATAATTGAGTCTGTGTGGGCTTCATCCAATTAACTTAAAGTAATCTTGCTGCTGGCATTGCCCACCACTTATAGGGACTGATATATGTTAAGGCTTTAATCCCTAATTTTTAACTTGGCATGGAAGTTGGGATCATATTTCAAAGTTATGAGATTCATCTCCAATATTTTTCATACAATATTAGTAACTGATTAACCATTTGGGTCTTGAGAATCTGAGAGAATACTTCAATTCTTAGAAGGCTAGCAAAAGTCCCATTAGGGCTGGACGATGCATCGATACATCGGTAAACACCGGTGTAAACGCTACATCAAAAAACCGGTGTTTTATTTCTATCCAGAACGATGCATCTCTAAACCAGTGCAGCCATAAATACCATTTCGATGTAGCCATACACCGAAGATTCGATGTAGAGCTGAGCTTCATTTCGATGTAAGTTTGACAAAACCGAGGGAGGAAAAACCGGTTTCGTATCAACTCGCGTCTGCAGAGAAACCGAAAATCGAGAGATGAGAAATCAGATTTTTGGTGTCACGTGGGGAATGCTGGAGACAAGCCTTTGCACCTGGTCTAATGTAGATGTACAGATGAGCTTCATTTCGATTTAGGGTTTTCTTAGATGCTCGACTTCAAACCGATGAAAAATAAATCGATTTGACGTTCATCGTGTATCACGGTGTTTGGTGTTGTGTTGCATCGCTTGTATCAGCGCTTGGTGAATAGTTAATTCAGTCCAGCGACCGATGTACAAGTCTGCAGTCCAGAGTGGGAATATTTTGATTTATTTGCAAACATCGCCAACTGTTACTATCATTACGGTAAGCATTTTTTATGTTTTGATTAAAACCTTTCTGATATTTATTAATGAAAAAAAAAAGTTTATGTTTGATTAAGATGTTTAAGGGGAAAAAATGTATTACAAAATAATCAATCCCGCGGCAGATGTTTTTTTAGAGTAATTTTTTTTCTTTCTAAAATTATCACGTCTGTCACATGTGCTTTTTTCAATAAATGAGTTTTATTTTAATATTTAAAGCAAACTAGATAACTTTATTTTTATGGGAAAAAGTATAGATCAAGGAATTTCGTTTTCGGTTCGGCCCGTAGGCGGTATCAAATGTAATCTTTTTTTGCTAATTTTTTATAATTTTGTGGTTAGATATCTGATTTAAATTGAGTGGATTAAAACCACAAATTTTTCTAAAGTTTGCCTAAATAAATAAATAATCCGAGCTAAACATTTTCGCAGGCTTCAATTTTTTTTTACAAATATTATCTTTGATATACTTTATCATAAAAATAATCTTCAGAGTAATTTATTGAGTGTGTTTCCTTTATTTGTAGAGGTACAGTACAGCATAGATAATCCGGCATCGTCATGACCGACTCTATGCCGGAAAATCGATTTTTCTGATTATGGGTGCTATTGAGTAAAAAAAAAAAAAAAAAAAAAAAACGGCAATTCGCAAAAATCGATGTTTAGTTAATGGAACCTCGAATACTTAAAAATAAAGACGGAATTCCTGAAGTATTGAAAATAAAAATACGGTATGAAGTCCGAAATCCGGATGTCTAATATCCTGAATGATCAAATTATTACCGGACATTTTTTTCCAGAGGCAAAGGAAAAAAGGGATATTCTCGCAACATTACAATGGGTAAAATTGATTTGCTTGTGACATCTGTATACAATAATTATCAATTTAATTCTTTTTGTAGGAATATCCTATGATAAAAGTTGTGTGAATGAAAAAAGATGTCAGTTGCTCATCGAACATTAGAATGCCCAGTATTTTCTCAACTGCTTCCAAAGAAGAAGTCAAAAAGTCGAGCTTGGGAACATTTTGGGTTACCAGCAAATGAAAGCGGACAAATCGTTTCTGAAGATATAGCAGTTTGCAAACTTTGTGGTTCTCCAGTTTCAGCAAAAAGTGGAAGTACATCTAATTTATTTGGTCATCTCAGGCTTCATCATCCATTACAGTTTTCTGAAGTCTCTAACAAAAGTAAAGTAGTCACGGCGACAGTGCAATATTCTCCATTTTGTGCTGCTGTTGATGAGTCAATTGATGAGCCACAACCACAATCAAACATGGCTGTATCTAAATCCAATCAATTTAACTTTGTTGACAATCATAGGCACAAAAGACAAAAGTTTATGACTGATTTTCAACGCTTGGATGACCAAGCCTCTAAACGTACTACTGACTCAGTAACAAAATTTTTAGTGTGCACTATGCAGCCATACAACCTTGTTGATCGAAAAGAATTCATAAATATGGTGAAGGTCCTTAACCCTCGTTATAGCTTACCTGTACGAAAGCACTTTACTGCTACAGCAGTTCCAAAACTCTATAATGAAGTCAGGGACAAGATTAGGCAGGAACTATCATTAATTAACAAAGATACAATTTCTGTAACAACTGACTGCTGGACATCTATAGCCAATACACCATACATCACTATTACAGTACATTTTATCACATCAGAGTGGGCACTGAAATCAGCATGTCTAGCATGTGCACATTTTGATGACGATCACAATGGTAAGAACATTGCTGAAGTTTTGAGGAGTATTTTAAATGATTGGGGCATTGATGTCCAGAACATAATGTCAATCACTACTGACAATGGGCGTAACATCTTAAAATCAATTGAAGAACTCAATTTAGAGAATGCTCATATTTCTTGTTTTGCTCACAATATAAACATAGGGGTTAATCACTCTTTGGATATTCCTGTATTGAAGAGAGCTATTGCACGGCTTAAAAAGTTGCAAAATGCATTTGCGATGAGTTGGAAGATGAAGAGAGATCTCCACAAAGCCCAAGAGTTACTACAAATGGAGGTAAAAACACTTCCCTCTGCTTGTCCAACTCGATGGTGGAGCACTTTAAAATTAGTGAAACGATTTCTAGAAAATCAGCTGCCAATTTGCAAAACCCTTTTAGAGTACTCAAATAAAAAGCATTTGATGCTAGAGGGAAATGAAATTTCAGCCTTAGAAGACTTCACAACAGCGACTGAGTTATTAGAGGACATAACAAGTTCCTTGAGTGGCGAACAATATACAACAGCGTCAGCTGTACTACCTTTATATATGAAAATAAAAAATAATCTTCAAAACAAGGATGAAGACAGTTTTCTACTTAAAAGTATCAAATCAGAAATTTTAGAGTCCCTAAATAAGTATGAATCTCATCCCATGTCATCAAATTTACAGTTATCAACTCTGTGTGATCCAAGATTCCGGGTAAACTTTATAGAGTCTCCCGAAGAAGTAAAGAAATTAGCTGTTGCAAAAATGAGGAACATTTATACAACACAGAAGGCATCTAATCCTGATAATTTTGAAAATATTGAAACTAGGACAAAAGAACAAAACAAGAAAGGATTGGCTAAATTTTTTGATGTGTTCGGTTCAAACAGTAATTCAGAAAATACAAGGAATCCTTCAGAGGAAGCTGAGAAAGAGCTCAATGAATATTTATCTATGCCAAGAGTTTCATTCGAACATGATCCAATCGATTGGTGGAAGGTTCACGACGAATCTTTCCCATCTCTGAAAGTTCTAGCCAGAAAATATCTGTGTATTCAGGGTTCAAGTGTGGCCTCGGAAAGAGTTTTCAGTTCAGGTGGAAGCGTTATTACAAGACAAAGAGCTTCCCTTCTCCCTAAACATGCAGAGATGCAAATTTTCCTTAGTCATAATAAAAAATATTTTTAGCATTTTCAAATTGTATAGTTTTTTTATGTATTTGAATGCCTTTTTTAATTCTGTTACAGGTTCATTTTTATGTTTCGACCTGTTTCTGTTAAATTATCTTTCAAATTGAAAGTGTACCATTTTTAATTATTTCACTTATTGATAATTTTTTATATGGTCAATCATTTTATTTTTTTAATATGTACAGAAAGCGGTGGCACATTATTTATTTATAAAAGTTTTACATCGCGATACATCGTAACATCGCGATGTAAAGTTGCCGATGTATCACGATGTAGAGATGTCTACATCGTCCAGCCCTAAGTCCCATGTATGTAATAATTATGCAAGAAAAAGAAATTCCTCATACAACTCATTTCAATGTTTATCTTTTTACTTAAATAAATTTTTTTAATTGTTGAACTTTTTAGCTATAAGTACTGAAATTTATCTGGAGGAGCTGAATAAGTTTCATGATATCTCTATCAATTTCTTGTAGTTACTGGCGCCAGCTTCATTGTTTTTAGCGGAGCTTTAAAAAGCACTTCTGGTCTTTCTGCAAAATTCAGTATTGTTGAAGATGGGTTGCTCATTCAAATTCCTCAAGAAACTATGGTGAATCTTCATATGGCACTCAGAGACATGAGAGATCTAACAATTGAGTGTGGTCAGATCAATGCAGCTGATCCAGAAGAATTAGTTATTGTACAGTGGACAAGGGATGATAAAAAGTTTAATATTGGGTAATTATTTATTTGCATAATTTTAAATAAGTTTATTTTCTGTTTAAAAGGTAGAATTTTATGAAATGCGAGTGCATATGTTTTCTTTTAAATGTTTGTTTTTTTTTGACAATGATGTATATATTTTTTAAAGATATATATCTTTAAATCTTTTTAGTGTTTTTATATATTGCTTTTTTTTTGCACTCTCACACTATTATATATAGCAATGTTTGTTATCGTTTTTTTGAAAAATTTCTTACAGAAATGAATAATAAAATGTTATAGTCCCCACCAAACATATCACTGAATTGATGAAAAAGTATAAAAAGAATAGTTTTTCACTTGCAAAAATATGCACCTGTTTGTGTACATCAAACAATTGTACTAAGAAGAATAAATGTTAAACTATTGTATATGGTAGCTTTTTTTATAACTGAAATTTTTACTTTCTGCATCTGCCCTGGGTTGTTCTTGAAAAACGCATATTTCACTTACTGTTTTATATAGTATGCACTACAAAAAGAATATTTATTGATTAATCAATTTTTTTCTTTATTTTTGTTTACAGCATTACATATTTTATGTTCACAATCTATGAATGCATATTTTTTAAAATAGAGTATTCATTATTTGTTTACTGAAGTATGTAAAAAGTGACATTGTTTTTTTTGTTTTGTTGCAAGTAGATATAATTGTTTGAATAAATGTTTGAATTCACTTTTGACAATTGTAATTAAAGAACAATTTGTAGTGAGGAATCAGGTTAAAATATTGAGTTGTATTTTGAAATGCAGTTTGTTATTTAAGTTACTATTGTATTTTTAAAGTTTTAGTAGTTTTTTTTATAAGAAAGGTGTTTTATAATTTTATAAATTGTGTTCAGAATGATTTTCTTACTCACATCTAAATTACACAACTGGTATTGTTGCTGATAAAATTGTGTTTAATATTACTGAGCAGTTTTTTTAATTGTTAATTTTGATAAAATCAAAAATTAGCTTTTAAGATTTCATTCAATTATTTTTGACTAAGGAATCGTAAAATAGCCAGATTATAAGCTTCCTAATTTGACAGTTCATATAAACATTTTTGTGAAAAATGATATGTAATTAGTTTTAATTTTGAAAGTAGATAAAATGAAGATTATTCTTTTTCAAAAATTTGTGGTGGTAGTTTTTAATATATACTGAATGTAAGAAATTATTGTTCAAATTTATAAAAAATTACTTTATGTGTAAATCCTAATGAAATATCCAGTGTACCAGCATTACTTATCAATTTTAAGTTTTGTAGCTTATAAGTGTATAAAAGTTTGTGGGATTATTTGAAATGCTTATAAATATGATTGCATTTAGTTGAATTAACATTAATGGCATACAGACTACATTTATGGTTGGGGTTATATTTTAGAAACACATAGTCCAAATCAAGGGAACGTAATCAGTATGCTAAAAATTAAAAAGAAAATATGTGAGGAATTTGAACCTCCGACTCCACCCATTTTGTATGCCACTGTTTAACATCATACAGTTTGTGTGCATTGCAGAAGCACTGCAAACTTAACAGCTATATATTTTAATAAATCCTTCTCTTCTAAAGAGTAATTGAAAAATGTTTATTCCTTACTTTGAAAGTTTATTTTTTCTCTACTTTATCTTAAGCTTATTTATAATCTTGAAAATCATATTTTATATTCTGTTTTGCTTACTTTTCTTGTGCATTCTTATAGTGTTCGTAGTCCAATTGATGGTAGAAGCTTTGAAGGAGTTCCAAATTTACGTATTCACACTTCAACTGATTATGCAGGGGAAAATTACTTGATTCGATGGACAGAAGTTTTCTTCCTTGATGTAGATGATTGTGGGAGCTCAATTCAGTAGGTTTACATTTATTATTAGATGTATTATGTATTTTTATTTCTGGATCTAATTTTTCTGCTTTTGCATTTGATTGGTTATATTTATCTCTATACAGTGAGCTTGAAAAAGTTTCTGCATGAAATCTAAGTTATACAAATAAGCATAATTTATAATTTTTGCTCCATTCCCTCAATAACTGTTCAAATATGCTCAATTTTTGCTATGAAATACATTTACAATAAGTATGAATTTTTTAAAAAGTATTACAAGTGTTTGAATGGAAATGTTTATTTATCATGAAGTATGACACAGCAGTGTTTCTGTACACGATATGCAAATTCGTCTCCTGTAATGTCCTCTTAGTAAAGTTTTCGATGGCTCTAAGTAAATTTTTGAATCATTGATTATGTAAATAACTAAAAAAATTGTGGTAACATCAGTTTAATTTTACCTTATAGATGATAGTCTTGAAATAAATATTTCTTACTATTTAGTTTTTAATAGTTCTCAACAATGTATCTAAAGCTAAAACTGGATGAAACGGTAAAACTATGAAGAATAATCAGTGCAAATAATTGAGAAATTGCAATCTGCAGCACAATTTATTCAAAGATAAAATGAGCTTCCAGAAGGTATCCTAAGTAAAATGCCTACTTAAAATAAATGCTTCATATTCAAGGTAATCCACAAATAAATGCTCCACAATTATCAGCTGATTTTAAAAACTGGTCATAATAAAGTATCACCTTGGATTGTCAGAAATGTAATAAGAATAATCAAGTTACTGTGGACATGCAGCTTACAAGAAGCTTTTAATTAGTCTGTATGACAGAAAAAAATGTCTCAAGCTTGTGAATAAACATATAAATAAACCTTCAACTTTCTGGGAATCTGTTCTTTTCAGAAATGAAACAAAATTGAATATCTTTGTGTTAAATGGTCAAATTATTACCCAGGGAAAACAACTCACTAGATGCTGACTAAAAATTGCTGTGAAGTTGTGTGTGCAAGGGTTTGAAAATCTATGAAAGCAGCGGGAGTTAAATTTGTTTGATGGAAGGAAAGTTGTACAAAAGTAAATTTCTCTTGGCATTTAGAAGAGTCTTAATTAGTGCAGAAAAGTTTTTCTCTTTGACTACATTTTTTTTACAGCAGATCAGAGAGGCTGAGATTACCAAATGGTCATATTGATGAACTCTTGGCCGGCATTGTGGAGTCGCGGATACGAAATATAGTGCCACTGAAAACCTGCTGTGTAAAGGAGCTGATGCACATTAAATTTGTTGAGGCTCTGTGCTTTTGTTGGTGTGGAATTTTAAGAGAGGGTTCCACTGAGGTGTTGTCTTCAACACTTAGCCATGGTCAAAATTTCGATGTCCTTCACCATAGTTTTCATGTTCCTTCAGACTGCAGTGTAAGTTAAAAATCATAATAAGTCCCAACAGGATAGTCATTCTAACAAGAGGAGGGCATGATTAAGGAAATTCATTTTGGGACGAGACTTGGTGTACTAGTATTACTCCCCTTTAGGGTGTTCAACCCTTAACGTGTAATTCCGCTGAATGGCCAGTCAATTCAGAGAAAAGAGCCTTTGAAACTCATGCCTAGCTTTTATACAATTAAATTTTAATTACCTCCAGCAGATAGGGTTCAAATCACGCTATCAACTTTTTTTTCCCAATTCATTAAACTTATTTAAAAAGGACTTTTTAATATTTTATATAATTATAAAATAATTAAATTTATGATGTATAAAAAAGACATGTTATTTTATTATATTAATAAAATTTTGTTATTTATTTTTATTACATAGTTAAATGAATTGAAAAAAAGAGCTGACTTTTTTTTCAATTCATTTAATTATTTCTTAAAATTAAATATAAATTTATTTATAAACGGTTTATATTAAAAATTAATGTTTTTTACATAATTATTTTGTATTTTATAAAGTATAAAAATATTACTAATTATATAAATATTTATATTATATTTTATAAATATATTTTCATATTAATAAATAATATTTATAGTAAAATATATAAAAAATATTAAATGATGTATATAAAAATTAATTACAAATATTTTTATAATGGGAAATACAATATACTATAATTAATATAATAAAAATGTCTTATTTATATATTAATTATTTTATAATTATATAAACTATTTAATTATCCTTTTAAATAAATTTATTAATTTAAAAAATAAAGGAATTGAAAAAAAGTAAATTGCGTCATTCGAACCCTATCCGCTGGCATAGAAAGCAGGTGTTCTATCAACTTTGCCACTGAATTGCTACATGTAATTAAAACTTAATCATTTAAAAGCTGAGCATGAATTTCGAAGGGTGTTTTCTCCAAATTGACTGGCCATTCAGTGGAATTACATTGAGGGTTGAACACCCTAAAGGAGTGCTACTATTACACCAAGTCTCGTCCCCAAATGAATTTCCTTACTCGTACACTTACCTTTGGCAAACCATGTGTTTATTTCACATACAAACTCAGATGTGTCAGCAACTAATGACTTTATGCGCTTTCTCATGATTTTCTATTGCTTTGTGAAGGATAACAATCTTAAATAAACCATTGAAAATTTCAAAGAACAAATAGATCACAAGTTGAACGTATACATAATTCCAAAAGTAAATGTTGGAATATTTTACCATGAATGAAAATTGACATGGTGTACTCTAGATCAGGGATGGCAAACCAGTGGCACGTGTGCCATCAATGGCATGCGGTACAATATTTTGGGCATGAATTTTATTTCAAAATAACAAAGTTTAGTATGAAGTATTACAAACTAGAGTGAGTGATCGGTCGCAGGGTGGCGGTGAGCACCCTCATTTGTTATTGTCTTGCTTAGTTATGTCATGAACTACAGTTGCTTATGATGCAAAATTTGTTTATGCATATCATAGCCAATTTCGTTGACACAACTTGTATTTTAAAGTTTATTTGTGTTACATTTAGGTTTTTTGACTATTTAATATGGCTATTTTAGCAAAAGAAAAAGTGCAAGATAGTAAGTGTAACAAAGTATTTCAAACTTGGTGAATCTAGAAATACGGTATTAGTTAAGGCGATGTTTTATGTTCTGGAACAGTGATATGCAGAACATCGTCTATAAAGCGGCATTTTGAAACAAATCACTAATCCTCTTGTCAAAAAAGTGAACCACAACAAAAACAATTGCTTAGAAACCATTTGGCAGATGACTCCAATTCAGCATGCATTCTACTAAAAGTAACGCCTTAAAATCCTAAAATAAGTTGTTTGTCATCCAATCTGCAACAACAGAAGTCACACAAATGTTACTTTAATTTAAATTATACGTTTAACTAAAACATTTACAACTGTACAGTACAAAAAAGTATTTTTTCGTAGTAAATAAAGAGTTTTGAGTTGCTAGTATTTAGTTTTATTATTTTTCCAATAATCACAAGTCAAAATTGATTGACGGCACTTTCTATACCTCATTATACACTTTTAAATAAGTAGGAGCAAGAATCCAATGTATCTTAGGCTAGCCACCTCTTCTCGGTCATGTTCCCAAGTTAAGACGTTTGGAACAAAGTCTGCCGAATCAACAATAAAAAAGGAAAAGTTATGCCATCGTGTTTTAAATAATGTTAGAGTGCTATACTGATCTTTTAATATAGTCTGGTAAACATACAAAAGACATTCTATGAACTGCTTCAGTGTTGTACAAAAATTTGTTTCTCCATTGTGGTATTTTTTGTTTTTTTACACCGAATTATGATCTTGTTTCCTTAAATTTCAGTGTATTGAGATTTTTTTATAATTACAGTAATACCTCAACTTACGCGAACCCGGAGTTACGCGATTTTGAAATTTCATAGATTCGTTTTTTGTTTGAGAAAAAGAAATTGGTCAAATTGGTAATATGGTTGAAGAAGTTGTTGATCTTGCCATTGAAGAAGTTGTCAATCTTGCCTGGTAAATAAAATTAGACGTGGATAGTTACGACATTCAAGAACTGTTGTATTCTCACAATCAGGAGCTGACAATTGATGAGCTCATAGAAATTCATGAACAAGAGCAAGACTCGAGATAACTTGAATCTTTAGACCTAGTCCTATCAGAAGATCGATTGGTGGTTGGGAAGTTGACAGGAAACCTTGGTTTTATTAAAAAAAGGGTTAAAAATTTTAGAAAGAATAGACTCGGATGATGAGTGTATTTTTTTCAACAAAAACAAAGAGAAAAAAATTATTAGAATGCTGCTAGGAAATTTGAAGCGAGGGAGGAAAAAAATCTTTGAGTTGACCATACTACTTAGTGAGATTTTATGAAATCTTCTATATCGAAATTTCGGTTAGCAATTTTGTATTTCTGTAATCTAAAAGATTTTATTAAACATTTTTTTTCTAAATAGTTTCTTTTGTCTCCACCCCAACTAAACACAATTTATGTATTTATATGCAAAATTATACTCAGACTTGTGTGCCAATTCGACTTATGTGGTTATCATTCAGTCCCACCTATCATGTAAGTTCAGAGTATTACTGTATATAAATTATATGTACTGTTAGCAAATTAATTTTTTATTTTGAGTGGTTGAACTTTTATGTATAGTCACAACTGCATATGAAGACTTACTCTCTGTATATATCTTTTTTGAATTGTAATCAGAAATGTTTTGTAAAATATTTTCTGCATGAATATGACACCCATCTCCCAAGTTAATTATTTTACTTCTTGAGGAAATACATTAATTTAAATTAAAATTGTCATCGATCTTGCCGGAGAAATATTGGATATATATGTATGTAAATAAAGTTTAATATTCATTTATTGCTAGTTTCATTTTGTCTTAAAGTTAGAATGGAAAGTGTGATAGAGAGAGAGAGAGAGTAATAACCAAAGGAAATTTTATTTTTCCGAGATTTGCAACAGCATTTTGGGAAAAAAATGGAATCATTGAACTTGTGATTCTTAAATAAATTTAATAAAAGATTTACAAGTTTTATCATGAGTAAATTTTCTAAATTCTAAGTATATCTACCTTAAAATAAAGGATATAGATATCTTTGTAGGCTTTAAATGAATTGTTAAGTTTATATTACGAGGGCTATTTTTTAAGTAAGGTCCGTTGGCTAGTTCCCCAGTTCATGCGTACGCCGCAATGAGTCTCTGCATTACTGACCAGCATCCTTTGCAAACACACTCGCGCCATTCCCAACTTTGTAGCAGTTGTGTAAGCTTCGCTGTGCATCTTTAAAATGTTTAAGGTGATTGAATCGCCCACCAAATGTGACATATTGTCTATTATCCATTTTTTGACCGCCTGAAACATGTCAGCTGCAGACATTCACAGCCATGTAACAGAAGTTGATGACACTGAAGCAATTTGTGATAGCAAAGTTCGAAAATGGGCCGAGATGGGTGAACAAACGTCCATGACGAAGAACGCTTAGGCCGCACTTCTGTAATCACTGATGATTTGATGCAAGCAGTTGAATCTGTGTGAGAAGCAAGACTGTGTTTGAGGAACCTTTTCAAATACCCCAAGCACAGTCTTGGCGGGAAATGCTTCAGTGACAACGAAGAAGTGAAAGCGGCCATGAATTCTTGGCTGTCCGACCAGGCGGCAGACTTTTTTGAAGAGGGTTTTTAAAACTTAGTTCTAAGGTATGACAAGCGCATTAATAAACTCGGCAACTATGTAGAAAAATGGGCAAAAGTTTGTACAATCCTAAGATAAAGGGTTTTAGAAACAAAATAGTGTCGTTATTTTCTTAAAAACGAATGGACCTTACTTAAAAAACAGCCCTCGTATATATTTTTTCCATTGTTGCCTTTAAATTTTATATATTCAGACATTGGTAAAATTTGCTGTTATGTAACTGATTATGGCAAAACAATTTTATTAAATCTTTATAAAGGTTTTTTGTGAATTTCTGTACATTTAACCATTTTATAATTCCTTGTTCAGAGAACTGCTCACTTAGGTGCTTCATCTCCTGGAGATTAGCAATTTCAGGAGGAAAATTTCCATAATTTAAAGTTTGTGGTCCTCAATTTTTTCAATGTTTGAGACATTATGAGAGGAAACACCGAGGTAGTTATCAGGTGTAATTTTAATACTTTATGATATTAAAGTATTAAAACCACAAATAAATTCTGTAAAATAATGAATGATATGCAAAATTTTTTCTCTAAATGCTCACCAAACTCAAAGAGGAATGAATGAAACACTAAAATCATACAACATCCCTCCTCATTGCATCAAAAACCAAAATATTCTGAAGCATCAAGAACATGAATGAATTTGCATGATATATAACACCAAAACAAATTGTTGATATTTCAAAAACAGCATTCATCTTATGAATTCTTTTCTGTTTTATTTCTCTAGAAATGAACTACTAGATCCTTGTCGCTTGGCAGAAACTGCTGCTCAGTCGTGTTGTATGGCACTCACTCCATATCTGGATCAGTTAGCCGAAGCGGAACTTGTAAAACTTGGATTAAGAATTACTTTAGATTCTCAAAGAGATAGAGTAAGACTTTATTTCCTTAGTAATACAATTTTTTATCATGTTTAATAAATTAAAATATTTGTCATCTTGTTCTGTTTACATAGTCATCTTTATGACTCTTAGGTTCTTTCATTATTCTCAAACGAACAACTTACATGTTTTGTTTTGACACTTTTTCTGAGATTTTTTTTCCCTTTTAACTTTAAATTCGTTGACATCTCCTTTTTAACTAAATTTTAGTTTATAATGCAATTAGCTATGTAAAAGGAGTTTATATTATTTTAGTTTATTCACAAACCATGATTTGAGCACATAGAACATGGATATCTGTTGATTTACTAAAGGTTTAAGTGTTCCTCTTAATCAGAATTAAAGGGGTTTTTTGTGTTCAAGTTTCAGAACATGAAAACTTTACTATAAAGCGAGAAAAGGGCAGTATGTGAAGTATTTTCTTGGGAAGTTCTTTTAAAAATTTAACCATGTATTTTTCTTAAACCTTTAAGTGCCCTGGGCATGTATTTACGCCCTGTTGAGCTCATGTCTTTAGTGCCCCGGATGTGCATACTCGTCCTTCCTAGGGAAGACTTTTTGTATTGTGCACTTCTCTTTAAAACTAGTCCCACGACTTTGGAATACAATAAAATGACATTGACAGTGCTTCTAAAGAATTTACTTATTTCAGAGAAGTGGGGAAGGAATTTGTGTGAAAAGGTATATTCCAGGAACAGGTAAAATTCATAGCTAAGCAAATTTTCGTTTAAGTGTGCTTTTTTCTATTCATTTGCTGTCTTTTTCACTTACTGTGTGCAATAGAAGCTTTTAAATTTTTTGTACGAATGCACTGAATGGGATACAGGTTTATTTGTTTGTTCAACCATGTTTTAGGATGCATCACAAAACAGATAAAAAGTTATAAATTATTTTTTATTATATTCTAACACTACAGATTAAAATTTTTATTTTCATTTTATTATTTTATCCTTTTTCTTTTTTAAAGGGAACGTAAATAAATTTTAAGGGGGAAAACAGGCCTTTTCTTTTTGCCTAATAAACAACATAACGCGTGCCTGTGGGGAAAATGTTGGCACTGGGGGTGCATTTCATAACTTTTCCTAGGTGGTTAAGGGGTTAACAATGATTCTATTATGATATGTAACGTTTAAAAATCTATGGGAATATAATGAACACAAAATGTCACTTTCTTTTTCGTATTTATTAAAATTGTGCTTATTGCTGTAAAAAAGCTAGTGGAACTGTGGGGTTTTGATTCATATTTTAGTGCCTTACTTTTATATTGCTTTTTAAAGGTAACCAACCATTGTCATTGTTTTATTGTAGGAAAGTGTTGTTTAATAGTTTTTAATTTTACATATTGTGTAATTTTTTTTTATTTAGGTTGAATATGACATTGGCTCACGTAGCAAAGCACTTCCTGCCTCATATATGAATGCATTAGATAGTGGTTTAATTCCTGTTATATTAAGACTTTCAGGTTCCACTCAGAGTGAAAAATTCTCCTTTGAGCTTATCTTCCATATATTGATCAAATGACTGTAATCCATTTTTAATGGATATTTTTGCTCGACTATCTTCATATTGTACAGAACTTTTGCATGAAAGGAGAGAAGATAAAAGTTAATTTCTGTATATCTTAGTCATTCAGTATAAGAAATGTTTGAAACTTGTGCAATGTAGTGCACTGAAAGTTTTTAGACTTATATATACAGAATTGTAAAATTATATATAAGTAATTTTCTTTTTGTAGAATGATTGTTGGAAGAAGTCAAAGGTCATAACCTGTTTATTAGTTGTGTATATGATTAATTTCCAACCTAGTCAACAAAGAGCAGTGTTTATAGTGTTACTACTTTAGCGTTTACAGTGTTTTTATTCTTTTAACTGTTTTTATAATTTTAAGATGTCTAATTTTTTAGTCAGTAAAGGACATAGAATACTATAACATTCCTTGTGTGACATGCTTTCCTCTCAATAATATTTATATCTTTGCTTTTGACATTTTTGAAAAAGTTATGTTAAGTATGTGGGTTTGTAATTTAGCTTATAATTAAGTACATCTTAAATGCTTTAAAATGCAAGTAATTTATGTAATATTTGTCTTCTATTTATTTAGGAACAATTTTAGAATTTTTTTTTAAAGTATCGGGTATGCTCAATTTTGATTTTAAGGAAATGTGATTGATATTCTGTATTAATTGAAAATTACTCATTACTATATTAGTTGTTTATGTATATATATTAAAAAGGATTTTCCTATAATTTAGATGTATCTTTAAGAATATATTAATTAAGCATCAGAATGAGAAACATTCTTCAAGTTAATATTTAAAAAAATTTCTAGTGCATTGTTCTGTGATAAAATTGTTTTTAAAATACTCTACAAAACATTTAGAGTTTTAGACTTGTTTGGATTTGAATATTTCAATACTCATTTTTGAAGGTGGTTTAATGTTTTCATTTATTTTAGTTAATTTAATACATGTTGATATATACTTTTGTTTACAAAATTTGAATTTTAATGTTGTGTGATAATTGTGGAAATAAATAAGGAAATCCCAATTTATATACCACATATGTTGGTATTTTTGCTATGAATGTTATAATGTATTCCCATAGAGAGAGTTTATTGTGATGTGAATGTCCGCTCTAATGTTTACTTGTTATAATTAGACTTTCTTTATTGCCATATTCTGTTTAAAATAAGAAATGAACAAATACCTTTGAAAGTAAATAACTTTACAAAGTACTCTTTAGAGCATTGTCATCCATCAGATTCCTTTTTAAAAAATTGTATGATTAAATTAGTAATTGGAATCATGATTTCTTTATTTTTGCTGTTAAAATAAGTGATGACTCTTATTAGCATTTCTGTGATCTTACATTAACTTTTAGTTTTTAAAAAATCAAAGGCTTCCAGAAATGGATGTTTTTCATTATTGATTTAAATGTGTCATTTTAATTTTTGTTTAACACTCAAAATTTATGTGTAGTTTTAAATATATTGCTTGCTGAGTAATTCTGTTAGTTCTTTCTTCTATATCACATTTTCAAAGATTTGTTTTAAATTTTTTGTATATATTCTTTATGGATATTTTTTTGAATTCACCCCCTTTTAATTTATCTATTTTTAATGCTCATACATTTTCTAAAAAGAAACTAAACTGAAGAATATGCTTTAGCTCTGGTACCCAGTTTGAATAGAAATTATTTCATGCATTGTTTATAGTTTTTTTAAATTTAAAATTAGAGGTATAGCACAATTTTTTAAAATTATGTTAAAAATAAAAAGAATCCCCCTTTTCTAGGTTAATTCGCTTTATTTTGCGAGCATTACTAAAATTCTATCTCATGTTTAAAATTTGATCCATGAAGTCCTAAATTCTATTATCTACAATATAATATTACAATCTTCATGGGGTTATTTTACTTTGAGTTTTTAGTTCCATACCATTTAACACTATGCCATTCTTTTTTTTACAAAAATTTAAAATGCCTCATTTACAAATTTGGTGTCATGTATGTATGAAAAAATGATTTTATCAAAATCGTATTGTAGTTCAAGAATCATGTTTGTGTAAAATATTCCAATATTATATTGTGAAAATTGAGATCAAATGTCTAGACATTTGATTATAGATGGATATTTATGTAGAGCGTAATAGTAATGATGAATAGTGGTGCAATTCTGAGAATATAGTTAGTATTTGTTACTTTATATTTCCGTCCAGTGCGCATATGTTTGTTGTGTATAGTTTTTACTAAAAATTTTTCAAAAAATTGTATGGCACTTTTACTTTCTTTCAATCTGCATGAAAACACTGTTCAAAAAGTATTTAAGAATGTATGCATAGCGTACCAAATGTTGCATTTGATTTCTTCCTGTTGGAATAAATCTAATTCAGCTGAGTAATTATCTATAGGTTTAAAAATTATCTTGTATCATCTGTTTCAAAACTATTAATACATTTTAAATTAGATTTAAAAGTTAAAAACAATTGGAGTCTGAATGAAATTTTTTTGTTAACGAAATGCAGTTTCTAATCAAAATTAATTTAAATGATCAGAAAGAATTGTTTGGTCATGTGATATATTTCATGCCAATAAATAAGAATGAACTGTTTAGTTTGTATGCATTTTTTTTATTTGAGCTTGATTCTCAACATATATATGTAGTAATATATAAACACAATGTTAACAAAATTTTAATGATTATAAGTTGTCAAAAAATTTTTAAGTTTGATACATAGTTAAAATTTTCTTTAAATATTGCATCTTAATGCATAATTAATAGTGCATTGTTTTATATGTACCGTATTTTCCTGTATATAATCCGCGGATTATGTGTTAAAAAAGTTTCAAATTTCGTTGTGCGTATTATACGCCGCCGCGGATTATCTGAGATAAAACATTCTTCATCAGAAAAGCTAATAATAAAGTTTTGAAAGAAATGCCGTTTATGTTTTATAAAATAAATAATAGATGGCGCTTTCATGACTCGGATGGCGTATGTCAGCCATAACTAGTTTTTGTCCAATTACATTCAAGAACGAATTCGGTTTCTCGGAGGGAAAAAACAGTTACGAGTCGCTGGCGCCATTTCCAATTTTCTCTTGACTAGAGCTATTGCGTCCTTTGAAAGTTTTCATTATGTTGAAGCGAAAGCGTTAAGTTACACTGCAAACTTCAAGTTAAAAGTTATAGAGAAGGCTACGGAAATCGGGAAGCTGCAAGGTTTTTCAGCGTTGACGAATTGAATATTCGTTTGTGGAGAAAAAACAAGACCAACTTCGAAAATTGTGATCGACGTTTAAGAGCCGATAGTCGTGGAAAACCTCACTGGCCAGAATTAGAGGAAGAAATAAATAAATGGATTTTAAAAGAAAGAGACAATAAAAAGAAGAAACATTTTTTCCGCGTGCAATGTTTTGTTTAACAACTCAAACATAGATGGCAGTAGCAAAGAATTTTTTTGTTTTATTGAGATTATCGTGAAAAATATTATCATTCATATTTAAAGAGAAGTTTCATAATTTTTTTTCTGTACAATTTCTTCTATTTTTTATTATATTGTGTATTTTTTATCTTATATGACGCTCATTATCGGCAGTTTATATTTTTGGATTATTCGCCGTAAAAACTGCCGCGGATTATACAATGTTTATTTTTTTTTACTCGAAAAAAAGGCTTTGCGGATAATACGCCGCTGCGGATTATATGCAGGAAAATACGGTATTTGTTATTTTTATGTTTGGAAAAATTTCTCAATGAATTTTGGCATTGTTGTATGAAGGAATTTGGTCCATCTCCCTCTTCTGTAAATTTATTTTTGAAATAATTTCATGTTTTCCCACATGGAGACAATTAAAGGAAAATTGTACAATTTTAATTTCATTCGTTTAATCTAAAACGAACGTTTAATCTAAAGTTTTTGTTAAGTAATATTCATTATGCCTTTTAAAGTGTTTCTGATTTGCAAAATGTATGTTGGTGCTTCATTATGAACGCTTACATCTATTTTTATAAAGTGATTAAATATGACTATAAAAACATGTGATATTTTAGAAACATACAGATAAATTGGAAATTATACTGTTACATGTACATAACATTTTCAGTACTTTAAAACTTTTTACATTACATTTGAAGGAATGTATTTTTGTCTTGAAAAAATGAATTTCACCATTTCCACAAGTAGGAACAGTATATATGTGAAAATCTAGGTCATAATTATCTAAATCACTGTGTATGTATTATTTGATGTATTTATAATACTCCAGTTATTTTTCAAGCACTATATTACACTAGTGTAATTGTATGTGCAATAAGGTGATTAAATCAACCAGTGCATAGCATCAACGGAATTTTAAAACAGTTGATTGTGTTCATTTATTCTCTAAAATTATGTTCTTTTCTTTTTATAAAAGGGAAATGTGTAATTTAACATTCTTAATGTCGTGAACATCTATCTATCTATATATATATATATGTTATTTAAAATGTTGTTGCATGTAATATTTTATTCCTATTTTTGTTATGGTACCTGAATTAAAGATTTAAAAAATCGTCTTTGGCTGTCTTTTTACATTATGGAAATTCTCAAGATTCTTCAAATTACACTGCTCTCACAGATTAAAATCTGTAAGAATTAGCAGTAAAATATATATCAATGGTATTTATATATGTGTTTTGAGTGTGTGAATTTGTAAATAGATAAATGTGAAAATTGTTTGTGTCATTATGTGTTTGTGTTACTTGTTTTAAAAACAATAAAAATGACTTGTTGAAATATTATAATTTATTTTTACAATATTCTTATATTGTGCTACTTTTCATGGTAATCATAACTTATTTTTCGTTCGATCTTAGAAAAATATTTTAACGGGATTAAAATTTATTTCTTTAGAATTTATGTAAGGGTTATTTTAGCATCAATGTAAGGTATATATTCATTGTATCAAAAGCTATGGGGAAAGTATTGCTATAAATATTGTTAAAATTCTGAAGAATAAGATTTCAGCAGATTGAAATTTTCTTCTGAAAGTCTGTGTTTAGGAAATTAAAATCATACTATTTATATACTAATCAAATATAGGACAATGCATTTTAAATTAATTCGGCTTAATTCATGTATTGCAAGATAGAATATTTTGAATTCTAGCTAAAGAGTGCTGATAAATGTAATCTGTTTATAAAAAAAAAATTCTCTAATGTTTGTGAAAAACTTAATTGCTTTTAATCCATTATTATTTTAAGCAAGTTTATTTGCAATACATTTAAATGTATTGCTTTAAATTAATATTTTTTAAAATAAAACTGTATATATTTCTATTGTTTCATGCAAATCAATCAAAATTTTTCATCGTTATGTATTGATTTTTTGTAATTATGAGGAATAAACCGTCTGAACTATATAAAAAGGTTCATATTTTGCTCTTTTAAAATCAGTGAATTAAAAAATTAAATACCAAAAACTTTTTTGAATTCTTTTTCAAAAAATGCTCACAATTTTAATTCAACATCTAATAAATATGTTAAATTTTGTAATTTTAAAAATTTCTACTTGAAATCACAGATTTCATTTGTTTTATATTCATTCTTTTTTGCATTTCAGTCAAAAAAGTATAACCTCCACAGAAAAAATAAAAGCAATGTTCATATAATATATTTCCTTTTATTTAAAAGGACTTTACTATGTTGCATAATGTTTATGGCTCGATTGTCAGAGCATCTGCTTATCATGCCTTTGGTTAGGGTTCAATTCGCGCTATTTTTTTTTTTATTCTTTCAGTTCATTTAATTATTTTTATAATTAAATAAATTTATTTAAGAAAGGTTTATTGAATATTAAATCATATTTTAGAAAATTATTTTGCATTTGAAAAATAAAATAATTACTGTAATTATATAAATATTTATATTATACTTTATAAATATAATTATAAATAAATAATACATTTTGTAAAAATATGTTATTATTAATATTAAATGATATTTTGTATAAAAGTTAATTACAAAATTTTTTATAATGATGTACAATATATTATAAATAAAATATATATAATGTAATATGAAAACTATATTATAATTATTTATAGAAAAAGTATTTTTTAATTAATATAATAAAAATATATATCTTATATTGTATGCTAATAATTATTTTATAATTTTTTAAAATATTTAATAAGTCTTTATCAGTAAACGAGATTTTCTCTCTTACTGCTGCTACTTATGGAAACGGTATGTCACAATTGCTAAATGAACATTTTTAATCAATTTTATTATTTCAAAACCTAAGAAGGAAATTATTGTTAAATTAATGAATATGTTTTTCCCTTTTTGAATGTTTTTTTCACATATGAGGCTGGATTCAACATGTCACCATGTAGGCGCCACAGTCATATATAAAGATATCATTTAACAAACAGAAGAGTGAATCATCTGAGAATACAATGCCGTGTCTTTCTATCGTCCTCGTTATAGCCAGTGGCGGCGCGCGACCTGAACTTTATATGGGCAAGATACATTTTGCAAGGCCCTCTGATGGCGTAAGAAGAGGATTTATAAAATAAACCAATTTACATTCAAATTCATTTCGATTTTCAAATCGTTTTCTATGACATATTGGAGCAGATGTTTCACGTCTGTAATGGTGTTGGGTAAATTTGGGATCTTTTTTTTTTGTAATTCTTCATATAATTCGTAAGGTTGGAAGTCGCTACTCCCGCCTATTTGCAGGACTGTGTAAATTTTGACAGTTTTTCAGTATTTGCTCTTTTGAATATTTTATAACTTGTTTAAGTCATAGAGAAAACCAAAATTTTCAAAATGTTGGTTTAAAGACATAAATCTTGAATCCATATTGCTTATCACAGAATCAATCATAATATTAAAAAATTTTGTTTCATACCAGCTTTTGACAGACTCTATAGGTTGATCGCTGACTTCATAATTAAACACTTTTCTTTTTGGCTACCCTTTTATTTTAAAAATCTTTTGGCAAATCGTAACTGCTTTTCTCAATAAACTTATGAGCGTCAGACAAGCATTTATCGAATCCAGTTTGTCGATACTCTTTGATCCAGCTACAAAATGTACGCAAATGTTCAAGAGTAATATATAAATGAGCTTGTACAGATTGCCATAATTTGCTTATGGTATTGACACGCATTAATAACTCATACCATACATGTAATGATGCGATAAATCCACAAACTAAACATTTCATTTAAAACGGAATCATAATCACTAAGTGTGTCGGATTGTTCCTCTTGGTTTTTTAATTTTTCTATGCATTCAACAACATCATCAAATTGTAATAATGCGGCCTTTACCGCCTGGATTCTGCTTTCCCACCATGTGTCTGATAAAGGCTTAATAGGAAGCTTTAATTTATCTTTGATAATTTCGCAGCGTTTGCAGGAACTTGAAAATAGCAAAAAAATCTTCTGAATAAAACTAAAAATGTTCTCGTTGCCATCGAAAAATTAGCTGATTCTACCAATAACAGATTACAGCTATGACAACGGCAATTATATTCGATTCTATAATTATTATTGGAGTTTTGAGTCCACTATTTATCCCTACTATAATTGCACCATTGTCGTATTCTTGTTCACGACAGTTCAGAATATCTAAGCCATTTTTTTCTATCTTTCCCAGTATTGCATTGGTGAAATATTCTCCAGTCGTGTTTCTGTGACAGCAAGAAATCCGACAAAGTTTTCATCTTTACTTCTAGTGGATGTTTTACAATATCTTAAGATGACCGACATTTGTTCAATTCTTCTACAGTCTCTAGTGCAGTCGAATAAAGTGGCCGCGGTAGCCGAGTGGTATAGGTATCGGATCGTGGCTTGCCTGGTCACGAGTTCGAGCCCAGTACCACTAAAGACCCGCCGTGTAGGGCAGCGATGCACGTTAATTCTGTCGAGAGCTGAAACGTCCTCCCGTTGGTGTGGTGTGGTAGTTAGGAGAGGGGGGTGCCAGCTCAGGTGTCGTCCACGTCACTTGACCATGGTTCAAAATTACGTGGTCCGTCGCCAAAAGCCCTCGTGTTGCTGAACA
Source organism: Trichonephila clavipes (assembly GCA_019973935.1). Lineage (NCBI taxonomy): Eukaryota > Metazoa > Arthropoda > Arachnida > Araneae > Nephilidae > Trichonephila > Trichonephila clavipes. The sequence continues at coordinate 1,297,089 of BMAU01017187.1, read as the reverse complement.
GTGCGACGTTAATATTCAATCAATCAAGCAGTCGAATAAAAAAGAATATTTTTTGCCTCTTTTATCCTACCAATCACTTCGCTAGTAACTGTGTTGACATGATTGTGATCAATTCATTTTGAATATCGGGGCTTAGATAATGGTGCGCAAATTGTTTATTATTAAGGCGATTTATGTGTTCCTGTAATGTAGGATCATTTTAGATATCAATTTAAATAAGTCTATGTAGTTTCCACACACAGAATTCTTAGTGTCTTCGTCTGTCTTGAGAGATTCTCTGTGACCTCTAAACACCAGACTATTAGAGGCTAAGAAATGTATGATATTAATTAACCTCTCAAACAAATTGTACCTAAGTTTTTGAGATTCAAGAATTCGCCTTTCGTTTTCTTGGTCAAATGTTTTTCCGAGCCTTATTCCCTTCTTTAATGTTATCCACTGGAACATATAGGCCATATGTTCTTTAGTATTTTATTGTCTGTAAAATACTACTTTTAAGTGTTTCCAATCACAGCACCCTTCCTGTACAATTTGAGTTTGTGAATCGCCTAATAGTCCGCATGGAAAACAGAAAACTTTATTTTTAGAACTTGAATAAATCAACCAACTACGACGTTGTGTGTGCGAGTTTCACCATTATTTGATTTTCTTGAGAAATGAAAATTGGAAAAGTGTCTATGATCATCTTTAGGATGATATTCACCACTGTTATTTAACTGCTGTTTGGGACCACTTTGAACTACATCATGATGGTGAGCATCTGTCATGGGGAAACTTCCGCAATCCCGGGTCAAAACTGGCAAATGCTTGTTTCACTACGTCATTGGCATCTCTGTTCACAGGCAGAGGTGTATTAAGGCAGTTGGGTGCCCCTAGTGGTAAAACATTTGAGGCCCATGGGCTCAAGAGTCGAAGAACTCAAATTATGAAAAGATTTGTGACGGCGTCCTTCAACTTATAAAGTCCTCTTGAGAAATCTTTGGTCTTTCAAATATATTTTATTCACAACTGCCCTTTGAAGAAGAAACCATGATTATTTTCGGTCTGCTATGTATAGTCGAGGTTTTCAAGCTAGAAGGAAAGACAGTGAGGAGTTATATGATAGATTGCTACTGATCAGGTATTATTCAGTTTTATAGTGTATTTCAGATATTTGATAAGTGAAAGAATTAAAGTGACGATTGGTCACTAGAGTTTAATTAGTGTTCGGATAATTAGGAAAGTAGATTCGATCCTGAAATAAGGGTCTATATTTAAAGTCTTCTCATACTTTGCGTATTTCGTCATTTATCCACATATTGCTTCGATTGGGTACTTCTTTTATTTAAAATTACTTGAATTTGTGTAGGTATATATATAATTGTGTGATCAATAAATAGATAATTTTTGGATATTGATAGTCTTCCTTCCCTTCCTCCAACATCCCTAGGCTCGGACCAAAGGTCCTCACAGATTCACTGAACTTAAATTTTCAAAATAAAATGTATTGATAATTATAAAACTCAACGGCTCAAGTAAAACTACAGTTAAAATAAATTACAAAATTAAAAACCTTACTTAATAGCTCACAATTTTGCTATACAGCTTTACTTCTTGATTTCCCTTTGGTAGATCCATCAATTATTTTTGTCGTTTCAATTTTGTCCAATACATCTTGTTATATGTAATACAATATGACCATGTTGCTCAATTTGTCTTCTTTCCCATAGTACTGATGGGAGGCCGCCGGTCCCCAAGATACAATTGCAGTTTTCATATTTGCCCTGTTTACAGGAAACGGATTTCTAAGGAATTTGGGGGTACCTCAGGTCAATGGACTCTATGGCGGGCAAAGCTGTATCCTTGCACAGCTTGTTGGCCAATCGAAATGGTAAAATTTACCGCCAGAATTTTGAAGCGGATGTTTTTCCGAGTGGTGCGGTCGACCTTTAAAAGGGTTGGCGCGTGAATTCTCGGGGCTTTTTACCTTCTTACGTCTGCCAGAAAAAAACCTCCAGTCGGGAAGCGAACTCGGCCCGAGGTCACCCCTCCGTCGCTCCTCTCCTCTCATTTCAGATAAGTAATACCCTTGTAAAATTTAAACGTTCTTTTTACCAATATGTTAATCAATAAATATAATTGTTACCACTATACGATCGGACTGTTAATTTAGTGTAATGTTTATTTGTCAATAGAACTTAACTAATTTTAACTTAAGTCATGATGCGATGTTAACTTAAGAACCTGGAAAGTTAAGAAATTAGTATTTTTGGTTAAAGAAATAAAAATAATTAAATAAGTTATCATCAGCGTCGCATCATATTGGTACCGTGACCAGTCGTCGGAATTTTTTTTTTTCATAAAACGAGGTGATGGGTCACCGAATATCAATCCTTCTTCATCTGTTAAACATGTAAAAAAATTTTATTGTGTGCTATTGTGTTTTGATTGTATCTATTACTCAATTTTTCCAGTTGTGAAATTTTTTTTCTTGTAGTTTTTTTTTTATTTAGATACTTAGAGATGTTGTTAATGTATTTTTTTCTTATGCTCTTTGTTAGTATATGTATGTGTGTATTCATTATCTTAACTGATCTAGCTATGATCTCAATTTCTTATGTGTTGATATGTTTGCATTGTGGATTTTAGTGTGTTCAAATTTTTTTTTCCGTTTAATCAATTCGAGTGTATATTGTCATATGGAGTACGTATTTCGTTGCTAGTTAACAATTTTTTGGCCCGAATGTTTGAAGTGGTTCAGTTAATTGATTATACTTACTGTTCTCGTAATATGTTAGAGCATTAGACTTCGTAAATGCGCTTGATTTGTTGTTGTAATTTTTTTTCTCTCTCCTTGTTTCTGTTAAAATTTGATTTGGAGTTGTCATGCAAATTATTTTTTGGGGGGGTCATTTTGTCGTTTGGAAGTGTTGTGTGGGGATTGAATCTTGGCGGATGTTGGTTCACTCCGGCGCTTTAGGAGGAATTTTCTCCCTCGCGCCCCCTGCTGTCGCAAGCGAGATTAGATATTCAGCCTCTCTTTTTCTCTATAGGGTCGCCATTCCCCCCCTTTTTTTGTTGTTTGTTACTTTTCTCTCGGAGCTACTCGATGATAATATTTTTTTTCTCGACGCAATAGCCTTTCTTTCGTAATATTTTGTTTTGTCGAATTTTGTGGAAATCTTCTATCTTGCATCATGATTAATTACAACTTAGTTATTTATATTGCATTTTTCAAATTTGTATGAAACTTAGCTAAACTTTACTTAGCGCTCGTTTTTTTTTATAAAAAAATGGAATTTTTGGTTTTCCTATTACATTTAATTCACATACTTTCCGCTTGAATTTTTTTTTATAACTATGCAACTTGTGTCATGTCGTTTTCTGATGTTTAAGTGAGACATTGTTGTAATTAGTTATTTAATGAATTTTTAGCTCAGATTTTTTTTGTGCACCTTGTTTTATGTCATGTTTGATGTTTTAGTGAGATAAAATTTTGTACTTAGTTATTTAATGAATTCTAGCTCAATTTTTTTTATGTAATTTGTTTCATGTCTTGATTTGATGCTTAAATGACATAATGTTGTATGTGGTTAATATCAATTTTAGCTCTAGATAAAATATTTTTTGATGCTATGTGTTTTATGCAATATATAAAATTTGTTGTTTGTAATAGGATTCTTTTTTAATTTTGCTATGCGATTCATGTATGCACGTCAATTTTAATTTTATACATTTTAAGCTTTAATTCATGTTTGCAACAAAAATCAAATTTTGGGGTCTTTGGACACCTGTCATGAAATTTGAATGTTGTTACTATACATACATATTTGACATTTTTCATTTATTAAATAATTTTGTGTTGCGGTTATTATCTAGTATTTTAATTTTTTTTTCATACAAAAGTTTCCTTTATTGAATAAGTTAGTTCATGCTGATTTGATTGTGTATACCTGTGTACTTTTCTTGTTAAATTTTGAGTTTGCATCAAAGATTGATTTTTTTTGGTAGCGGTATTTTGTCAGAAACAATTTTAGTGATAAGTTGTGTTAGTGTTTTAATTTTAAGTGGCTGTGTATTACTGAATAATGATATCTTTGGAATTTATGCTTGTTAAGATATGGATAGAGGTGGTTGTTTGAATATTTTTCCCTAAGAAATTATGTTGAAACTGAACTTTGTTTTGCTCAAGTTGTTTTGTTCTGTCATATAATTGCTAATTTTAATTTAAAACTTTTATAGTCTTTCGGTTAGGTGTTTCAATGCTGATTTAATTTATTATTTTTTTTTTTTTTTTTTGCTATAGAGTTGGAATTTTTTTTGTTTGCTTAGGGCTTTAGTTAAATTGTGGTTTGGTTAAATGAATATGCAGTCAATCATTGTGTCTCGGTTGTGTGCTAAACTGTACTAGGAATTTAATGTTTTGGTTGATGTTGATATAGTATTTCTGTTGATTTAGGTTAACTTGTTTTATTCATGGTAGCGCTTGGGTAGATTATTGAATTGAGTGTTGATATGATTTAATTTTTTTTTTTGTGGTTTTGGATTTTAATTGTAGTTTTGCATTGTTATTTGGAAACAAGTTTTGGGTCAGATAATGACATTGTTAAATTTTATGCTTTGTGTACGCGTAGTTGTGTTAGCTTTGAGTTTGGTATTGACAAAAGAGGAGAATTTTGATTTAGTATTGTTTGTTTTAGATATTGAGTTTGATAATTTTTTTTGGTTTGAAAATGTTGAAGATGATTAGGTGTGGAATTTTTTCTGTTTTATTAATTGTTAAAGGAGTTAGATAAGTTTGAGTTAGGGATTTCGTGGAATATTTGAAGAAGTTATTCGAAGGAGATAGATGAATTTTAATTTGATGAATTTGTTGAATAATTGGGAAAGTTTTTTTTTTTATGGAGATAGATAAGTTTGCGTTCAAAAGTATGTGGAAAATTCGAGAGTTGTTTGATATGGAAATGGAAAATTGAGTTGTAATAATTATATGGTATATTTGAGAAAGTTGTTTTGATGTAGAGAAGGTAATTTGAGTTAAGGATTTTGTACGATTTCGAGTAAATAAATTGATGAACATAGATAAGTTGAAGTAATGATTGTGTGGTATATTTAAGAATGTTTTGAGATGAATCTAGGAAAGTTCGAGTTTTGAGGATTATGTGAGATTTTGTGTAAATAAGTTGATGAGCATAGATGGGTTTTAGTTAATGGTATTGTTGAGAAGTCGATTAATTATTTTGAAGTTGCAGATAAGTTTAGTTAGTGTTTTTGAGGTAGAGGATATGAATGATCTTTGAGGCAAAGGCATTTTGGAATGATTGAGGAATCATTTTAGGGCTACTGAGAATTTTGGGTTAAGGTTATGGAGTGATATTTGAGTAATTAATTCGCTGATTATCTATGGATCGAGTTAGCGGTATTGTTGAAAATTGAGGATCTTTGTTGTTCTTTTTGTATATATGTTGCGCGTATAGTAAAACGTTTTGAGTTTTTTTTAATTATCTAGAATTGATACATTGTATGACATAGAATGTTAAAAAGTTATGTTGATTAGTGAAGTGAAATTTTTTTTGGAGAATTATGTTTATGTGTAGCACTTGTAATAATTTTTTTTTGTTTCTTTGTTTTACTTAAAATTACTTTACTCTGTTTGTGTCGCTTCATATGTCATGGGTTGCATTATCAATTTTATGTTTATAATTTTTTTTTCTGAAATTTTCAACTGCATTTGCGAATTCTAGAATTCATTTCCCATTATGGAAATTCGCATGAAATTTGAATGTAGAAGAAATTGTTTTTTTTTCTCTCAAATTTTTTAAAAGTATTAATCGATATAGTTATTTTTTTTATAATCGGATTTGCATAGTTTTTTTCCCCTTCTGCCTTTGTAAACATTGGGGTTGCATCCTGATCAAATGCATACTCATAGTTTGCAATTCTAAATTCAATCGCATTTAATTTTTTTTTAACTTTCAATTGTAACCAATGCTTGTAGTGAATTTTTTAAATTCCTTAGGCTACTAAACATTCTTAGAGGTTATAAATTTTTTTTACCGTTTTCACTATTCGCTTCAATTTATAGATTTAATTTGCAAATCTGAATTAATTACATTTAATTTTTTTAAACTTTCAATTGTAACCAATGCTTGTAGTGAATTTTTTAAAAAATTTCTTAGGCTATTAAGCATTCTCGGAGGTTATATATATATTTTTTTCTCACCTATGCACACCCATTGCTTCAATTTAACTTTTCACTTTAAATAAATTTTTTTTCACGAAAGATTGTTATGTTGAGGGTTAAATTAGTAATTTTTTTTGGTGGTCATGCACATCACATTAGCCGTGTCAGGATTTCGATGTTAAACGATTTTGAGGTGTCTGTTTCACGTTTGTATTGATTATATATGTTTTCACTAGTACTTATTTCTTATCACAAAGTATTTTGTTCGATGCGCATGTGTGTGGTTATTGTGAGTAGCGAAGCTGTTATATATGTAATTTTTGATTTTACTATGCGTTACTCGTCTTATTTTTTTTATTTAGTGGCACATGTTTCTTTGCGATTATTCGATTATTTCTATTTGTTATTTTATATATGTTGTCCTTGTGAATTGTTTGGTGACCCATATCTCATTCGATAATTATTTGTTCGGAACATGAATTTAATTGTAGTTGTTAGTAGTTGAATTTTTTTTTTTTTCATTTTCTCTCTCCTTTCGCAACGTTTAAGGAATTAGGATTAACATGCAATTTTCTTGTTGGTTTTTTTTTTTTTTTTTGTGTGCGCAAATTTTTTTGTTCAAAAAAAAATTTTTTTTTAGACAATGCTTCTTGAATTTTTTTTATGCTGAGTGATTGGAGGACGAGATGGGGACCTCGGGTATCTGAAAACCCTGTGGAAAATTTGTTCTCCCTATTTTACATACTCTACTGATGCTGGCTCTCCTACGAGAGTGTTCGTGTTTTTTTTTCTGTTTCAGGACATTATGCCATCGTGACTTCCTGTACATTGGGTCTTGATTGCTCCACGAGATAGTATCCTACAAAATGTTGAGACTGTGACTCAATGTTTCACCTGGCCTTTGCACCACTGGAGGAGCCCCCGCGGGATTCAGACCCACTGGTTCTTCATTTCACGAGAGATTTACTGCACAGAACAACTACGTCTCTATAATGCTGAGGACTGTGACGTTATGCTTCAGTGGACAGTCGTTCTTGACCAGGAGTTTGATGACGGATGACGAGACTGTTGAACTATTGTCATGATTGCAAGTACATAATTACGTGTTACGTTATGCTTCACCCAGCCTCCGGAGTCTTCATTAAGATTGGATGTTTCAGTTATCATTCTTCAAGAAGTGGACATTCGTTCTTGACCAGGAGTTTAACGAGGGACGACAGGACTGTTTTAACTACTGTTGCTATTGCATTTATATAATATTTACATTTTCATGAATGATTTTTTTTGTGTTTCTTTATTTCTAGTTTTGTTAATCTGAAAGAGGGGAGGAGTGATGGGAGGCCGCCGGTCCCCAAGATACGATTGCAGTTCTTATATTTGCCCTGTTTACAGGAAACGGATTTCTAAGGAATTTGGGGGTGCCTCAGGTCAACGGACTCTATGGCGGGCAAAGCTGTATCCTTGCACAGCTTGTTGGCCAATCGGAATGGTAAAATTTACCGCCAGAATTTTGAAGCGGATGTTTTTCCGAGTGGTGCGGTCGACCTTTAAAAGGGTTGGCGCGTGAATTCTCGGGGCTTTTTACCTTCTTACGTCTGCCAGAAAAAACCTCCAGTCGGGAAGCGAACTCGGCCCGAGGTCACCCCTCCGTCGCTCCTCTCCTCTCATTTCAGATAAGTAATACCCTTGTAAAATTTAAACTTTCTTTTTACCAATATGTTAATCAATAAATATAATTGTTACCACTATACGATCGGACTGTTAATTTAGTGTAATGTTTATTTGTCAATAGAACTTAACTAATTTTAACTTAAGTCATGATGCGATGTTAACTTAAGAACTTGGAAAGTTAAGAAATTAGTATTTTTGGTTAAAGAAATAAAAATAATTAAATAAGTTATCATCAGCGTCGCATCAGTACTTCTTAAATTCTAGTGAGATCTTCATTCTCTATCTCTGTTTTTTTATAAAAATAATTCCATTTCATATCGCCAAAATTAGAAGATTTAATACCATCTTTGTAAGTTTCCTATAGTTTTTGTATAGCTTTCTTCTTAATTTCAGGTAATAATCTCTGGTAAAAAAATACAGTAAAGTGTTCTTTATCACAGCTTCATAAATTTGAGCTTTTCGAGATAGTTCTGCTCTTGCCTTATCGCATATAACATAAAATGAATTCATTATGAAATTTTCCCTTATTTCAAATTTCATAATCAACTTCTTCACTTCCAAAAATAATTTTTCTCTTTTGCTGCCTGTGAGCTTGTCCAGCTTCCTCTTCAAACGAGAGCCTTGATAAATCAGTTGCTCCTTGTTTCATTTCTGAAATTTTGAATGTAATTTTCTAGAGATTTTTGTATATTAATTTCTTTTAATAATTCGTACATAACTTTTTGCAATAATTTGCTAGTAGCATTTATTCTCTGGAATATGGTATTCCCAATCATGGGAAGTTTCATATTTGTCGATCATTTCCATAGGGGAAGTTGCTTCCAGTATTGTGATCTTTTTTTCCTCAATCGTATCATTGATTTCAACCAAGGCTTTTACCTTGCTATTAAGGCCTAGGTTCAACTGGCTTGAAAAAGTTTGATTTGTACTAGACATATCTTTTTTATCATATATTCCCATTTTGTTTCCTTTATCTTCGTTAGAAAATTAAGCTGATGGAAATAAAAATACCAACCCTCAAAAGGGGTTGTGCTATTTCAACAAATTTGTTAGCCGTGTTTATATATCTGAAAGATAGCATTGATTAAAATTTCGAGTTAGGCGGATAAGTGTGGCGCTAGTTGAGCCACTACGAGGATGTGAATCAAGTGTACTTTAAATACGCATTATAAAGTTCGAGAGTCTTATCGTTAAGATTTTCCATGGTGAGTTGATGTTAGTCCACAATGACTTTAAGACGTAGAAGCCATTGTCAACGACTCACTGAGTTTGAACGAGGTAGTATAATAGAGCTAAAAAGAGGTGGATTTTCTTTTTATGATATTGCAGAAAGACTTGGTAGAAATGTATCCACTGTGCATCATTTTGGGCAGCAGTGGTGCCGGGAAGGTACTATCTTAAGAAAACTCTGATTTAACCACGTACGGGTCACCACTGACGGAGAAGATCGCCAAATTCACCTTAATGGCCGTAAAGATTGTAGTGCATCTAAAGCAGAAATTACAAAATTTTTTGGCACCTAAGTGACATAGTGAACTCAAACTCGTTTGAGAAAAACCTCTCAGTCAGATGTTCGGTAGCGTTCATACCATTAGCTCCAAATCACTGACATCTGCTACTTCAGTGATGTCACGCTAGAGGTCATTGGAGAAATGGCGAGATGTTGTGTTCTTCACTCAAAGCTGTTTGTGTCTTGGTGCCAGTGATGCGGCGACGTAACGGAGATTAGGGCCCCTTCTGCAAAGTCAGGTTTTGAACCCCAAGCCATAGTTGGCGTCTATAGGCGTTATAGAATTCTGCCCCACCTCCTTGCGATTCAAGGGTGTATGTCACGCTACTGCAGTGATGGGTGTTTATTGATTAGAAGGCCAGGCCAGCACCTACAAACAGCTTTTCTGCGCCCAGACACACTGGGCCTGCACCCAGAATTTTAGTCTGGTGCGAGCAATCTTCTTTTATTGCATGAGCATTCTCGAGGTGAGCTCACACATCCTGACTGCAAATTTGTACATCAGTGTATTGATTTAAACTATTGCTCTGCCATTTATAACCATCATTCAAGAGGTGTTTTTCAACAGGATAACGTGTACTCTCATACCCTGTTGTAACCCAACATGCTCTATAGAGTGTCAACGTATTACCTTGGCCTACTAGATCACCAGATCTTTCATCAATCGAGCACGAATGGGATATCATTGGACGGCAACGACAGCATCATCCGCAACCAGAATTAAACAACCTTATATTAACCGACCAAGAACAACACATGCAATTCCATCCCATAAACTGATATCAGGTACTTTTTCGTCCCATTGTATGCACGTTTACATGCTTACATCTAAAATTCTGGCAGTTACACCGGTTTTTAATGTACCATCATTTCACTTTTGAAATGGCTCTTCTCGACCTTATATTAATTTGTGATCTTGACACTTTGATCGAATAAATATGTTACCTAGACAAATGTAATGACGAAGTTTCATTAGTCTACAATAATTTTTTCTTGGTGTTGGGACTTTTTTCCCCATCAATGTCAGATGTATTCGATAGTAACTAAGCACGGGTGTGAACTAAAAACGAACTGGTTTGACTTGAATAGTATTCGTTTGTTCGAAATAAAATTTGCGCAAAAAAAAAAACGCATTTGAAAATTTTGTACAGATTGCATCAGTACAAATTCACGGAAGCAAGATGGTTAGGTCTGCTACACGATTCAAATCTGGAAATATCAGGGTTGTAATATCGGCTTAACACTTCCATCACGGCAATGGTGCGCCTTGGTCCCACCCTCTGCTCTGCTCTCCACAGCGCTAAAATTGAAACACAAATTCCTTTAAAACTTGTTTATTTTACTTTGAAAACTAAAATAAATTGGAATCAAAAACAATTATCGCTATAATTATTTATTTGGGGATCCTGGAAGGCGAGTTATCTCGTCCCTCGTGATGAGTGGTAAGATGTTTTTGTTGTGCGTTGAATTTATAACTTGAATCTCTATCAAGTTTGGGGCCCCTACTGGCGTTGGGGGCCCTGACACCCGCCAGCCGCTTAATCCGCCTCCGTTCATAGGTGAAGAATTAATCTCAATCTCTTCTTGATTGTGATTTATGATACTCAACGTGAACACAGAAATCTCAGCGTCAGTTTTTGATTGGCAAGCTTTTGATCCTATTTCTATTTCCGATATTCGTCGTTCGGTATCAATAGTCGGTGCTTCTGGAGTAACTTCCAAATTCAATGGAGACTAGGATACGGATAAATGTTGTTGAGAAGTCGAGAGAACCGATTCATTTGATTCTGTACTGCCAGATTCAGTCTGACCGAGAAATTTCATCAGACCTGAACTTAAAACCTGGTTGGATACAGCTCTTTCCGCTTTTCTTCTTACTGCACCTCCCATTTTCTACCTTTATCTCTACATCTCTTAAAGTCTAAGCCTGACAAAACTGATAATTTATAAAAAATGCACCAATAATACGTAACCTGTAAACAAAAACTATATCATTTGTTGCTTAGGTACTTCTTTCTTTCCCTAAGTATAATGACAAATAATAAACGTAATTTTATGTGATGTAATGTTTTAAAAAGAAAACTATAAAAAATATGAAAGTATAAGTCTCTTTCTTTTTCCAAGCCTTATTATTCCCAATCTCACTTGGGGTCGGCTTCCATTCTAACCTGATTTGAGTGTAAGTACAATAAATAAATATTTCTTACCTTATTCTTGGCAAATAAATACGGGTACTATATTATTTTTCTTCGCGACAGAAATCGAATTTCTACTTATTAAACACGTGTTTAACGTTTTATAACAATGTCTCAGTACCACTATTATTTATTCTCACATCAAATACTTTTAAAATTTATAATATGATACAGAAACATGAAGCGCGAGACTGCGTCTGCATGCGATATTTTAATTGGCTTTCTAATGATGGGAAGTCCCGAGCAATGACCCGTATCTGATCGGTTACTCCACGCGATAGCAGTTTAACTCCAGCTTATATTGTCAGACTAAATATGAACGAAGGAGCGGAAACGACAAAGTTGAGAAATTTTTAATAAAAGAAAATGGAAAACAATATTTTCACGAATTATTTATTCATATGCTTTCATGCGCCGACAAATAGAATATCTTTGAAAAAAAAAAGTCGATATATCAATTTTTCGATATCTTACGGCGGAAAACAGATAGAGTTGAGGACTTTCTAATTTATTAATTATAAGAAAACCCTGTGTGGCGTGCACTTTTAGATTTTCCTTACTTTTCTTTTAATTTATTTCGCCTTGGAGGTCTTATGCACCGCGAGGCCGCGCCCTCCGACTGTAGCTAAAAGAGTCATCTGTGTAGTATAAACGATGACAGTCTTCTTAACGAACGCCATGAATTTAGGCCACTAGCAGCCAACAACGGTCGATAAGGGAGTCTTGTACATGGCGCAAAATGGCGGCTGAAATGACTTGCATGACAATCGTTAGTCGATAGATACAAAGATGCGCGTCTACTGACAGCACTGGTACTCCTTAAACTTGCCACAGTTTTTAATTCCAACTACATAGCCGGTGCACCGTCGACGTATCAGTTGAGATATAACATATGTACGAATCTTCCTTTCTGTCTAATCACCATGTTCATAAAATCGTCTACCTGCTTAAACTGCCTCTGTTGGCATTCTCTGTTATTACACACGTGTCCTCTGAGATAAGGAGGGGGGGTAATCTACAATAAAAAAAAAGGGGGAGAGAAGGTATCAATTATTTCCTCTCAACGTTATTGTTATTTGAATTTCGAAGTTTAATTGCATTTTTCTCTCGTTTCGCTATAAGTCTTTGAGAAATCTCCTTTGTGTGGCTTTGTAAACAGATTAAACTGTTATGCTTTTTCTTGCATGTTTTACACAAATAATTGCAAGTTTTTGCTATATGATATCCAAAACAAGAAATATTTATAAATTTAAAATAAAATTTACTCTTTCACACGCGTTTACGCTTAAATTCTGAAAATTTTCGCACGTATAGTTTTAGAATCATTACGCATACATATAAAGACAGGAGATTGAGCTTCCCTGCGGGAAGCAGGTTCTCCAATAATCCATCAACTTATATATACGCATACATATATAATTTGTGAATTTTTAATTGACATTCAATGCGGTATACCAGGTGGTTATAATTAAACTTCCCCTATAAACAGCATCCTACAGCGTAAAGGGAATGCAAAGAAATTTTATTTCTGGGCTATGTGCTCACGGAATTTTTTTTAAAAAAAGCTTCCAAAATGTCCACCATAGGGCGCTCTTTCGAGAAAAATACGGAATTTAACACAAACGACCAAAACAGAGAACAGAAAAAATATTAACATTTATTGACTAGTTCCTGATCACCTTGTCATCGAACCACATTAAGTAAAGGCAAGGGAGAAACACAAAATCAGTTTAGTTTGCAGAAATAAGAACAGATTAGAACGAAATTGCATAGGTTGATTGATTGATTGAATACTAACGTTGCACTGTTCAGCTACACGAGGGCTTTTGGCGACGGACCACGTAATTGAAATTGCACAGGAGGAGCAGTTGTTAATCGTGTCCAGGCCGATGTAAGGAAAACTGCTCCACGTGAGTACCCTCTTTCACCAGCAAAATTTCAAGTCGATGGACAGTGTGTTCAATAACAGATCGTAGCAGTTGCGACGCTTCGCACATGAAGTGTTATGAAGTTCTTTAAGTCAGTGTTTCTCAAACTGTGGGGCGCCCCCCCAGGGGGTGCGTGATAACTCTGCGAGGGGGCGCGAGTATATTGAAAAATCGAAAACAAAAGATTATTTTAAAAAATATATATTTATTTACCAAAAGTAAACAAAATACTTTCTGTCATAATAAAAAATAAAATTAACATTTACACTAATATAATACACTTATAAATGTATCAGTACTGCATAGAGTACTTTATAATTAATTTAACAATATTAAGTTAAGAAAAAATTTAATAATTACCAGTGATCCCATGGGCTTTTCACATTTAATTATATACAAAAATTAAAACTTATCTTGATAATTTGTACTGTTTATAAATAATCCTTTCACTGCCGATTAAGTCATGCGATTCGCTCCACAATGCCTCCGTTTTCCACGATGGCGAGCGTATGTGATGTATTGGGGGGAGGGAAGATGAGGAATAAAAAAAATAAAAATCTTTCACAAACACAATTAACGTACTTTTATTGCATTCCAAAGACTTCGGAATAGTTTTGTGAATGGCAGTGCACAGAAAAAAATCGTACTTCGGAAAGTCGTATACATCCGTCCAGGGCATTTAATGCACTGGTTGAGTGAGACGTATATATACACCAATGGTATTTAAGAGGATAAAGTCGTATTGTAGCTTTTGCGTCAAAGTATAGTATTATTGAATTCAATGTATTGTTATTTGTATGTAAGGGGGGCGAAGAAAATTATGATTGAATATTGGGTCGCAAATATTGAAAGTTTGAGAAGCACTGCTTTAAGTCATTCAACGTCGCAACATCTCTCCGATACACCAGAATTTTTAAATAGCCCCATAACCAGAAATAGAACGGAGTTAGATCCGGCAAACGGGGTGGCCATGGATTAGGAAAGGACGTGTTCCTCCAACATTCCCAAATAAAGCGTTCCTCTGTGAAGTGTTGGAATAACAGTGGCTTCACGGACCATGGATATGTGGGGGTGCACCATCCTGCCTGAAAACTGTTGATGTAAGGATCCGCCTTTGCTGTAGTTGCGGCACAACAAACGGCTGCAGTACGTCATGGTGCCGACGGCCCGTACTGTCCCATTGAGGTAGAAAGGAGCCTCGTCGCTCCACAGAATTTTCCAAGGCCATGACAGATCAACAGACATTCTGTTAAGAAAATTGACTGCGAATGAGAAACGTTATGGGTTGTCCCTATCAAGTAGCTCCTGGGTATGGCAGATCTTGTATGGAGAAAATTGGGTTATGCTTCTGAGTACTTTTCGGAAAGTGCTGTATGTACCAGTGTAACACGTTTACGGTTGCACTTTTATAATATATAATTTCCCCATCTCTTAATCATGGCCCGGATACTTTTAGTAGACATTGGTCCGCGCCGTAGATTCTTCCTATGACAAAGCATTCCCCTTGTTTTCGTAAAACAGCTTCACCAATAACACACGTTCAACTAAGGAAACCGTCATTAGTACAGCCGGAAACATAGACTAACATGTAACGTCTCCAAACGTTTTATACCGTAACCTGTTTTGCATAAAACTTCCCAAACATGCAAATCTTGACATTTTTCTCCTACAACTGACAGCTTTTCCATTTTATTACTTAAAATTCTTGTTCTGGCTTGTTAATATCCTTTCTGTATTCCGTTTTAGTCATTTGTGTTAAATTTCATGTTTTTCCCGAAAATTTATCTTTCTCTCTTTACATGACTCGAAGATACTATTGAATAATTCTGTTTCGAATTTATTACATTTTTTTTGCAAAGGGAAATTTCAATTCATTTCTCAATTTTGTAACTAGTTCATGTAGTGTTCTCGTCTTATATATATATATATATAATTACTTTCCTTTTTGTTAGTATTCACTCTTCTGTAGGCACCAATACTCAGTGAATGAACCCCCATCTACTTCCTGTGCAGAAAGATTGAATCGAAGTTAAAATGTATTCTCCCGCGTATGTGACTTTGGAGATCGGAAATATACTTTCTACCATGGTAGGTTTTTGATTCACATTAAGAAGCCTCGATCCTATGTTTTATGTAGAATGAATAACAGAGCCTTCTGTGTGTGAGAAACAAGACGATATTATTGTCTCGCTCAAACTGAAGATTAAATTTCTTTTTGCCTGTTTCACTTTGTAAATGAGAACAGTGAGATAGTCTGCAAGATTCGCCTTGCCGTTTAAAAGCTTTATACGTGGCGCGGCCCTCGAATTGGGGGAAGAGAAGGAAAAAAAAAACTAAAAGATGACAGAATGAGGGAGAGGTAACGAGGACGAAAAACGAGGTGGGACCGAAAATGGCGAAAGAGTGGATGAGAAATATTTTAGTTTTCCGTCAGAGAAAACATTGTCCGGTGTGACTCATTAGAATCCTTAAATGGTCACTGTGAAAATATTTAGTTTTCTGTCATAGAAAACATTCTTCTTCTTGATTTAAAGTGAGAGTTAATTAATGATATCATCTATTCTAAGAGTTTAAAAGTATTACTTGGGTTTCATCAGAAACATTTTATTGCGTATTGGATATATATTTTTATTGAACATCAGTTCAGATAATTATTGTGTTTCGTCAGAAACATTAAAAAAATTATTAGATATATAATTCTATTGAACACCAGTTCAAATAATTAGTGTGTTTCACCACAGAAACGTTACGAAATATTGGTACATATTATTTCTATTTCTTTTTCTATTGAACATCAGTTCAGGTATTGTTTGTGTCAAATCTGAAATTTTATAAAGTATTAGAATACAACTATATTTTTTATTGAACATCAGTTTATATAATTGTTGTGTAAAGTATAAAACTTTGTTGAGAGTTTAAGTATATCAATGACTAGGAAAGAAAGTATGTTTTTAATTCATACTTCAAATTGATGGATGATTTATGGTATTAAAATATTGTTGAATTATATATATGATGAATTAATTGAATCAAAGTCATTTAAACACAGATACTTCATTTAAGTAAAAAAAAAGAATTTATTTAAAGTTAAAGGGAAATATTTACAAAAGGGGATATTTACAAAGAGAAAGACATGCAGGAATTAGGTTAATTAAAAGTTGAGTTATACCTTTAGAAGACGGGGAAATAAACCTTTCTCATTCTTGGACGTTAGGACTGGTGGTGCCGCGCAGGGCGCGAAAATGCGGTAAAGACGTGACGTGTTGAACAAGCAGTGGTTAGTAGGCCTCTGCCGAAAAATTATTCAAGCCGGAGCTACGAAAGCTCACTAGATGGCGCTGCTTCGGAATGCAGTAATAAATAAAATTGAGATTTATGGTCCTCTGAAAAGGATATGACTCAACCTTTTAACAAAATGTTTCAAAGGGAAAATCCTACAAAATCACCCTCTCCTGACAGAGCTGGTCTCTCAGCTCTTACAAAATGTTGAGAGCTAAAGTACTTTAAATACAAACTATTTTTAGTTACAACTATAAATTTGATGATTATTGGAATGTGGATGCAATAAAGACAAATAATACGATTCTTAAAGATAATAAAATAAAATATTACAGATGAAAAGATGTATACCTAATATTCACAATTCCGACCTAAAATAAAGCATATAAAAACAAAATATTCTATGTTGTGATCTACAATTAACTAAACCATAAAAAAAAAATCCTTCGCATCAATAGAAAGATAAAGAATAATACGAAAATATAATAAATGTTACAAGTGAATATAAAATGATTAATGGAAACGAGTGTTACCATAGAACATCTATTAATTTCTCAAGAGGGATATAATAAAAAAAATTAAAAATAATAACAAATAAAAAAAAATTCAATTAAGCATAAAAATGTTTCATCAAATCAGCTGAGGTGGTGGTTGAGTTCGGTCCATCGTGCTGACCAACCTTTTCCACTTCATACCTATCCTTGAATTAACTTTTGTTACTTTGTAAGGGCCTAAGAACTTTGGTCTTAGTTTCAGTCCAGCTCCAAATTGGGTTCTTTGGATGGCTACTAAATCACCTTCTTTGTATAACGAAGCTTTCTTTCTTCTTCTGTTATACGTCTTTCTATTTTCAGACTGCAGGGTTTCGATGTTCTTTTTTGCATCGTTTCTTAAAAATTCGCGTTGTTCTAGTAATTCTTTCGCCATTTCTTCTAGAAGTAAGTCTTTGATTAGGATGTCTTCCTTGTTACGCATTTTGATTCCCACTAATAGTTCGAATGGTGTCCATTTTGTACTGCGACTTATAGTACTATTTAGTATTCTCTGTAATCTGTCGACGTATTTGTACCATTTCGTTGAGTCGTCTAATGATAGTTTGGTGAGAACTGGAATCAAAGTTCGATGAATTCGTTCAACTTCGTTTCCTTTCCGAGGAACACCTGTTCGCTATTTGTAGATGTTGAATGTTCTCTTCATCACAGTAGTCGTTGAATAATTTTGAAGTGAACGCTGAACCTCTATCAGAGATAATTCTGATGGGATTACCAAAGGTTTTCTGCTGTTGTTTTAGTTTTTCGAGGGCACTTTCAGCAGACACAGTTTTGACGGGATATAGCCAAGTAAATTTGGTAAATGCGTCTACTACGGTGAAAATGTGTTGATAACTTTTGTTTGTGGAGGGTAAAGGACCAATGAAGTCAACATGGTACGTACTTAAAGGAATGCTTTCCTTAGAAATAGGATTCAAAAACCCTTCCTTTTTGCCAGTTTTCTTATTAGCTAAGATACATGGAACACAATTAACTATTACTTTTTTAACGACGTTGGATAAATTTGGGATAAAAATTCCTGTTTCACAATTTCTTCTGTTTTTCCTACTGAGAAATGACCATTTTCGTGAATCAATTTAATTAGTTCAGCTTGCATTGCTTTAGGGGTTACAATTAATTCTCGACCATTTAAGTACTTGTAGAGTATACCATTTCGCTCAAAAATTCTTCTGATTCTTGCTTCTCTAGAAGTGATTTCAATGTTTGGATGTTGTCATCTTCCTCTTGTGCGTTTTTAAGCTTTGAAGTTAATGTATCATTGCATACCATCATTACGGGATATCGGCTAAGAGCATCAACGTGCTTCATACGACTTCCAGCTCTGTGCTCTATTTCATAATCGAATTCTTCTAATTGAAGCGCCCATCTGGCTATGCGAGTAATTAGCTCCTTTTTTGCATAGTCTTCTGAAATGCTGAACAGTCAGTTACTATTTTAAAGTGTTGTCCTAAAAGATAAACACGAAACTTCTTTAATGCGTTGATAATTGCTAGTACCTCTAATTCGTAGCTGTCATACTTTTCTTCTGCTGTATTTGTCTTTTTCGACATGTAGTAAACGGGATGTAACTTTCCATCTTCTGCTTCTTGTAACAAAATTGCGCCGTACCCTTGTTTACAAGCGTCTGTATGCAGTTCTGTTTTTCTTCCATACTTGTAAAGGTGCAAGATTGGGCCTTCGGACATGATTTTCTTCAATTTTTCAAATGCTTCTTTTTGTTGAGTCCCGAAAAAAAAAAGAGGTTTTCTTTTCTTGTTAAATCGCTAAGTGGTTTAGCTATCTTTGAATAATCTTTGATGTACTTGCGGAAATACCCAGTTAAACCAAGAAAACTTTGTACTTGTTTTATTGTTGTTGGTTCTGGAAATTTTCGGACAGCTAGTGTCTTCGTGGGAGATGGTTTAATAGTTCCGCTTTCTACAATGTGACCTAGAAATTCAATTTTCTTTTTTAAGAATTGGCACTTCTTGAACTTAATTTCTAATCCGTATTTCTTTGCGACTTCAAAAATAATTTTAAGTTTTTCGAGACTTTCCTGTTCGTTTTTCGAGACTTTCCTGTTCGTTTTTCGCTGGAATGACGAGATCATCTAAATAACTGATTACAATTCCTTTCTGAGTAAAATCTCTAAATATACTTGATACGTAGCGTTGGAAAACTCCTGGACTTGTGCTTAGTCCGAAAGGAATTTTGTTGAATTCAAATTGTCCATCTGGGACGATAAAGGATGTATACTTTCTACAATCTTCGTCAACATCGACGTGAAAGAAACCATTGCGTAAATCTAATGTAGAACATACATTTGCTTCTTGCAAAGTGTCTAAAACATCTTCGATGATAGGTAACGGAAATTTATCTTTCACAAGCTTCTGATTCAATTTTCTGTAGTCAATGCACATTCTCGAAGATCCATCTTTCTTTTTTACCATTACGATTGGACTTGCATATTCTGAAGAACTCGGACGTATAATGCCTTCGTTGAGCCATTCTTCTATCTGTTTGTTTACTTCTTGTCTTTCTGTGAAAGCTAGTCGACGAGGTGTTGACAGACTGGTTCTTCGTCTTTTAGAATAATTCTCATTGTGACGTCAGTAGATGCTGTTTTTTCTGGCTTGTAGTCTTGAATTAACTTTTCAAGTTCCTTCTTGATTTGACGATTTTCAACATGACGTAGGTCTAGTTCTTCTTGAAGATTTTCAGCAGATATTTGCATAAGCTGTGCATGATTCTCATATTTGTTGAATTTAACTCCTTCTTTAGTAAAACTTATCGATGCTTGTTCCAAAAGATCTGATCCAATAACTGCTTCGAATTTTAATTTATCAGTCGGTACAACATGCCAAGTTAACGAGTAATTTTCATCATCTATTTTGAACTTATGTTCAAAGGAACCGATAGTTGTCACTTGTGCTTCACCAATACCTGTGAGAAGCATCTTGTTCTTCGATAATTTTGTTGGATCCATTATTCTTCTGCTCGTGTTTTTCTCGAAGCAAACTTACGGTACTACCACTGTCTATGAGCGCCGTGATTTTCACCTTTCCAAAAAATATCTCTTTAGTACGTAAACCTTCCTTAACGATGAGTGTGCAAGTTTCTTTTGGAGGTTCTTTGAATTTCTGCGATTTTGAATAGTTCGTCTGAGCATGCTTGGAAGCATTGTGATTTGAGTGTTTCTCGTAATTTTTGTTGTAATACCCTTTCTGCGCGCTGTCTTGATATCTTTGAACAGATTCGTACTTGGTAACAGGGGCTTCGTAATGTTTGTTGTAATTCGTTGACGCTGGAAACTTCTTATCTTTCCTGTTATACTCGAATTTTCCTGGTGCTTCATACCTGCGATTCTTTTCTGTGAATTTGAATTCTTGTTTCTTCACAAATGGACTGCTAGATTTTTGTTTCAGAGTCCTTTTAAAGTCTTCGAATTCTTCTAGTTTTTCTGCTAATTGAACAGGGGAGTTCATATTTGCCCATTCATCAAGATAATATTCTTTAAATTCAAAAGGAGTTTTTCGTTTGAGTTGATCTGTTATGATTAGATCTGATAACTTGTTGAAAGTATCTATCTTCAATCCATCTATCCATCCGTTGAAGTAAGTGTTTAACTCATGGTAAAAATCAATCCATGTTCTTTCAGGTGCTTTTTGGTGAGTGACAAATAGTTGTCGAAACTTTTCTGGAGTTAGTTTAAAGCGTTTCAGCAGTAAATCTTTAACGTGTTCGTAAGAGTTGGCTTTATCGTCAGGCTCTCTCGCTATGATGTGAGATACTTCCGTCGGTAACAAGCCTAACAGATGAGAAACCCAGTTTTCTTGATCAATATTCAATCTCTGCGCTTGACGTTCAAATAATTTTAGATAAAGACTGATGTCTTCTTTCAAATCAAAACGATGTATAAACTTTGAAACTTCTTTGACGAGAAATTTAGTATCACTTTCTTTGGATGTATCAGCGCCTAACTTGGATTGTGTTTGGATTCTTAACTTTTCCAACTCAAATTCATCTTTGCGTTTTTGCTCATCTAACCTCAATTGTTCGAAGCGTAATTTTTCTTCTCGTTCTTCAATGCGTAATTTTTCTTTTTGCTCTTCAATGCGTAATTTTTCTTTTTGCTCTGCGTAAATTTTCTTCTCTGGCTTTGCGATCCTCAACAATCGTTGAATGTATGTTTTTGGTCAGTTCTTCGTCATAATTTTCACTACCAATAATTAGATCTTTGAGTGTGGCGATGGTCATAGATTTATCGAATTTTAAATTTAATTCCGTGGCTAAGACAAATAAATCTTCGCGTCGACCTTTGCCAAGATACGCCATTTTAAAATTTAAATTTAAGTTTAGATAGTAACCAAAGGAATAAACAAAATTGTTACGCGTTCAAACAAAAACAATGATGTTGCTATTGGCAATTCTCGTTTTTATTTACAAAAATTCTCAAGTTAAAATGATATTGCATCAAAATACACTAAATATACATTGAAATATTCAAATTCTATTCATTTAGAAATATTTTAAACCAGTAAAGTGTAAAGACAACAGTGCGAGCTAAAATACGTAATGTTTAATTTAAAATAGTCAAATCATTAATTTCAACTAAAAACAAAACCTTTTTTTTAAAAAAACATTTGATATATCAGTTATCTCATTTCGTTATAATAAATGCAAAAAGAATTTGAAAGAAAAAATAAATTAATATAAATCTTGTTTAGGAACTGTGATTAAATTTATTGTGATATGAAAAATTTAATCATTTAAAGTTCTTTGCTGAAAAAAGCAAACAATTAGAAGTTAGTCACTTAAGAAAAATCTCATATATATTTTTTATTACACCAATAAAAATAAAATCTTTTTAGGATCTCTTCAGCAAATTCTAAGGATAAACACATGTTTCAATAGAAAGCATAATAATTCTGTCAAAAATGAACTCAAAATACTTATATATTGAATGATAAAATACACCATTAAAAATAAGATTATACATGATCTTTCATCAATTCTAAAAAACATAGCATATTCTTTCAAAATATATTTCTGGAATACTCATAAAAAATAATTAATTACTAAACAGCTGCAAAAGAAATGTTACACTATATGAGTCATCGAAATTACGATTGCATCGAAACGGTAAATGTTTAGGAATGGAAAACATTAATCTCTTTAGTTCAAGGTCGATGACGTAACCAAAAAAATGAAAACTTTTCATACACATAAAATTAATTCAATGCAATTCGTTAATAAATGAGATACAAATAAAAACTTGAATATTACGTACGACTTTCTTAATATTTTAAAAGATATACTTGTAGAAAATTTTAATTGATACGATTTCTATACACAAATAGAAAAATAGTATTTCAGAAAAACACACATGATATTTAAAAATATAAATTACTTCATGAAATCGACTACAACAATTTTTTTTTTTCATAATCAAATTAACGGTGACTCACGTATTCTTTTCTGAAGATTCCCTTTTTTTCCTGTTGCAAGGAAAACGAAATAAAAAAACAGTACACACCTGATACAGTTGACGACGTGTTTAATGATACTCTTGAAAACAAACTTCAAAGGCTCCTGGATGTGTTCACTGGACTTGAAATGGAGTTGTACACGGCAGAAAATAACGTGGTTTCGGCGAGCGATCTTGTAAGATCTTGAGTTGTGACTTTTGACTCCGGGAGTCGTTTTATTCACCTAAATGTTAGTATGTTATGAGAGGCAATCCGCATTTTCGATTCAGTCCGTTTGTTATTTTAGGCGTGCAGCCAAAAATGGTTTTGAAGAGGGTTAGAAGGTTATCAACTTATTATTTAGAGAAGATTTTCGAAATCAAATCCCAGGCGATCCCCCAATTATTTCTGTGGGAGTCCGAATAAATCTTCGAATAAAAATCAGACTCTTCAGAAGGCGGGATTTTAGATTGGCGAGGTGGTTTGTCTAGGGGTAAGTATTTAAGGGTGAGTGATGAATTAATTGAATTAAAGTCATTTAAACACAGATACTTCATTTAAGTAAAAAGAATTTATTTAAAGTTAAAGGGAAATATTTACAAAAGGGGATATTTACAAAGAGAAAGACATGCAGGAATTAGGTTAATTAAAAGTTGAGTTATACCTTTAGAAGACGGGGAAATAAACCTTTTCATTATTGGACGTTAGGACTGGTGGTGCCGCGCAGGGCGCGAAAATGCGGTAAAGACGTGACGTGTTGAACAAGCAGTGGTTAGTAGGCCTCTGCCGAAAAATTATTCAAGCCGGAGCTACGAAAGCTCACTAGATGGCGCTGCTTCGGAATGCAGTAATAAATAAAATTGAGATTTATGGTCCTCTGAAAAGGATATGACTCAACCTTTTAACAAAATGTTTCAATTTTGTGAAGTATCAGATATATGTCAAATATGTTTTTAGATTACTGATGATTTTTATTTTGTGGCTAAAAGGTTGATTTTCTCTCTTATTTTTATTTATTTTGTGAAAGGGATATAAACGCAGATATTTTTTAATTGTTATGATTTATGATGATCTTTAGAATTACGCATTTCGAAAAATTGAGATATTATTTTATGCAGCAGAAATCTTATTATTATTGTAGTAATAATATTTAGTTGAATTTAATTTTGGTCTATCATATGTGCTAAATTTATCATCCAAGGTATTTGCAAATTTTATGCGGAAGAAATACAAAACATTTATTTTTTAAAAACGAGATCCACCTTGATTAATTGAGCATACTATTGTGTTTTGAAATTAGAGTGTTATTGATTGATTTAGGATAACTATAGTAAGGGGCGAGATGGCATTTTTAGGAAAGGGATCAAAAGTAGACCTGCAATATATGGCTATGGAAATGGCAGTTGAGGATGTCCTTGGTTTGAAAGTAATGGAGTTGAGAAAGGCTATCTTGAACAGTAAAAACTTCGACGAGGAGTTTTGTAGAGAGTTTTTAAACACGATTATAGAGGAAAAGAAAAGAGATAGAATTCGATGAGAAGAAAAGAAAAGAGATAGAATTGGCTGAGAGGAAAAGAAGAGATGGGATTTGCGGAAAGGAAGAGGCTGGACGAGAAGAGATGAAATGGACTTTGAGCTCTAGAAAAAACGAATCGAGTTGAAAGAAAGAAATGAAAATGAAGTGAAAGGACCAGGACAAATCAAGATTAATTTACATAAATTGATTCCGAAATTTGACTCTAAATCCGATGATATTAGTCTATTCCTGATATCATTCGAACGTCAAGCAAAAATTCTGAACTTACCAAAAATATGTTGGGTGACACATCTGATCAGTATTCTACCTTCGGAAATTGTAGGTCTCATTGCTCGTGAACCAGAGAAGGAGGCCGCTGATTATGAATTTGTAAAAGGACTATTGCTTCAACGTTTCAAATCGAGTCCTGAGAAATTCCGTCAGCTCTTCGTGAAACACCAAAAGAATCCCGATGGTACTTGGAAAGATTTTTATTATGAAATAAGAAATTTTTGTGAAGAGTGGCTGAACGGTTTAGATATTCAAACGTTTGAAGACCTCAAAGATCTTCTCATAACAGATCAGATGAAGAAGAAGGTGCCAACCGAGGTGCGGGAACATTTTCTCGATGAGTGGGCAAAAATTAAAACTCCAAGGGTACTTGTCGAAAAACTGGACGAATATGAGGATGTTCATGGGAAAACCAAACGGCCCGCGGTGCCATTTATTAATAAGGAGAAATCGTATCGTAAAACCTTTCCTTTGGATACCCGGGGTTCTCCATTTCAGGTGGAAGATAGAAATAAAGAGGGGAATGCCCTTTGCCCTTGTGGCAAAGGGCATTTCGTAAGAGCCTGTTATTTATGCTCAGACAAAAGCATAAATAAACAAAACTCACTGTTAGATTTGTAAGTTCATTTAATAGTAAAATGATTGGCTTACCTTTTTTCCCGGAAAGCTAAGTTTAAATAAACTCACCAACATTAATTCTGAAAATGAGAAACAATAGATGACTCCTTTTGGGGATTTTCTTGAGATTTATTCGACTTGAATTCACACCACAAAAATTAACCATCTTTATTCGATTTCAGAACTGACTCAATCGCCTAAAATGGCGTTACAGAAAACAGATACATATTTTTAAAGTCTTTGTCGTGGCGCCCTCTGTTGACGGTAGTTGTAAACATACTCCCCCGCCTGGACTATCAGTTCAGTCTTCAGTTGGCAGTAGGCAACACTTCGTAATAGAACGTCTGAATTGTCCTCGTTGGGTCTTGACATCCACGACTCGAACAGCACCATCGTCTCCTGGAAATACTTGAACAACTCTGCCTAGGCTCCATTGCAGAGGTGGGAGATTGTCCTCCTTCACAAGGACCATATCGTTGACTTTCAGGTTTCGTCTTGGTTTATTCCACTTGGTTCTTTGTTGTAATTGATTTAGGTACTCCAGGTGCCATCTCCTCCAGAACTGACTTCGGAGATGTTGAATTAAATTCCATCGCTTCTTTAAGCACGCTGGTTGTGAAGGGACCTCTTCTGGAAAAGAAGCCATTGGAGCACCAATCAAGAAATGTCCTGGCGTAAGAGGTTGCAGGTCTTGAGGGTCATTAGACAGAGGAGTTAGAGGCCTTGAGTTTAAGCATGCTTCAATCTGCGTTACCAATGTCACAAGCTCTTCAAAGTTCAGAACAGCTGATTTCATTGTTTTAATTAGAAGCTGCTTGGTCGACTTGATGCCAGCTTCCCAGAGTCCGCCGATGTGAGCTGCCGTGGGAGGTATGAAGTGCCATGTAATGGATTCTTGAGTTACAAAGTTCTGCACTTCAACAGATTTGATTAGCTTTAACTGTTCCTTTAAATATGAAGAGGCTCCTTTGAAGTTAGTTGCATTGTCGGAAAACATGTTGGTTGGTTTTCCTCGTCTGGATATGAAGCGCCGGAATGCTGCCAAAAAGGCATCTGCTGAGAGGTCCGAAACAACCTCAAGGTGCACAGCCTTTGTGGCCATGCAAATGAAGAGTGCTAGGTAGGATTTTAATTTTACTTTGCTTCGAGAAACGTTGGGTTTGATGATGAATGGTCCTCCAAAGTCGATGCTAACGTTTAAAAACGCTCTACCAGCACTGAGCCTATTTGCAGGCAAATTCCCCATGAGCTGCTCACCCGATTTAGCTTTGAAGCGAAAGCAGGTTTGGCACTTGGATAAAAGTCTTCCAACTACTCCTCTGCCAGAAGGAATCCAGAATTTCTGTCGAATGCAGTATAAGGTAAGTTGAGGTCCACTGTGCAAATTGATATGATGAAAATGCTGAATGACCAGATTAGTGAGGTGATGGCTCTTAGGAAGGAAAATTGGGTGTTTTTGAATTGGACTCAGGCTCGAATTTTTTAATCTTCCTCCAACTTTGATTATTCCATCGGTGTCCAGAAAAATACCTAGAGGCAGAAGCTTGCTGCTGTTGGGAAGAGGATGTTTCTTATTTAAGAGTTGAATTTCGGAATGAAACTGTGATTCTTGTACAGTTTGAATAACTATCTTGGTAGCATCATCTACCTCTTTTGATGTTAGCACACCAGTAACTCTAGATGATCTGCAATTTTTGATGAATCTTTTACACCACGCTATGACTCGAATTAAACGTGAGAAGGATGAATACTTAGCTATGATTTCCAATAAATAGCTGCCTTGACTTGATGTTGAGACATTAGTAAGAACGGTGGATGATTTCTCCTCACATTTCACGTCTTCTTCACAGGAAGTCGACAAATCAATTGATGGAAAGTGTAAAGAATCCTGACTTAGCCACTGTGGCCCAGACCACCACAGTTTATGAACTTTTAGCTTGGAAGCTGCAATACCTCGTGAAGCACAATTGGCAGGATTTTCTTGACTCTTCACATGATGCCAGGATGCTTCAGAAGTCATTTTTTGAATTCTTGAGATACGATTGGCAACAAAGATTTTCCATCTGCTGGGAGATGATTTTAGCCAATCCAAAACAATTTGGGAGTCTGAGAAAATAAATGACTTATCGATTTGAATTACTTTTCTCAGAGATTCTAACACAACAACGTAGAGTTCAGAAAGAAGCAGAGCTGCCAAAAGTTCGAGTCTGGGCAAGGTTATCGATTTTACAGGAGCTACTCTTGTCTTAGATGTTATCATTGAAACATGGACTTTTCCGGTAACCAGCTCAGTTCTTAAGTAGAAAACAGCAGCGTATGCACGCTGGGAGGCATCATTAAAACCTATAAGAAGAACTCGCTTTGCTGTAGCGTCTTCTGCAAGGTATCTTGGAATCTGAATCTCTGCTAGGTGCTTCATTTGATTCTTGAATTGCGTCCATGATTCGAAAATGCAGTCTGTGACAGGATCATCCCAAGAGATGTTTTCTTTCCAGATATCTTGCATCAGGATCTTCAACTGAATTGTCGTTGGGGACAGGAATCCCAAAGGATCATAAATCTTGGCGATGGTGGATAAGAGTTGCCGTTTGGTTGGCCTAACTTCATTTGGTGGACTTATGTTGATTCTGAATGTGTCTTCCTTGGAATTCCATATGATTCCCAAGATTTTCATCAAATGATCCTCTTCTATGTGTAGAGATCCCGAAGAACTTCGTAATTCTGTAGGTAATGATTCCAGCACAGATGATTCATTGGACGCCCATTTTCGAATCGGGAAACCTCCTTTCTTCATGAGTTCGATTACTTGACTTACTAATTTCTTGGCGTCTTCTTTCGAATTTGTTCCTGTTATAAGATCATCTACATAGAAGTCCTCTAGAGCAACTTTAGATGCCTCTGGAAACTTCTTGATTTCTTCTTCAGCTAGCTGCTGAATTGTTCTAATGGACAAATATGGAGCACAAGCTGTCCCATATGTTACAGTGAGTAATCGATACTCTTTTAACGATTCTTCAGGTATCTCCCTCCAGAATATTCGTTGAAATTCTACATCATCTTCATTAACTAGAATTTGCCTAAACATCTTTTCTATATCGCCTGTTAAAGCAATCCTGTGACATCTGAATTTTAATAGAATATTAAATAGTTCATTTTGTAACTTGGGGCCTGTATGAAGAATGTCATTTAAGGATAAGTTCGAATCAGTTTTGGCAGAAGCATCAAAGACTACCCGTAACTTTGTAGTCTCGCTCTGTTCCCTAACAACTCCAAAATGGGGTAAATAAAAACACTTAGAAGATGGTTTCGAAAGTTCTGAATTCGGGACAAGTTGCATATGGCCTAGATGTTCATAATCTTGCATGAATTTTACATATCTCTCTTAACTCTGGATTGGCCTGAAGGCGCTTCTCCAACAAGAAGAATCGTCTCTTGGCTTGGACTTTAGAATCACCCAATGCATTGTCGTTCTTGAAAGGACATATCTACCATCACGATTTCTCCTTGTGTGATCGAGGTAGAATTTTTCGACTCTTTGATCTTCTTCTGAGAGGTTACTAGCATCTGGAATTGACTCAACTTCCCAGAATTTGGCTATTTGATTTTGTAAGTCAAGCAATGCATGGCAATTGATTAAAGACATGACCTTCTTTTCGCTCTGACAGGCTGTGGAAACTTTTCCAGAAAGCAACCAGCCTAACTTGGAGTTTAGAGCAGATGGTTGATTTTTACTCCCAGATATTTTTCCATACAGAATTAAATCAAAGAATACATCAGCTCCCAGAATCATATCGACAGGTCGACTAATATAAAACGAAGGATCAGCCAACTGTAGTCCATTAATGTGAGGCCAATCGAATTTTGAAACTATGAAGTTAGGCAAATCACAAGTGAGTTCCTTTACTACTAAAGCATTTACGGCAAAGATATCCTGACTAAAAGGAGGAGAAAGTTGAAGTTCTACTCGTTTAGTAGCATAGGCAGCAACTTTGTTATCTAAACCCAAAATAGTATTTTCTGACTCATAAAATGGAAGGTTTAAATTTTTTTGAGCATGATTCTGTAATTAGAGAGGTCTGAGACCCGCCATCAATCAAGGCTCGACAGTTTACATACTGTCCTTGACTATTCTTAACTCTAACAATGGCTGTAGAGAGCAAAATTGAATTGGAATAATTCATTTGTCCTGCAAGGCAAAACTGTTCCTGAGATGTAGCCAATGGCTGAACTACATTCTGGTCACTAGTAGCAGCTAGATTTTGGTTTGAATTACTAACAGGGATTTCTCTAGGACTACTTTGGAACTGGTGAAGTACGGTGTGATGCCTTTGTTTGCAAGCACGACAAGAAGTTGTAAATTTGCACGAGGAAACATTATGATTCCCTCGCAGACAATTAAAGCATAACTTTGACTTTTTAACAAAATTCCAGCGATTATTTATATTCATCTTTAAAAACTTTTCACATCTATGTAATGAATGAGAGGAAAAACAAAGTTTACATGAGTCATCTGACTCTACAATAGTTTTAAGTGAATAAGGCTTGTGAGATAGTTTATTTGATTTTTCGTTGAGTGGTGTAATTTTGATACCTTGAAGACTTCTGGCTTGCTTTTCAAGAAATGAAAGAAATTTATTTAATGAAGGAAAATTTTTTATCTTCAAGGGTTAATTCCCATTTGACTTTGATAGAATCTTTCCAACTTATCTTGAAGAGAAAAATACTAATAGAGAAGTTCTACCAATTGATTGCATTCTAATCCTAATGTTTTAAAATTTCTGAGTACTTCATTACAAACGTCTATCATGGCCCAAATTGATTCTGAAGTGGGTTTAACATTTCTTAGAGAGAAGAACCTTTTGCATTGGGAAAATGCCAATTCTCTCTGATTATGATACCGATTCAACAGTGTTTCCCATGCTTGTTTATAATTTTCATGAGTTATTGCGAATCCTTTTATTAATCTAGAAGCATCTGAAGTGACAGCATTTTGTAAATATTGCAATTTTTGAATATCTGTTAAAGATTCATTAGAATCAATTGAACTAGAGAATATAGATTTAAAACTCAACCAAGAGTTGAAGTCACCTGCAAATTGTGGAAGATCATATTTAGGAAGATTTATGTTAGAATAAGCATTCACTTTCGATTTATTTTCTTCGAATTGTAGTGTTTGCTATTAAATTTTCTGTACGTGAATATACATGTGTATTTATATTTGTATGTGTTTGTATGTATGCTTTATGTTTTTGTTTTTTGAACATTTTTTTTATTTTTTCTTATCTTCCTCATTGTATAATTTTATTATTGGTTTTCTCCGTCTGTATGTGAGCATTCTTGTATTTTTAATTCTGTATTTGTTGTTTCTGTATTTCCCCTTTTGGTTCCCATTTGTGCCTATATACTTCTACATGTAATCTCCATTGTCTTGTGTATTGACTTACGTTTGTAAGCCTTGTGTTATACTTGTCGGCACACAAGGAGTCTATCTAGAGTCCAAAAAAAAAAAAAAAAAAAAAAAAAAATATGACTCAATTTTTTCTAATGCCAAATCTTTAGAATTAGTAAAGTTTTCATATTCCACATCTTCCACAAATTCTTCCAATACAGAAAACTCATAATAATTGTCTTCTAATCTTTCTAGACATTTTAATATATTACATTTTAAGGCAAAAACTCTCTGAATATTATCAGATTCTATAACATTATCAACATTTTCAGAATACCTTTTGATTTCTTTTATCTGAGTTTGGAACACTAATGGTATTTTACTTTTTCCTTTAGTAGGAGCCATTTTTAAATAATAACTCAATGCAACTATACAACTCAAATACAGCTTTTCAGAATTAGTTACTATAAATATACAGTCACTCAGAATAATAAACAAAATCTTCGAATTTACTAATTCAGATTTCTTGCATTTTGAATTCACAATAATAATAATTTTCGAATTAATTGACATACGTTTCTTGACTCAAATAATAGAATAATAAACACATCAAAAGATTAAGAATTCTTTCAGACGAATTTCATTTTCAGAATACATCTAGTTTCGATTATATAAGATCATTATCGTTTTCGATTCTAGTAAGAATAATAAACATTCTACTTTCCAGGAAATGATCTACTGAATTAAACTTGATTTATGACGCATACATCAACAATGAATTAACATTCCTCACTGGTGGCTCCATGTTAGATTTGTAAGTTCATTTAATAGTAAAATGATTGGCTTACCTTTTTTCCCGGAAAGCTAAGTTTAAATAAACTCACCAACATTAATTCTGAAAATGAGAAACAATAGATGACTCCTTTTGGGGATTTTCTTGAGATTTATTCGACTTGAATTCACACCACAAAATTAACCATCTTTATTCGATTTCAGAACTGACTCAATCGCCTAAAATGGCGTTACAGAAAACAGATACATATTTTTAAAGTCTTTGTCGTGGCGCCCTCTGTTGACGGTAGTTGTAAACACTCACCAAAGAACAAGTTTCCATCACTAGCCAAAGCCCAAAGTAATGTAGTGCAAGCAGAAGAGGCTACTCAGAATATCGTGACAGCGAAAATGGACACTCCTGGGTCAATGTGTAATTTTCTGGCCGAGAATATTGATAGATTGAAGATTTTAAAAGTAAAATGTCTAGATGTCGTCTTGGATGGAACAGTAGACTCCGGAGCACAAATCTCTGTGGTGCGAGCTGACTTAGTGATAGACATTGAGAGTACCGAAGAAGGGAAGATCAAGTTGGTATACGCTTTTAGGGATAGTGTGAAGTCGCTCCCTTAAGAACATTTAGTATAAAATTGATGATGGATGGCAGGATGCAGTCCCAATTACATGCGCCGTGTCAAAGAAGCTAGTGAACGACATGTTAGTTTGTCAAACCGCGTATGAAGCCCTTTTGGAAAACATACAGTTATGCAGTGTGAATGCAAGGAAAGTCATTGACGATGATACCCAACTGGATGATAATAAGAGTTCAATCGTCTGTGAAGTCGAAACATTTGAAGAGAGTTCATGCCTAGACATAGAAGCGACGATAGACTCAGTCAACATTGAAGGCGAAGTGAGATCCAACCTTAGCAGTGAGACCAGGACTTTTATACAACTTCAGAAAGAAGATGAAACATTGATAAACGTCTGGGAACAAGCAAATAAGAAGGAAAAGGCATATGAAATACAAGACGATCTTCTCGTGCATAATGACGTTGTTTGTGGAGAGCCACTCAAGCAAGTTGCCCTACCTGCATGTAAAAGAAAGGAAATTATACAAATGGCTCATGAAATTCCGTTAGCTGGACATTTAGAACAAAAAACCAAGCAACGCATTAAATATTCCTTTTCCTGGCCTTCGTTGAAAAGGGACGTGAAGACATATTGCGAAGCATGCAAGCCTTGTCAGTTACGGTGAATTTTGACATACAGAGATAGAATTCCGATCCAGCCCATAGTGAGACCTAACAATCCATTCGAAGTCTGGAGAGCGTGGATTGTATCGGATCGTTAGAACCCCGATCAAGAAGAGGACACTCATATATTGTATGTGCCATTGATCTATGCTCAAGATGGGCGGAAGCCACACCAACAAAGAACATTACTGCAAAAACTACCTGCGAAGTGTTGATGAAAATTTTCTGTCAAACTTGGTTCCCAAAGACAATTTGTACATACCAGGGTACCAATTTTACTGCACAATTGACTCAATCCTTTCAAGACGTGCTGGGAGCATCTCCTAGGTTTTCTACTCCAGGTCATCCTGAGAGTATGGGAGCAGTTGAACGATGGAATAGAACTCTGAAAGAAATGTTAAATAAAAATATCCAGGAGCACGGAAATGAGTGGGATGTCCATCTCCCATATTTGCTTTTTGCTTATAGAGAAATACCTCATACACTTACTGGTGTATCACCATACCAATTAGTTTATGGAAGACTACCATCTGACCGATGTCCATTTTAAAAGAGTTTTAGACAGGAGAAAGGGAAATCCCTACTAGTGGGGCTCACTCTGTTGAAAAATACTTGAGGCAATTTCAAAAGAAGTTGCAAGATGCGCACGAAATCGCATCGGGAAACAATACTAAAAATCAGGAACGTATGACTTCACACTATAAAAAATCTGAGATCCCGAGAAAAAAGTTTTTCTGTTGGAGATGCAATGCTGATCCTTCTGCCTTCATCCACGCATAAATTGCTTAACACTTGGATAGGACCAGCCAAGGTAGTAGCTCTCACTCTTGTTTGGTTCAAATGGAAGACGGTAGTACGAGAGAATTACATATAAATAAGCTAAGGCCTTATATCTCAAGAGTCGATCACGTTGGAGTAATATTTGACCAAGATAGCTATTTTGGTGAATTGCATTATGCTCCCACAGGTAAGGAAACTCAACCTATTATCGGTATCGAGTTGAATCAAATGCCTGATGTTCTAAATTCCCAGCAGAAACACCAGTTAAGACAATTGTTACAACAATATGGAGACATATTCCGGAATCATCCTGGAAAAGCCATTCTGTTAAAGTTACGGCAGATAGTTCACCTGAAAGACTACAACCATATAGAGTTCCTATTGTTCTACAAAAGGAAGTTGGACGTCAAGTCAATGAGCTGCTCGATATGGACTTGATTGAACATAGTGACAGTGATTGGGCGCACCCGGTGGTGTGCGTAGCAAAAAGGGATGGAAGTATTAGATTGTGCATAGACTTTTGAATAGTTTTACTATTCCTGATGCATACCCAATGAAACATGCGGCGGATTTAATATACGAGATAGGCAAAGCTAATTTTATATTGGTCTTACATCTCACGAAGGGATACTGGCAAATCCCTATGGAGGAAAATTCCAAACATTTAACTGCTTTCGTTACTCATTCCGGACATTATCAGTGGAAGGTCTTACCTTTTGGAATGAAGAATGCGGGCAATACATTTCTAAAATCTATGGATCAAGCGTTGTGTGAGTCCTCATCATAATTATTGTAGATCGTACATAGATGATGTTGCAGTATTTTCAGAAACATGGTCAGATCACACGCAACACTTGGAAGGTGTTTTTAAAACTCTGAGAGCAGTTGGACTAACAGTCAATTTAGAGAAGTGTGATTTCGGAAAGAGTCAAGTTAAATTTCTAGGTCATGTTGTTGGTTTCGGAAAACATGCTCCGGATCCTCAAAAAGTGGAAACTATGTCAAAATTACTGAGATCAACGACTAAAAAAACAGTTACGAGGATTGATTGGGTTAGCAAGCTATTACCGTGATTATATTAAGAATTTTTCGTCCATTGTTTTACCCCTAACCAATTTGACTAAGAATATTCCAAATAAAATCCCTTGGGATGACCAAGCCGAAGAATCTTTTCAATGTTTGAAGAAAAATTTAATCGAAATGCCTACTCTCTATATACCCCTGTGTTAAACCGCCCATTTCAGCTGTATATACAGATGCTTCTGCTACTATAGTCGGTGCATGCCTGGCACAGAACGATGAAAATGGAATGGAACACCCAATTGCGTTCTACAGTAGAAAATTAACCAAATGTCAAATGAACTGGTCCACGATAGAGCGAGAGGCCTATGCCGTGCTGAGTGCATTGAAAAAGTTTGACTGTTGGATCTTCGGATCTCAAATACATGTTGAATCCGATCACAACCCACTTACATTTTTGACCAAAGGACTACCACATGGTACAAAATTGGCTCGTTGGGCCCTAGCCTTGCAACGTTATGATTTACGGATTATATACCATAAGGGGAAAAACCATGGCAATGCTGATGCCCTCTCTCGCCTGCCCTTCGATGATTAACATATGTCTATTCAATATATATATATATATATATTTGCAGTATTAATTCATATTCCTATTTATGTTCATGTGTTTTGAAGTTAGTGCACTCTCTTCAACTAAGGTTTAGATGTTATGTGTGTGACTAACCTCTTTCTTGTAGCACCTGGTCATAGAAGATGACGCATGTGCTTCCGTTGGTGAGGCATGTAAGATTCCCCTTGCCGTTTAAAAGCTTTATAGGTGGCGCGGCACTCGAAGAAGGAAAAACAAAAACTAAAAGATGACAGAATGAGGGAGAGGTAGCGAGGACGAAAAACAAGGTGGGACCGAAAATGGCGAAAGAGTGGATGGACGGTGATTTTGCTAATTAATCAAATGTACATAGTTAGTTTCTTTTATATTTATTTGTGTTGTGTGGCTATAAATCAACAATAAATTTTGAGCCACTAGACTGAGAGCATTTATTCTGACTGGATTTTCTTTTGGAATCTTCAATTGAACGAAAAGAACCTACTATCCTAATTTAGTCATTATTGTAATAGTTGCACGTAGTGCCAACCCACCTCGGAGTGAGCGTGGGTGAACTTATGTTGGTTTTGTAGTTGTTATATGTAATATTTTTTAATTTTCTGGTAGTATTCAATGAAATACGAAGTATTTCAATTAATCGAGTATAATGTATTTTAAATGGGGAACTTAATTCAACGGTAAAGCTTTATCCCTTAATATATACATAATTTATACAAACACAGGTATACCGATCTCAGTTTAGGAACTTACAGCAAATAAAAACAAAGTATTCTTAAATCATAAATAGAGGTTGTTACCCTTATGAGTATTTAAAAATTTCAGTACTTCTGCGACCAAGTATGAACCTCACAGAATGTGTTAATTATATTTTGGTTAATAAATGAAGGAAAAAACAGATCTGTGAATATAGATTAAGTATTATTTATAAGTATAAAAAGAAGTAAGCAAAAGTACTTTTTATAAACAGCATTTATAATGTTAAATATTTTTTAATGTTTATTCATATTTTGAAATATACACGATACAGGGTGGTCATAGTTGAATTTCCCTTATAAGCAGCATCCTGTGTCTAAAATGAGTAAAGCTCCTTTCATACCAAATGATTCTGATTCATTTGCCATCAATCTTATCTGATCGACCAGGATTCGGCTTCGTAATTTCCCCTCAAATAAGCCAAGATTCACTTCCTGCCTTCACACCAAACGAATCCGGTTCTATCCGTCATGAATCTCGTCCCCGCGCGATTCAGCAGGTCAGACTTTCTTCAATTACTCACCAGCAGCAGGGAGCAACTTCTTAAAGAGAAAGCGAATACAAACAAAAAGAGTGTTGATTTTTATGTTATAAGTGATTACATCACATAAAATTTCTATTAAAGAAACTGATTTCAGATGTTTGAATACGACTTTATAGTTAAGGTTAACATGAGTTTGTTTTTATGCCAATAGATGGGCTCTTATATTTTTGGTATTCAAGGTATATTCTTTTTCATTATGTAAACTAACTCTAGCTCTTGTAACCGAGTGTGCAGGCTGTATTTTATCTCTGCTAATGTTGTGTAAATAATAAATTTGATTTTGCATGATTACTTTATTCAATTTTAGAAATTTGAAAACTTTATTTTTTACTTAATAATACTTTAAAGCAAAACGTGTTTTTTAAGGGTGGGGGGAATATTCTGAAGGATGTTTGAAATAGCTTCAGAGATCGATTTGATAAGAATTTATTTAATTTTGGGAGAAAAAAATTAAATATTTATAAGAATGCTAAAATAAAATAAAAAATATTGTCGATAATTTTAATTTTTTAAAAAAGATTCCATTTTATTACTACATAGATCTCAAATTTTTAAAATGTTAGATGAAATAAAAATGTAAATGGCATGTAAATTTTTTTAATTCATTAAAAAACCATTTTTAAATATATAATAAAAAATAGTTATTATATGCTACAAAAGCTGTAGTATACAACAACATTTGAAATGCCTTTTAAAAACATTAGATATATTATTTGTAAAAGTTATTACATTATAATATAATTACAATACATATTTATTATTTGTTACTACTTCTCAGACTATAGTTACACGTGATACTAACAGGAAAAATATAAAAAGAAAATAAAACTATCCTTATATTTTTTGTTTTATGTATTTCAATTTGAAAATAAATGAATAAGGATACAGTTGCGAAAATAATAGCTTGATACGTTAATCGTCTTAAAACATTAAAAACAGCACCCATGTTCGACAGCAACTGATGGAAGAATGATTGACCCATATTAACTTCCTTGGCGTAGTGAAGGCAAATCTTGGTTCATTCAGAATCGCTGTGAATAGGATTGATCGCGACAGACTCGGAATCATTTGGTGTGAAGGGAGCCTAAGAGGATTGCCAATAAATTTGGTATATAGATTATACACAAGATGCTTTCAAGGAATTTTTCTTTGAAAAAAATACCCTTTGCATGGAAACACAGCAACTTTAACAAAGGAAATGAACCATACAGAATGTATAAGGAATTCGTGAACTTACTGATTCATTTTTGATCACCATTTCATCACACCAGATCAAATAGGAATTAATAACAGTATGCCTGTCTCAAAATATTGCATGCACACTTCTACCTCCAGAGCCCCGTCTGTGGCAACAGCTACCTTGATGTTCTCAACGATCACCAGAGACAGTTTTACAGCCCCTTCCAGGTCAAATTCTTGATCTTTTCAAATCACACCAAATACACCTTTAACAGACATTAGTCTCTGCAGTATAATTTTAAGGTGGTGAAATTCACAAACCACAGTAGAAGCATTCCTCGTTTTTGTAGTAGAGCTTTAACAGCAAATCACTTTCAACTAATGACGGGCCAGAGACATGCTTTTGCAAACATTTTATACCCAGATCTGCTTTGCATAATGCCTGATCTTTGTATGCATTTTTTTAATAAATTTTGTTCCAAATTGCTTATGTAATGCTGTGGGTCATTTTCTTTGTTAAATGTTTTTTTTTTCCAATGCAAAGAACAAGCCAGTAGAATTTTTTCCTTATGATATTCTTTCAGTGCATCTCATGTATAATCTAAACACCCAATTAAGAGGCAACCTGCACTCTCATTTTAGCTACAGGATGCTGTTTACAGAGGAAATTATTTATGATCAGCCTCTGCAATGAATAGTAAATATTTATGTATTTGACTGAAATGTAGATTTAGTCTTAACAATTTTCATTACAAAAGATGTTGCTATAATTGCTTCTAGATATATCATCTTTGAAGGTGATAATAAAAATCAAATTCAGAAATTACTTGAGGAATGTACAATTAAAAACCTTTGAAAAATGGAATTAAGGTTTATTATTGAGATAAATATCAGTACTGATAACCATTAAATTTTTACATAAATTATAAGAGTTTAAAATAAAGTGACAGTGTTAGTTCTCTCTTCTAAGCATCTTGGAGGTTATGCAATCGAATTCTTAAACAATTTCTTAAAACAAAGATACAATTAAAATGAGAATTCAATTATATATTTTTTCCAGTATTATGATAAATTGTATTAGTATTTCATACAGAACATTATCTAATAATGAATCAGCGATTAAATATTTTTTTAACAGACAATTTGAGAGATTTCAATGAAAATAATACTACGTGGACATGGTACTTAGGCACCTTAATGCTAATAACATACAACAGGAAGAATTAAATGCTTTAAAAAGTAACAACAATACACTGTTGTCAAAGTTCTTGACAATTATATGAATGAATGTAAGTAAAATAATTTTTACAATTAATTTTTCGATTAACTAAAAAAATTGAATTTACAATGAAACAAGTAATGGCTTTTGAAATGTCAACATTATTTGATTAACCAAAGAAATTAATCATCCAGACATTAGGTAATAGAAATTATTTATTACAAATTAAGAGAAAAACTCTCAAAGTTAAGAATATTCAGCAAAAAGTGTGAATGTCTATATTACATAAGATTACAGATAAAAAAATTTCCTAAGGTAAATAAGCCCATTCAATGAGCTTTTTGTTATGTTGCTGTAAATATTCATTCGTTTTAGAAAAATGATGACATCCTAAAAATCCTCGATGTGCAGAAAGCGGAGATGGATGAGCAGCAGTAAGTATCAAATGATTTTTCTGAAAGGGGAAGAAAAAAGATAATTTGTAATTTCCCACAATAAATTAGAAAAACAAAATTTTAAACAAATAAATTTAAAGTTAAACCTTATTTATCAAATCAGACTTCTTTTTAGCATTTCCACCCCATAACAAGAAGACAACATGTGATAAGTTTAAATTTATCCATTTAATGACAGCATCAGTGAAGTTCTCCCAGCCTTGGTTTTGATGAGAAAGAGGACAATGAGCTCTGACAGAAAGACATGTGTTTAGAAGCAGTACTCCTGAAAAATATCAGAATGGAATTTAATTTCAACATGTTGATTAATAAACTTCTTTAGGATTAACATAAAAGAGCTTTGTTATGTTTGAGTACGAAAATGGTAATTATTTTTAATGTCCCACAAACCATCTTCATAATGCTATTTCCCTAAATTTGAGTAAAAGGAGTTGGTACAAGATAACTG
Source organism: Trichonephila clavipes (assembly GCA_019973935.1). Lineage (NCBI taxonomy): Eukaryota > Metazoa > Arthropoda > Arachnida > Araneae > Nephilidae > Trichonephila > Trichonephila clavipes. The sequence continues at coordinate 1,257,496 of BMAU01017187.1, read as the reverse complement.
GAAGAATTTTGGGGAAAAAATAGAAAGAGGATACTATGTGTAACTTTACTTCATTGAATCAGAATTAATTATAAAAGGCAAGTCAATGAAGTTAACACTGAAATATATCTGAATTCGGGCATAAAACATATATAAATTAGCTAAAATTTAAATACAAACAAATATTTCTGAGACAATATGAACATTCTTTTATCAGAACTATTAACAAATTAAAGTTGAACAAAAAAACATTGTTTGGTGAGAGTTCATGTTTATTTTAAAAATTATCATCGCCATAATGTGTAATAATTTTTCAAATGATGTGGGAAAATAGGACTAGGATGTAGTTTGATACCAAATATCTATTCATTAAATGTTTAAAAACTGTATTTATTCTATAAACATACACATTTATTTACAATTTTATAAATTCTTATTTTATTTTATGAATAATATAATTGTTGAAATTCTGAAAAAAAGTATAGCATGATTTCAACAAATCCATAAAGAAATAAACAATTTTAAGACATTTCAAGATTAATTAAAACTATTGCAAGAGAATCTATCACCTTGTGAAGCCCAGCCATAAAGACATCCATGTGATGGAGCTTTAAATCCTGGTATATCATTTGATAGCTCATTATAGATGTTCACCAAACTGCAACAAATTTTTTTTTAAAAAAATTTTAGATTACATTAAGCAGAAATTGCACCAAGAAAAAGTATACATTTTTACCTTTTAGGGATAGCTACTCCTTTGCGCACACTAAAAGCTAAACCTGGAAAAAATAAAAATCGATATACATATACTATAATTATTTCCATTTAATTAAAAAAACATAAAATAAAATGATCCATATTCTCTCACCATGAGCTTGATTAGGTCCATGGTAGGGGTCTTGCCCCAAAATAACAACTTTGACCTGTAAAGTACATAATGCAGTTAAAATACTGGGTAATATAAAATAACTTATGATAAAAAAATAATATAAAAACTATTCACATTTATAATTATCTGGATTAATATGAATTTTGAATTCATAAAATAATTTATGCTCATTTAAAGGTTATTGGTTAAGTAAATATTGTTAAATTTTAACTAATTTAAAATCTTTAATGAAATGTCATCTGTGAGGATTGTACAAGCTGTAAATAGAATGAGGATAACTACATGTAATTGCAAGTCTGATAATTTGAGGGGAATCTGCATTAGATTTTCTCTCTTAGCCAGGACAAATAAATGCCCCAATAAAGCAATTTGAGAAATAAGTATTACATACATATCCAGTTATGACCCATCAAATTAATTATTAAATCAAGGAAGAAATTATGTATTTATTTACTACTTATATATATGTTGCAGGAAAATGATGAAATCAGGAACTTTATGAAATCCCTGAGGGATAGGATGAATTCACGCAGGTAAAAATAATGTCTCTTTCAAGGTCATTTCCATGATGAAAGTAAGTGATTTTATCAAACCCTGAACTGTTTCAGTGAAATGAACTAGTAAGGATTTGCATTGGCAAAATGATGTTCAGGGGTGTCGAATCCTTGTACTTCTTAACCATACAGGTAGTACTATCGATCCCCTAAATATATTTAAAAAATGGCTGAGTTGTTCATTTCACTAAAACAGTTCAGGGATTTGATCAAATTACTTACATAAGGGAAATGATCTCAGAGACGTTATTTTAACATCTTGCGTGAATTATTATACCTTGCATGGAAAAATTATATACCTTATTAACTGTTAATACTTTGAAGGGCCTTCTTTCATCGTGAGACAATGAGCTATACTTTACTTTGGCATATATTCAACAACTTTTTTCAAAAATATTCAGGGATAAAGACCATCTCATATTCATTGATGTGTATAACTCTTACACTTTCTAACAAGACATAAAATTTTCTGTAATGTTTAGGTCTGCAGAATTAGCAGGCCACATCAAAATATAGATGTTTCTTTCTTCAAACCTTTTTTTTCCTGTTGTAATTTATTTATTTGCAGATATTAAGACATGCACATATAAAGCAAAGCTACTGTTATAGTTTAATACTTTGCTAAAAGCCTCTAAAACTTATTTCTGAATCAATATACAGGTTATTTGTTTAGTATCATAAGAAGCTATTAATTTTTAAACCTTTTCTGACATATATTTTTTGAAAGCTAAAATTTCGAAAGTTCCATAAATAATGCAGTATAAGAGAAAAATAAACAATTACCTAAGCAAATGTGTTCATAATGGATATTTCATGGAACAGTTTCTTATTCTAGCATTATAATCAGTATTTAAATAAGCATTATATTGATAATTAATGAACTAAAAGTTATTTAACCAAAGCAAAACTTGTAACATGTTTGTTTATTCCTTAATTTAGGGTACATATTTTAACTATCTCTGAAAGTAAATAAGGTATTTTCATAAAAAAAAACTTCATGAATAAATTAAGGAGCACACATAGCTGGCTATTTGAAATGCAATACTGTGATTAGAAATCAAAATTAATGAACAAATTACATAACATACCAAGATGAAATGATTTAAATAACATTTCTATTTGAATTATGGAACACAAACCAGTATTCTTTGTAGTCGTCTTGGTATTATTAACTACAACATTCCTCAAAATTGAGAGAAAAAGTCTTAGGATGTCCAAGGCTGCTTTATTGTATAGGTCAGGGATGGCGAATCAGTGGCACGTGACAATATTTTGGGCACTCCAGCGATCGGCGGGGGAGCATACTCGTTTGTTATTGTCTTGCCTTAGTTACATTGAAGACTACAGTTGCTTATGAAGCAAAATTTGTCTAAGTATATCATAGCCAATTTTGTTGACACAACTGTATTTTAAAGTTTATTTGTGTTACATTTACGATTTTTAACTTATTTAACATGGCTTGTTCAGCAAAAGAACAAAAAGTGCGAGATAGTAAATGCAAGTGTTCTGGAACAGTGGTATGCAGAACATCGTCTGTAAAACGGCATTATGGAAACAAAGCACAAAAAAGTGGGCCACAGAAAAAAATAATGAATTGCTTAGAAACGTTTTGGCAGATGACTCTAATTCAATATGCATTTTACTAAAAGTAACATCTTACACAATCATAATATAAGTTATTTGTCATCCAATCTGCAACAACAGAAGTTGCATCAATGTTACTTTAATTTGAAATGCATGCAGCTATATAGTGCAAAAGGTATTTTTTCGTTTTAAATAAAGAATTTTGAGATGTTAGTGTTTAATTTTATTATTTTTCCAATAATTACAAATCAAAATTATTTGACAGCACGTTTATACCTCATTAAACACTTCTTTAGAATAAATGCCACATTGATCCATATAGGTTCACCACCCCTGGTATAGGCAATGGGTAATGAATATTGAGTCTGATTATCGGTTCTTAAAAAAAAAAAGCCGTTTGCTTTTCCTTTATATAATGCTAGTAAATGGCACTATCAGTGCACAATTTAACTATATAATGGAATATTGTACAAATGTGTTATCAAGGCTTACATGCATTGTAAATTTCACACCTACTGCATGCTCTTTTCCTGGTGTTGTATTTTAAGTAAATGATCATTAAAAGCACGAGTTTTGATGTTTGTATACAGAAATCATATAAGGACATTTATTGATGGAGAGAAATCACAGATATCTTTTTTATCTAATTACATGAAATCTGTACGAATAATCAAAAAGATAAATATTAAATTTGCCATATAAAACAATTAGGATTTCAATAAGATTTTAAGCATAACTTTAGACTGCTAAACAGTCAATCCAAAAATTTCTTAGTAAATATTACATAAAACGAAAAGAAAAAAAATATTTACATTATCTATTTTTACAGCATTAGTCCATGAATAAACATCTTTTTCTGGAGGATATATTGTATAAGTACTTCTCTCTTTTATTAAAAATTTAGAAAGCTGTAAATAAAAGAATCAAACCACAATAAATGAATGTTTTTGTAAACACAAATACCCAGAACTGAGAGTAATAGTAACACACTTCAAAATTAAATGTTTCATACAAATTTAAATCAACTGATAAAACATTAACTGTTGATCAAAGAATTTATACATACTACTAATCGACAACTAGCAAGTTAACAGGTTAGTTAAAATTTTAGGTTTCTATGAGAGAGAGAGAGAGAGAGAGAGAGAAATATTCTTATTAAATTATAGGGAAGCAAAAGCTGGGGGGAAAAAAATTCAGAGTTCCCAGAAAAACTATACCAAACTTTTTTTCCCCAAGAGCAGCTTTCACTAATTTGATCTATGCCTTTAGTACTGAATTGTAAAAATTCTGTTAACCTCATATTAAACATGGTAATAATTTTAATTAAATCTTAAAAAAGAATCTTTTTGAACTAAATAAATTTTAAAAATATATTCTTGATTATGGGGAATGGTATCAAAAAGACAAGCTATAACAATTTATGCAACTTTTATTGCAGCTGAACAAAATTGGTATATAAATGGCAATGGCTAAGAAGAAATAAACTATGATGAAAATGGATTAATAAATAGCTAAACTAACATAGTTAACCTTTAAAAACTGTGAATTTTTCTCATCATAAAATCGATTTTTTTTTGCTATCTAGAATTAGATAATGATAAATAGCTGATGCTCAAAAATTTCATTTAAATCAAATTATTAGTTCCAGAGATATTCAAAGAATATCATTAAGGTGCTATATATACTAGATTATTTGGCACAAATGATTCACAATATTTTCTGTTTTTAAATTACATACGATAAACGGACTATTAATGAAGAATTATAAACTCCTAATGGCCCATTACAATCAGTGGCATAGCTAGGTATCGAAGGCCCTCGGGGGAAAAAAAATCCTATCTTGATTGGGTTTTGTCAAGTAAAAGAATGAGAATATTTTATATGTACAAAGCTACTTTAACATCTGCTCTTTATCGTGTTCTGCAGAAAACAGGAAAGCAAAGCCACATATTACCTACATGCATGTGTATGAGTTTTAGTGATTGCTCAGGTTCAATTTGACATCACGACTGACCTCTTCAGAACAGCAGTAAAGAATTTTAGGAACTGCCGGAACCGGAAGACGAGAAGTAACATAATAGATAATAAAAAGTTAAACAGTAACAAACAAGATTACAAATAATAACATATGTATTAAGAAATAAAATAATGTAAATAAAGAATAAAAGGTTTATTAAATGAAGGTCGGACTTGCCTATAATAACAAATGAACAATTTGGTTTACAATCTTTTCCAAGCTTTAGTTTTTGCAAAAGTATAAATAACTCTGGTTAAATTCAGGTTTTCACAGGAATTCCCTACACGTTCGAAATTACTTTCAACAGAGTTGCCATAATTATAGTTATGTTGCAACCTTTTATGTTTATATCTTAAATGCGGGAGAAGTTATCGAAAGTTTGGCTTGCTTGGTGGGTCCCTCTGAGCTTGAGAGCCCAAATGCATGGCACCACCTAGCCCATTGGTAGCTACGCCACTGATTCCAACTACATGCCTGAAATACTTACAAAGTAATTGAAGGAAATGGCATAAAATTTTGAATTTCAAGTCACAAGGAATACATATGTCTTACAAAAAATTATAGTATGCTAAACAATTAATTTATTTTTAGTTCACTTATTTTTAATGCACAGTGGATCCAAAACGGAACTTTTACTCAGGATATACTTATCCAAATCACACACAGCAGATTCAAACTCTGAAGATAGTGAAAGAGAGCCTCAAATGTACACACTAACCAATACTAGAACCATCATCCAGAAACTAGTACAGGTCCCACCCTTTCTAGAATAGATAAAATGAATAAGGAAGGTAAAACTACAAAAGGATAAATTGAGAGTTCGTATATATTAGAAAATGCAAAATTACATTCTAATAATCAAGTAGAAAATTATTGTAAAACCTACAACATTTCTGGAATTGCCAAATTACCAGAATCTAATTTTTTCCAAATTATGACTAGAGAAAGTAAAAATTCTGAATAATTTTACTGATGCATTACAAAATTCACAAGCAGATCAATGGTTTCAGACTATGAAGGACGAAATTCAGGCTTTGATTGAAAGTTATAAATGGGATATTGTATCTAAAACTGGTTGTGAGTGGGTTTACACCTTAAAATGTGATGAAAAGGGAAGAACAATCAGATAAAAAGCTAGAATATAAATAAACAATGATTTCATCAGATTAAATGCATTATGATTAAATATACAGCCTAATCATAAATGTTTCTATTAGAATGTGTTTTTCCATCGTATGTAAATTAAATTGGATGCACTGTCAATTAGGTGTTGTGCTTATTTATATGCAAGTTTAAAGGAAAATATTTTTATGTTACAACAACAGGGACTTTTCGATACTAGTTATCCTTGACCATGTTTGTACACTAAATGAAGATATCTATGGATTGCATCAATCAGGAAGAGAATGGTTTTATAAAATTCATAGAGTTCTTGAAGGATTTAATTTTAAAAGGCTAGAATGGAACATTGTGCATATGTACATATATATTTAATAACAGTGTTACCTTATTACTTCACGTAGATAATGTAATTTACAAAGAGACTCATGAAAAAATAACAGATGTAATTAATCCCTTTCATGTGAATATTTTTACCTCAAAGTTCTAGGTAAGATTAGAAAACTATTAGGTATTGAATTTGTGAGGAAAAAGGAAATAATATTTAAGCAAATATATACATAAATCAGTCAGAATACACTGATAAAATATGTGAATTTTTCAAAAAAAGTTCCAATTATCTTTTTTCCTATAGAAGTAGGAATTGCTTTATCAAAACTGCAATGGACTAATTTAACTGAAGAAGTTTCCAAAATGTCAAAGCTGCCATATAGATGCTTATTAATTTTTTTTAGCTTTTATAAGCCGCTGAACTAAATCTGTCATCCAATCACTGTTTCAATCTAATTTTGGTTTACAACACTTTGCTAAATTTATTGGGACACTGTCATCTTGTTATAAACTGGACTTCCCAAAAATTTCAGATTTTATGTTACTTTTTAAGAGTGATGTAATCTTTGGACCTAATAGAAATGGCAGAATTTCAATGGGAAGGGACTTATATTGCTTATTAATGATTCCCCAATTTATTATGGACAATATTTACGCAAAAGAGTCAGTCTGTCAACTATGGAAGATGAATGCATATCAGTAACTAAAGCAGCTAAAGATTATTAAATGAATTATTGAACACATTGATATAAAGAATCATTTTCTAACAAATCTTATCCAATTTAAAATATGTAAAAAAAATATGAAAAATTGCAGATTTATTTACCAAGTCCCTCCCGAAAATCACTCAATAGAATTTGACAAAAAATTTCTTTCAATGTTTATGATATTACACATCTTTGTTGTTTCAATATTGAAATCTAATTTGTTTAAAATTGGGTTTAAACAGTTTTTGACATGCTTGATGCCAAATTTCCCCTCTTTTATATCAAGCTGAACAGTTTTATGAGGAAATGTACAAATTCTTGTAAAATTGTTTATTATTATTTCACATTTGTTAGCATTAGCTTTATATCACTGCATATTTTTTTTCTATTATTTTTTATTTCTCTGTATATGAAGTACTTTGATTTGCTAGAGATGGTCAAATGCCATTATCTTACAAATTCTTCAAGACTCCTTTTCAAGCATGTAGAAGAATGCTATCCATAATGTATAAAATTGTGTAACATAGGAGAGTGGTTCCAGAAGTACCTGACCCAACAAAGAAAACAAATTTTGGAAAAAAAAACAAAAACTCCTTTTTTAACAAAAGCTCCTTTTAGCTCTATACACTTTTCCCAGCGATGTTCAAAAAGTTCGATAGCCTTTTTATAATAAGAACTGTCTTGCTCCTCGAAATAGACATTAACTGTCAGCATTACTTCTTCAGCGTTGGGAAATCTTTGATCACTGAGCCATTTTCAAGTTGGGCATAAAAATAAACTGAGGGTGCTAAATCTGGCGAATAGGGTGCATAAGGTAGCCATCCAAACTTTAATTCATTGATTTTGGCTAATTCGAAAATGGGTTTGTAAGCAGGTTCATTGTCTTGATGAAACAACACTTTCTTCTTAGCCAAATGCGGCCGTTTTTGCTTGATTTCTTCGCTCAAACGTTACAATAAGTTCGTGCGATACTTGCCGTTGATAGTTTTTTTTTTGCAAGATAATCAATGAAAATTATCCCATGCGCATCCCAAAAAACTGATGCCATGACCTTGCCTGCAGATGGAACGGTCTTTGCCTTTTTTGGAGCCCTTTTCAGTCTATTTTCTTATGGTTTTTTTGACTCGGGACCCATGTTTTATCCATGGCTGTGACACAGCACAAAAATTCTGCTTTGTTGCTGTGAAACTTCGCTAAATACTTAATTGAAATATCTTCACAACACTGTTTTTGCTGGAGTGTGAACAAATGCGGCACCCAACTTGCAAACAGCTTTCTTGTGTCCAAATTTTCAGATAATATGCGATGTTATGCACTTTTAAAAAGCCTACTATGTCTGCTGGCTTGCGCACTTTCAGTCAACGATAAGCCAGTACTGCTTAGAGGATTTACTTCACCATTTCTGGAGTCGTCACCTCATTTGGTCGACCACTGCCATGCTAGTCTTGGCAGCTCGTACGGCGTCATTTAAACTCTTCTACTCAATCTTTTAAAGTTGTAAACGAAGGAGCAGACTTCCCCAGAGTAGAATCTAGCTCAGCTTTTATACTGGTTGAGCTGAGGCATCTCAAATAAAAGTATTGTATCACATAACAATGACCAATTTTCTCCATTTTCACAAATTTATAGAAAATGTTCACTATTGGTGGCTGCCAAACAAATACTAAGCAATGTGGCGTCTTCAAATTTAAAACATTTGCTTTATAGATTGTGTACTTTCTAAAACAAATACAGTGATATTTTTCAAACAATTATCGCCATCTCTAGGTCAGGTCGGTACTTATGGAACCACCCTCGTATAAGTGATTGCCTTGAATCTAGCACACAGATATTGTTCCAAGCAGTTAATGTATCTTATAAGATTGTATCCAAGTAATACAAGAGAAAGGAATCCATCTCTACCTTGTACAGAGGGTCTAGAACACGGTTCCACAAAGCTTACCCAGAGGTTCCACGAGTCAGAATAAAAATTCGAAAAGAAAACTATAAATATGTATGCAAGATTCCTTTTCTCTATGGAGTTTGTATAATCACAAGTATCTAAAGTCGTAATTCCCAACATGGGTTCCATGTCTCATGGGGGAAACTTGGTGTCAGACAGTCTCAATATAGTAATTTGCTGCTATTTTTATTTTAATAAAAGAATATTAAAATGTCTTTTCTTTATATACAATACCTAGATTGTGAATATTTTGTTGTTTATGAGCCTGGGTTCCACAAAATAATTTTACACACATTTGTACAGTTTTGTAAAACTAAGAGGAATTAGATTTAAACAACAGTGTCAAAAATTATACAATAGCCCACTTTTCCATTTGTAGGGGTAAAAACACATCTGTAAGAGGATATTTTTTTTAAAAAAAAACACCTAACATCTGTAAAATAATAAATATTTCTCGAACCAAGCAAAAATGGGTAGATCAGAAGTCTTGCCAATGAAGGAAAGAGAACAACTTATTGACATATCAACAAATTCGATGCTAACATCGAAATTTAAGTAGGAATAGCTCCTAAATTTTTAGATTGCAAATTTACAGAATACACAGAAGTTATTCACACAGTTATAAGCATTTTAATGCCCTTTGGAACCACGCATTTAATTTTAAAGTATTTCTCAATGTATATGGCAACATAAATAAAATACAGAAACAAATTAATGAAGAATACAAAATGTGACTGTAGATAGTTTCAATGGACATAGACTTTGACAGTTTGTGCAAAAAATGCAAATACATCTCCCAGTTATTAAAATAATACAAGGGTAGATGATACATGGAGGAGATTAATCAACGCCATTAACGAGTAAGTCACATTAATATAATGTTAACCCTCTCGCTGCATAGTGCTACATGTATTTTGCCCATGGAAATTGTGGGATGTGTAGCGAGAAGGTTAAAGACTTGTAACAAAGAATTCAGTATTTTTTTTAAAAATTGTCTTTACTTAAAAGTAGCTGTAACATGTTAATCTACTTGAAATATTTTAAGATATATTTTTCTAAGGGCCTTTTTTTTGGTTGGAGTTTCCCCGGAAATACCTTATAGTTTCAAGGGTTTCATGAGTCGACAAAGTTTGAAGACACTTGGTCCAGATCATGTTGCATGTGGATGACCTCATGTGCTGAAAATGTCATGAGATTTCTCTAACAGCCATGGATCTAAACTTTTCAGCATGCCTTATTCAATGATGAATAAACATTCAAGCGTGGTTTTATACATTAGCAACTGATGATTCGCACAAATGGGAGGTCAAATCCCCTAAACGATCATTCACATCTCATGCTTTTACCAAAACTATTGCAACCCCATGATCTGTGATACCAACAAGGGGCACCACCCATTAAGTACAACATGAATATGTGGAAATCCTCGGAAAACAAGTCTCCAAAACAAAGGATTAGTTGTGGGAGTCTCCTCACCCGATTTGTAATAACTGTTTTATTCTGATCATGGATTGTATGAGGATTTATGCTTATACAGTTGATTAAGCCTTAATGTATGTGCCATGAATTTAATATTTGACATACTTATTTAACATTAGGAGAGCTATTTTTTAAATCCCTCTTAACTTGGAAAATTGCAATCATAATTTTACGAAATTTAAATCTAAACTTCTTTTATGAGAAAATTCCTTTTTAGAAGATAATTAATTCATTAACATAACAATTTAGCTCCATTTGACCCATTAACATTTTTAACTTTATTCAGTTGCATGGAAAATTAAAAGGTATTATTTACTCAGATGGATAATTTAATTTGGCAGGGTTTAAAGCTACAGAACGAGACTTGGAGAAGAAATCTAAGTTTTTTTTTTTATAGTTCTAAATGTTTGTACATATAACATATATTGTTTGAAAAGAGGAATTTTAACAGCCTTTTCCCATTATTTGCCATCTATTCTTATTCTGAAAATTATGGTGCATTTAAGTTACATGATGAAAAAGGAAAATATTTTTGTACATATTAAAATAAATTAGATATTTGAAATTGAACAAACAGAACTGGATTACTGTGTTACAATAAAGGCTATCTAACATGAAATAATATAGAATGTATGACATTATTATATTGAAATAGCATCAGTAATACATTCACTTTTAAAAATAAATACCCTTTCAAAGTATTCTTGAGCAAATTCTTTTTCCAAGGCCTTAAACCAGGTCAGACCAATATTAGGAGATAAAGCTGGCTTTTTCTTAGCAGTTTCGATTATTATTGCCCTTTCATTAGCAGAACTATCAGGCCCATTCTTTTTGGTTTTACTTTCATAATTATTTTGCTAAAATAAAGTATTCAAATTATACAAATTTCAACTTCCACAAAAAGTGTTGTCATTACAAAAATAAAAATATATTACTAAGGAAATTCTTAAATTAATATCATGGCAAGATTCTTTTAGATCAATACAAATAAGTCATATATTAGCATCCAAATAAGTGTACTTAGCAAATAACTTATTTACAATGAAACATCTAAAATTTGCAAATGAAACGTAATGCAATAAATGCCACGTACGTCTCTCCTTTTTGTATGTCACTTAGCACCAAAAATAAATAAAATGTCAGTTTTCAGATAAACTAAAATAAATTAAGAGTTCATAGTGGGTTGATTCTGTGAAACAATGATGGTTAAGACAAGAACATGCCCCAAGGTTTTATTTGGTCTGCATCAGATGTTAACCCTCTCACTGCGTAGTGCTACCTTTGCTACGTGTACTTTGCCTGCGGAAATCGCGGGATGTGCAGCGAGAGGGTTAAAAAAATAGTATAGAAATTTGAAATACAATGTTCTAAAGACAATTCAATTAAGGATTAAGAAAATAGTATTGTTTTTTAAATCCTTATAAATTAATAGTTTTTAAAGATTCATTTAAGATAATGAATGTTCCATTTTTCCTTCCAATAAAAAGGTCTATAGAAATTAAGTATTTTTTTTTTACATAAGTCAAGTTGGAAACTGTCTAAATAACTATGTAGAAAAATATTAAAATAAAGTTGTTTATATATTTAAGGGTAATAAATACAGTCATAGCTTCATTCAACACACACATTAGTATAAATAATTCTAGAAATATACTATTTTCTCAGTATCTTTATTGCATTTTAATAATAAATTATATTTTCATGCCCCCCCCTTTTCAGACCACTCCCGAAAATGTCTGCTCTTCACAGCTGTAAAAAAAAAACACACTTTGTTTTCTTTAAAACATGTTCTGTTTCATGTCCAATCTACTAAATGTGGATACAGGTTAATTTCTTTTTTTCCCCTTCACATTTTATCACAAGGTCATTTCCTCTCAGTTTCTTACCTATATGAGGGTAAAGAATTAACATTTTTTGAAATATCTTTTTTTAATGCAAAATTTTGGATCCAGAACCTTTTTCAGATTTAGAAAAAAACTGATTCAAAGTATCATTTTCGTTACTAACAAAACAATTTTTCAAGAACATTTTGACATGTTACCTAATTTTAATTTAAAAATGATAACCAAATCAATTTTCTAGATGAGAATAAGACAATAGAACTAAAAAGACCATATATTTCCGCTAGGTGTTAGTAGCATATTTTAATGGTATAAGATTTTTAAAAAAAAGGATGTGAAAAGCATAATAAAGACACATTTACTATGCTCCTTTCTTAGTCAATACCTCATTTGAGAGGCTTTAGAATGTTATGTTGCTACTACCAAAGTTTGGACTTACGTGGATCATGAATATACATAAAAATAGAAAATACACTCATGTCCAAAATTAAGGCCACAAACATAACATTTGTGAAAACTGATGTACTATTTACCATGCTGCCACGAAATTTGGCAGAGACACATTACAATGTCAGAAAGAATACAGCATTATAATATGGAAAAGACTTTATAATTGTAAATTAAGATACAAGTTACATCAAGAAGTGCAAAATCATGAATCAGAGATAAAGCACTTACCTTGGGGAAAGTCTGTCTAATATGGAGAGTGATGACTATAAACTACTATACAAGCCTCACAACAAGCTGCCATACTGTTTTTGAAGGTGTCAATAAGTATTTGTGGCAGCAATGATGGGAGGGCAGCTATGATGAGAAATGGCTTTAGCTAGACCATCTCAAATTCAATACAGTGAATCTTTGCTCCTTCATGAAATTTATCAACAATGTGACTTTTGTGTAGCTGCGCATTATTGTCCATAAAAATGTAGTTCGGGTCCATAGCACCCAGAACCTCACACAGGCTTCCAGGATATCATCCTTATAGTGCTGCAAGTTGACAATACCTACATCAAAAGCATACAGTGGTGTACGACTACCCAATATCAAGTCACCACATACAAGGATTCCTTTGCCACCAAATCTGTTCTGGATGAAAGCGAGCTCCATTTTCTCTCCAGGTGAAGACTCAAAGAGGATCACAATGTCTGGTATGTTACAAATCATCACTGAAAAGAACATGACTCCATTCATGTGGTGTCCACAACTGATGTTTTCAGCTCCACAATATTCAGCTTTTTCTGCTGGATGTAGTCAAAAGGATGCACCAGTCTGTCCACCTATGCCATTGTGCACTTACTGTCAAGTAGCGACCCTGTGCAGATGTCAATGTACTGTGGCGAGCTTCTTGGTGACAGTATCACTTGTTTGGAATTGATTCTATAACTGGGAGACTTCGGATCACTTGTATCTGTTGAGCCACCTCTGCTTGAGACTGGCCAGCTTCAAGCCTGCCAACAGATCTCCATCTCAAGGAATCCTCTAAATGATTACGAGAAGTCCTTCCCACTGCAAACAGACTAACTTGTTTGTTTAAATGCAATATTCACAAAACTGGAGGCAAAATTCCTATATGCTTGAATGGTCTAAATCCAGTAGTTCTGCAAAAACTAAACATCTTTTCCTAAACTGTTTGATATTGTATAAGTTTTACTGATGTCATTTTAAAATTATGACTAAAAACATGTTTGTGACTTTTTGGACATAAAAATTGGATAGAAAAACGCAAGATTTTTCAAAACTGAAGACATGAACTAATGTGAAAAAATATTTACTTTTGTAATTAAAGGTATTTTCCAAAGAAGTGATTAATACCTAAACAGTCATAAAGATATGTATAACAGATCATAAATTAAATGGCCAGCTTAGTAAGGATACAGAGCAATTATAATTAGATTAAGAAAATGAAATATACTTTTGGAGATACAGCACCATTTTCATTTGTTATGGTTACTTCAAAGCAATATTTTTAGTTAAGTAGATTGTTATTAAGTAATTTTTTTAGGTAACAAAGATGTTCCTGGGAGGAAATAAAGATATGGGCAATTTCTAAAACATTTATTTGGGTTGAATGATACATTTGCAAGACTGTTTCAAAGTTTAAAAAATGATTTTTGTATAGTTTAAATAAAAAAAAAAGTCAAGTTAAATCACCATTCTGATGAAAGGGATAGTAAAAAAAAAAAATGCTGTATTTAATTACATGAATATTTAATTACTGTTGCTAATGCTACCTGATCGGCAAAGGCCAGATCGAGGCCCATGAAATTTATCATGGCAAAGGGCTAAGTTGTACATTTGTCATTAGCTGTAGCTTTGATTCAGGCGACAGTATTATTTGGCTCGTTTCCACCCCAATTTTGAGGGAGATCACCCTGGGAGTGGTCAGGGGCCTCCCACTTCTCTTCTCCTTCCACTAACCACACAAGAGGACTGGCGGCTTAACAGCTATTTAGAGTACCCCATGCAGGAAAGGCACTATATATTTACAAATATCCATGCCTTCTTTGGGATTCAAACGCAGGTCCTATGGCACAACAGTCAGCATCCCTAACCACTATACCAAATGTGCATCCCCATAAATATTCAACAGCAATGAATAGAAATTAACGCTAAAATTACAATATGCACATTCAAGATAGATTCGGTAGGGATAGAAGGATTGACTTAACTGAAACTGGACTGGAATTGAATGAGGTGCAGCATTTATACACATTTTGAGCAGTTGTTTGATAAGTCTCTGATAGGCAGATTTAATTACTAAAATCATTCACATCATTGCAATGGATCCAAATTTTAAGGGATTTTTTTCTTTTACAAAATACATGAAGTACATTTGAATGCTTCCTACATAGCACCAAGGTTAATTAAAGGTTATATAAACATCAGTCCAAGAAATCATAATAGGAAAAAGAAATACATGATGAAGCTGCAGAGTTGAAAGCATATAAAAATTGTTTTCTTCTATAATATTGATACAGAACATTAAGTAATTGGAAATAAACCAACTTGTATTCTATCATGGAAATAAACCAACTCGTATTCTATCAGTATTATATAGGTTTTTTTCTCAGTAATAAAAACATTCAAGATTGCACAAATTAACCTTACCATTCAAGGCAAAGCATTGACACAAAAAAATAAGTAAAAATTGTGACCTAGATTGGGAATTCTTTTTTATACACCATCCAGATATTCAGTTGTAATGTGCTTGCGCACAAGCTATATTTACTGTTGTCAAAATTTAAACATTTGCAAGTTGGATTGGAGGGTATTTGCATAAAATTTTTTCTTTACAATCAGATAATATTCTTCATGAGGATTTTTTTCAAAAAATAGCATTTTCACACACACTAAGAAGCAAATCTAAGATATTTATACAAAACTGAAATATTTTAGTAATTATTTGAAAAAAATCCCCAATTTCCTGTAAAAATGTTTGTATTAAATATTCTTAAAAGTTAACTTTTTACCTTTCGACTTTTTAAATTTGGTAAGAGGGGGGAGAATGAGTGAATTCTTTTGTTATAGAAACGTATCATACACATACTTAAATTACCAAAACACAATTTCCTACTTCATACCAATAACTTGTGTAACTGAGTTCCATAAAAATTAAATAAACAATAAAAAACTTTCAGTGCTTGTATCAGTTCATGATTTATAATTTAAATCCTAATGCAATGTGTAGGGAGAACAGCTTAGGTCAGAACTAAAAATGCAGCTTTTGATAGAATATATATCTGATGCCTTCCCACACTCCATTACACTAAAGATTACACTCAATATAAGGGATGGATGAAAAGATACATGATTTCGATAATAAATCTGTTTTTTTTAATAATTTGTTAAGAACGTTAAAAATATATAATAAATGAATGAAATTATGATAAATGTGCTAATATTTGTGCTAATTAAGAATTATTCTGAAAATTTCTTTTGAAATATAGATCTATAAGAGCCATAGTTCCTAAGTTTATAAATGCAGAGTTTAGATTTATAAAATTTAATACAAACTAAGTTTTTTTTCTAATAATTTTACTTATAGATATTCAAAATCCTTCGAATGTGCAGAATGAATATTTTTTACAGTTATATAAAAAAAAAATTTTATGCATCATTAGAAATAAAATTAATTTCAGTTGTGCAATTTCTTTCATTTTAGATATACATAGACTTGTGAGATAGATAAAGACTTATTAGATATAAGACTCTCTCACACATAAAGACTACTTCTTCACTCAACATAATGTAGATATTTGACAAATCAAATTGGTATACTTTTCATAATATTGCACTAGATCTATACTTCACCCATTGGCATTGAATCTTGCTATTTTGAGCCATAGTTAAGTGATGACAATATCTCAGCAGGTACCTCAGCCTCCACTAATTCTTATTAGGAAAATGACGGAATAAATGAATTTCAAATGTGAAGATTTATCATCAAATACATATTACTTAAAGCACCTTAGCAAAAAAGCACCCACAAAAATCATAAAAATTTATTCAGTTAAAAATAAGAGTCTTTAACAGCTTGTTTTATGTAACCTTTTTCAATTGTGTATGGTAATTTTAGTCTACTAACATAAAATATATCAAACAACAATTATCCATCAAGTCACAATATTATGTGATCCCACTCCTTAACAAATACAAATAATGAGTACCTAATAAAACACAGAAGATACTAAATGGTGTGGTAGGTAATTCAGCAATGTTGGTTCACTTATCAGGAATGTCATACGGTTTTACTTGCCATAAGATTTCAAAGAAATGTCTATTTTTAGAATATGAAGGTTAGGATTTTTTTATACAGATCTTGGATAGCTCTCAGAAATGATCTTCTAGTATTCTTGTACCCAGTATTAATTTTTTTTTTGTTCTTGGTAAGAAGCCTTTTAAACATGATTGCATTCAAATTCTCATGAATTCTTGATTAATAACTCGATTTATTTACTTTAGTCAAATATGTTCTCTTATTAATTACTATTACTATATAAGTATTGAATAATGAAGCTATATATAGCACATTTCTTTAAAAAAAGTCAATACACAAAATAAACATGTGGATATATTTTCCTTCCTTTTCAATTTAAACCAACAAGATATACTATAAGAGGAAATTAACACACATTGAACAATTTCGATCCAATTTATAAAAGCAGCATGGATAATCAAGAACTTAGGTTTATACATATTCCATACAACACACTCTTCACAGATATTTACAGCATCAACAAAAAAATTGAATAGATATTCCGAGTACTTTCTGCAGGTTCAGTGGATATCTATGAGATGGATGCAAATGGTAAAAGATTCACTACGAAACATGATTTTCTGTTTCCTATACAGACTCACTTATTAAATTAATAAAAATATTTTTCGTATAAAGTGTAATTTTTTTTTTAAAAAAAACTTAGTTTAAAATTTTAGCAAATGTATGTAGTTGCTAAAAAATTAATCCAAAATCTACAGAACATACATGATTGATACACTTTTTCAAAATAAAAATATGCATGAAAAACACAAACATTAAATAATTATCAAACACCAATTTTTAATCACAAAACAATAACTTCTCATACATGACATTTTATAAAATACTAACACTTAAATATTTGTCAATCTGCTGTAAAGATTGTACTACATCAGAAAAATTACATGAAATAGAATTAAAAAAAACAAAAAACATATGCTTTTAACATGTTATATATTTTAATTATATAATTACTGCTATGCTGTTAAACTTTGGTATAAGTAAAAATAAATTTTAAAATCATGGATTAAAATAAAAAAGCCTTACATCTTCAATCT
Source organism: Trichonephila clavipes (assembly GCA_019973935.1). Classification (NCBI taxonomy): domain Eukaryota; kingdom Metazoa; phylum Arthropoda; class Arachnida; order Araneae; family Nephilidae; genus Trichonephila; species Trichonephila clavipes. The sequence goes on along the minus strand of BMAU01017187.1, from coordinate 1,239,241 downwards.
CATCAAATTTTCGCTTTCCACTATTTTTCGGTTTTAAAAAAGATGAAATAAGTTTCTGAGACATGTTTCCAAACAATTTTTGCTTGATTTGAATGAATTTCAGCATAAAAATCTACATATCCAATAAAATAAAAATAATGAAAAAAATCAATCATTTTCTTTAGTAAAAATATACAGTGTGACTATATATACAAAACAGAATTGCTCACGTTTTTACATTTCACACTTTAATGAAACAACAATTTTAACAGTTATTTGATTTTGTACATTTTCTATAATTAAAAAAGCTGTTAGCATTGCTTTCAAAGTTTAGAAAAAGAACAAGACAAGGGGAAAGAAGTAGGAATGATAAAGGGAAGAGGAGTGGACACCACTGTTAAATGTTTTTTGGCTAAGTAATTTATTATAAAATACAAAAGAAATTGTTTATGAATGACTAATCCTACATTAAAAAATAGTGGCCTTTCAAGAAGCATAAATATTAATGATAGATATATATGATAAACTTCTGCTGAGGAATGAACTTATTTTAATTCACTTAATAAAATTTGATGTAAAACTAGAAATAAAAATTCTGAAAATAATTCAAAACTTTATAAATGAGTTACATGAACATCACACTATACAGCTGACTGAAGATTATTGGCAACAGACCTAGTAATTTTGAACCATGGTCAAGTGACGAGGATGACACCTGAGCTAGCACTCCCTCTCCTAACATCCCCACCACACCAACAGGAGGACGTTTGAGCCTCGATAGATTTAACGTACAACGGCCTTTTCTACATGGCAGGTTTTAAGTGGCACCAAGCTCAAACACATGACATGCCAACCATGAGTCCATGAACTTGACCAATAGGATACAGCGGACACTCAAAACTTCATAAATTTTTACTACACATTTATTTAATACATATATTTCATAAAAAATATTTTTTTGAACAAATACTGACATATTAATAAAAAATTAGTTAAACACACCAAATTTTATAATATTTACATCAAGCATAGCGTTGCAACATTATAAATGCAAATGTTTTCATCAGTGTGGCACATGATCTTAAACAAATATTTTATTATTAAAAAACAAGAATTTTCTTGAAAATTCCAGGAGCTTGAAGCATAAACCATAATAATGAAATTCTAAGCAAATCAGGTCATAACTAGTTTCCTTCTTTTTCAAAGAAAAAAAATGTAACACATTAGCATATAAAAATCTTAATGTCTATAAGTTGCTTTACAAAATACGGTACATTTTCCACTTTACTGATGCAACAATCCCTGATGACCATTTTTAGTTGAACTAAGTAGTTGCAATGTTCTGAGACAGTTCCATACATACACTTTAATCTTTAAAAAAATATATATATATATATTTGGATTATTTAATAATAAAATTTGATTTTTACAATGTAATCACTCTTGAAATTTTTTAAAATTTCTATATCAGTGTAGAAAGTTTTTTTAAAAACTATTTTTCATAGTTCTAAGTAAAAGCCAGAAAGACTTTTAGAAAGCCTAATGAAATCAAAATGGAACATTCCAACACGTTTCAGTCAAGCATAATGAGTACCTAAGTAACACTTTCATTTTAGATGAAAATAATTGCATGAATTAAATAAAATAACTTTCACCAGGTCCTCAATTAATAAAATTGAGATACATATTCTTTTAATAAATCCCTCAATTATGAGCAATAGTTGCAAAAATCGAATGAAGAAATTTACCTCTCTTTTTGCATAAAAAATATATCCTGGAAATAAAAGATACAATTCTATTTTTTACTTTCTGATTTTTAGATAATGAATGTAGAACTACTAGATTTTTGTAATATTTTAACTATCTCCAACACAACTTTGTAGTATCAATATTGCAACAGAGCTGATTTATTAATAGACAGAAATTATTATAAGCTTCCTTGTGAATTAGACGGGATCTTTTATCTTTGGGAAAGAAAATAATAAAAATGCCTGTATAATTAAAAAGTCCTTCATTTCATTATATGCAATGATTGACACAATTTTTAAAAAATGTATTTTTATCAAAATAAGACAAAGTACTTTGAATTCTAAACAGATTTTAAGAAACATTCTTTCTCAAATGGATTTGACATATATAATGACTTTTCTGTTATGTATGACAGATTACAAATTATTGAAAATATTTTTATAATGCTTTATGACATTGAATTTCAAACTTATTACACTTGTGGTGCTCTTTTTATACTTAAGGTTTTCCCATTGTACTCTACCCAAGTCAATGGGTATGACAACTATATACAGAAAAGATAAATCTTTACAAATTCTTCCACTCCAATGGGTGTTACAGCAAACAGTTTGGTAACCTTAGTTAACCATAATTTTTAAGTTTCTTTTCTACTTAAATAAAACAATACCTTTGAGTAAAGAAATCATTTTTGTTATGCACTCTATTATTTTTCGAAGAAAATATTTGGAATAGTAAACAAAAAATGTCCAATATAGAAAAAATAATTTAACAGTAATTCATTTTAAAGTAAATATTGAAGTATCCTCAAAAATAAATCTGAATATTAAAAAAAAATATGCTTAAATGAGTTTTTTGAATACACATAAACTATTTTAGTTTCTATTATTATTTTAAAAGCTATTTGATAATTTATGGTAGTAAGGAAAATCTATGAAACCCAGAATGTTTATTCTAAATATTAATATCAAAGCATAGGCAAAATAAAATCTGCTATGATATTTTTCAAATGTTTTGCATTTAATTTACATTTTTCCGAATTTTAACCCAGTAAATAATTTTATCAAATAAAAATGATCTTTTTCACTCAGTTAAAAAAAGCAGTACAAAATGAAGTTATGTACTAGGTTCTTATTCAACTATGAAAATTATATATGAACGTAAAAGAATTAAGGATTTTTTTGTTAAAATTCACTTAACAATAGCAAATCATCTTCAAACCTTAATGATCTAAATAGAAAATTATAAATCCATTAAAACAAATATGGTTCGATTGCATTCAATAAATGAAAATGGAACAAAACATAAATATTTTATTGGCATACAAGACTGATAAACTGGATACAGCTAAATTCATTTAACGCAAAAAGGCGAAAGATCGGTCAACACACAAAGACATCTAGTTAAAAACAAAATATGAAAAAGAGTTTCACATGTATCGTAGAAAGGATACTAACTTGAATTTGAAATACTCTGTGATACAAGTAAATTTTGTTTATCTAAGCTCTACTTTACCCCTCCACACAAAACATCTCATTTCTCGTTAGTTGGCTTTGGAATTTGTTGACGAGCACATAGTGTGAGAAAAAAATCAGCGAGTTTGGTTTGTGTTATTATCTATTTTAGAATAATCATTTTTACTAGTTCAACAGCAAGAGCTATTACTATTTATAAAATGCATGGTCTAAGATTTTAGAATAAAGTCAGCTTAATTGAAAAAATAACTTCTCGCCCAGCCTTTATTACCGCTAATTGCTTTTAAATAAAATTTAGAAAGCAGTGTAAAGTTCTAAAATGATAGTTCACACACAAAATACAAATTCAGCAATTAACCTTATCTGTAATAATATATATATCATTTGTTTTGAGAAAATGACAAATTAAAGAATTATATACATGAAAGATCCAAATTACAAACAAAACGAAAACAAATTATGAGTCGAATATGTCAAATGAAAATGAAAGGCGAAATATAAAATAAGGTTATTCAGAATTCCAAACGAAAGTTATTCTTTTTTGTTAAAATCCATTTGGAAAGGAAGAACATGAAATGTTTTTCAATGATTAAAATACTTATATAACAATTAATAAACTTACAATTATTAGATTATAATAAAGCAGTACAAGTTGTTAAAGTTTGGCGCTAAATATTTTTCATTTCACTTCCGATAAAAGTAAGGAATTAATGGGTATGTTTATTTAATCATTTAATCAGAGCCTATTTGGTTGGGGATAATGATTTGGGCTGAAATTAAATTAAATTTGGTTTCATTAAAAATTCATGCACAATCGGAAAATCATTAGGTTTCTGCTAATAATTCTAGACTTCTAAGCTTATTAACCTACGAATAAAAATTCTCATCATAAAGTTTAATACGAAGCGAGTTATATTTAAACCATCAAGGTTCATTAATACAAAGGCATAAATCGGTGATGATCAGTAGTGTAACGAAGAACATTTGGGCCCCCTGCAGAGTCAGGTTTTGGGCCCTCAAACTGGATTTGACAAAGGGTAGGTAATTTACGGCAACCAGGCTTTGGGACCCCTTAACTTTGCGGGGTTGCGGGGGTGTACGTTACGCTACTTGGAATGATTTAACTAATCAAAAAATTTCACATAAGGCAGTTGGGAAGTCTTCAACATCCGAGGTTGATTACAGTTCAAAATGCGTCAAGATCCCCAAACAGAGTGAGTATCATTCAAATGTGTCTGTCCGTTTATTGGATCTTCTTACGTCTGACTGCCAACGGGGAGCCTGTAACCCCTAGAGTGGTGCATACCCTAGGTGGCGGAAAGGGGAGGGTCTCCATCAAATTTCCGTTGAGTGGAAGAAGAGCAATAAAAATACCTCCCGTTTACCAACAGGCAGAAGTCCAACCACAGCTGATCCTAGTGTGTTGGCCGTCCGCGTGCAAATACCTAATGTGCCGAATGTGGAGAAATTTTCATATTTTGACTAATACTTAACGTTGTCGTTATAAACTTATTTGCATGTAAAAGATTATAAAGCAAAAGATTAGTAAAAATATAAATAAAATTTTAAATGCAGAGCTTTATTTCTTGGTGAACTAATTGGTTATAATAACGACGAACTACTTTAACCATTTCCCTGTTTTGCCCGAACATCACTCGGGCACTTGGATCGGCACTTCCCTGATTTGCCCGAACAGTACTCGGGCAAACTTTTTTCTACTCTAACCATCTGATTTGCATGTATTTTTTGCTCTTTTAGTGTGAAATGTTTCTAATAGATGTCTCTTATTGTCGAGTAAAGTTAGGATTAAAAAAAACTGTCTAAACCGGTTTCAAGGTTAAGTTTTACAGCATTCTTTTAGAAAAGTTAAGGCGAGAATTTTCTTTTTACTAAATAAGTGTACTACACGCTACGAACACTATTTCTTTTAAATTTGGAGCTTAAAAAGAAAGATATTGCCTAACAACAGACAATTAATTCACTTCTCCAGAACTTGCAAATATACTTCGGAATTATCATACAGATATGTATGGAACACTCAAACTTAACAGGAAAGACGTCCCAAAAGAGTTGGAGTCAAAAAAAATTTTAATAAAAGGAGAAATCTGTGCATACCAAAGAGGTAAAGTAAGCATAATCAAATGGATGGATAAAAAAGACGTATCTCTGTTTTATCAACTACTCATAACCCTGTGATGATTGAAATACCGTCTTGCCAGGATGAGGTCAGACGGAAACCACATGTCAGGGCCACCGCGTGAGGGTGGCAAAATTGTTTACCTCACAAGAGTGCCTGGGCCAGGATTGCGCCTAAATTTATAGTACTTATAATTTTTTAAATTTAATGTTACTTAAATAAAAGTTGTTAATTATACGCTTGAAATTTTGCATGTTTTATATTTTCTAAGCAATAAAATGAGATTTTATTTTTATTTTACTTTTTTTTTCGTTTGTGTAAAACAGAATTTGATTGCCGAGGTGAACAATAAAAACACGTTCCAAGTGGCGTTCTCACTACCACACGGAAGGTGTAAAAAATCTAAGAATTTGTAACTACAGGAATGATGAATGTTTTGTATGGGCATATATTTATTCTTTATGTGCTGAGAAGCTGTTGCAGCTCAAGGTCGTTGTTTAGTTTGCTTTTTTTTGCAATGATAATATATATACATTTTTTAAATGTGGGAACCAAAAGTCGACACTCAAAATTATTATTGTATTCTCAATTTAAATATATTTTTTATCACTTTAAGGGCAAATATATTTTGCTAGTTTTTATTTTCTATTTTTTTCTTTGTTTTATGTGTTTAACAGTATTCTTTCTTGGTATTTTTGCATGTGGTACGCCAACCATGACAACCATGGGCTCACTCGACACTCTCAAGAGGCTGTCATTTCTGAACAACTTTATTACGATTAGTACATGCAGATTTATTCAATCTTTTTATTTTAGATTTAGTTACACTTTGGTAGGTAAACCATATACCTATTGCAGGTTCTAGTTTACCACTTTAGCCCCAGAAAGGGCCATATGAGAATCAGTATTCCGTAATCCACCACCATGGTGGATTACAAAATACCAATTCTTACATTCATGGGCACAAGCGTACGGTGGCGGTGCTACCGTGTGTGTGTGCCCTTGAATTAAAACCCTTAGTTTGACACCCTTTTGTAAGTTTCACTTGTATGTAATGGAATCTTTGAGCTCAGTTTTCACCCACTTTAAAAGGTCAGATTAATTTGAAATTTTGCTCACTTGTCCAGGACCGATGGCAATACAATAATTTAATAATTTTGTTCCATTGTCCTGATCAGGATCATTAGGACTAACGATTTCCCATTTTCAGATCCCATCCCTCTTCTGGCGACTAGTTTCAGATCCCATTTCCAGATTTAGTGACTAGTTCCAGATTTCATTTCCAGATTTGGCGACTAAACAATTAAGTTACAATTTAGCTCGATTAACTATAAAAGAGTGTTTTTTAGTGTTTCTTTAAACAGTAATTTATTTTTAATCATCTACGTAGCCACTGCTCATAAAGTGCGTATATTCTGTAAATTACTTCGCAGGCAAAGTACAGTGATTAATTGTTTTCAAATCGTTTTTTGTTTATAATTGCTCCAAAAAATTGGATTATTATTTAGAGGCAAGTGAACAATCTAAATATATCCTTACTATTATTACATGTAGTATTATACTAACATTTTCTCAAAAAAAAGGAGAAAAAGTCTGGAACACAAAATAAAAAAAAAAAGGAAATTGCAACGAGAGAGAGGAAGCTAATCAGAAACTGAAGGGATCTATAAATAAATATCTCAGAAACACAATAGGATTAGACGGACGAGCAATTGAACCAAGACCATCAACATCAACATCTGGTTTGGAATTTCATAATGAAAATTTATCTCAAAATGTAAATTCATCAAAATATGAATAAGCTACTAATAGAGAACATAGATGTTGACCTTCAAAATTCGCCTGGTAATAGCGTAATATCTTAAAATATCTTCATTTGCGTTGAATTATTATTAATTCTAGTCAGAATGTCTAAATCAAATGCACAAAGAGGACAAAGGGTTTCGTGAAAGAAAAAAAAGAAAAACTAGTAGCAAGTCCAGTCGAAAAAGTGACAAAAAAAAAAACCAACAGAAAAATAGTGCAAATTCATCAAGTGCTACTGCTAAATCTCCATCAGAATACACATGAGAGAATATCGAGCATGGAAAAAAGTATTGCGAAATACTCTCTTAATGCCGAGTTTAAGGAATGGGAATGCTATTAAGACTCTTCTTATGACAGCACAGATTAATACGGACTTTGTGAACCACCTGTGCCGTCAACTACAGAACCCTCAACAAGTCTAATGCGTGTTGGAACTGATGCATGTGAATCGATAATAAATTCTATCTTACGTTACAAAGACTATGATTTTTATAAAAATGCGTGGCCACGGTAGCCTAGTGGTCAAAGTATCAGATCGTGGCTGGCGTGTCATGAGTTCGAGCCGAGTATCACCTAAGGCCCACCGTGTAGGGGCGCGATGCACATTAAATCTGCTGAGAGCTCCAACGTCCTCCCTTTGGTGTGGTAGTTAAGAGAGGGGGAGTGCCAGCTCAGGTGACGTCCTCACCACTTGATCATGGTTCAAAAATATGAAGTCCGTCGCCCAAAGCCCTCGTGTAGCTGAACACAGTAGGCCGTTAATATTCACTCACCCATAAAAATGCTCACGAAGATTTTCAAAAGCTATTCGTTGATAATCCTTTCGGTCACGTGTGTACGATTTGCGATAGATTATGGTTTAGAGAGGATTTGAGAATGCCGAATGAACAGAAAAATATTTTACTGGAAATTAATTTAGAAAACATTAAAGAATGCTACAATTGCCGACAAAGCTTAAGTAGGAAAAGTATACCAAATTTATTAAAACATAATAGTTTTGTATACCCAGAAATTCCGGCATATCTTCCTACTTTGGATTTGGTATTAGAAAGACTCAATTCGCCACGAATACTTTTCATGCAAATTAGGTACACGGTGAGTTTGAAATATTAGAGCAAATAATCAATGTTCCAACGTCGCCAAAGAAGTTTCACTTCTATCGCGTGGCGTTCTACGCACCATTTTTTAAAAATTAGGTATATTGTAACCTAAATACTGAATTAAATAAATAAGCCGTTCAATAACCTATTGCCAGTAAACCTTTTCTGCATCATTAAGTCTTTGTTGAGCTGCATCAATGGTACATAAATTACTCAAAGACATTTTGAACTATGTTTAAGGTGGCGAGATGCACTGCTTCCATGTGTTTTTAAAATGTGAGTTAAATGTGCCCAATCATTACATCCATTCTTAATAAACTGTGAATGCTTCTCACTGAATAGTTTACATGGGGTGCAAAAAGCTGTGTTTCAGGAATTTGAATTTACTAAATAATTTCTGTAAATACTTTTTCTCCATTCGGTAATGTTCTATAATAGAACGATTCTGAAAACTTTTTTCCAGAACTATCTCTCGGAAAATGTTTAGTTATCAAGCGGGGAGGGCCATTTTCAATTAAATAATCTTTAATTTTTATAGAAATTATATCAGGCCAGGTAGCTTGATCGTTTAATTCAAAGTCAAAATCTTTATTTAAGATATTACGCTATTACCAGGCGAATTTTGAAGGTCAACATCTATGTTCTCTATTAGTAGCTTATTCATATTCTGATGAATTTACATTTTGAGATAAATTTTCATTATGAAATTCCAAACCAGATGTTGATGTTGATGGTCTTGGTTCAATTGCTCGTCCGTCTAATCCTATTGTGTTTCTGAGATATTTATTTATAGATCCCTCCAGTTTCTGATTAGCTTCCTCTCTCTCGTTGCAATTTCCTTTTTTTTTTAATTTTGTGTTCCAGACTTTTTCTTCTTTTTTTTGAGAAAATGTTTCTAAAAAAATATTTATTGCACTAAATAAAGAATATTCAAAAAAGTTTCACTTTAAAAACTGGAATGATAATGAAATTTTAAGAAATTGTAAAGAATTAGAACAAAAATTAACTGATACTAAAATGTTGATGAGAAAACTGATGAATTAAATTTGTTCTAAGGAATAAAATCTTTGCCATGTTTTACCAAGAGGATGTGTCACCTATTGATGTTTTAAATTATATTTATGAAAACAATATTACCGATACATTTCCAAATATTGCAATAGCTATACGAATTTCTTTAACCCTGCCAACGAATTTTTTCGAAACTTAAAATTATAAAAAACTACATGCGATCTACCATGGTACAGGAGAGATTATCGGACTTGTCAATTATACCCATAGAGAGAAATTTTGGATAAATTAAAAATAAAAGAATTGATACGAGCGTTTGCAGCTGCTAAAGCTAGTAGAATCAATATTTGAATATATTTTCTAATTTTTATATTTTTCTTAAAAAATGTTTCATCATGGTTTTGTTTTTAAAATTTATGAAATAATAATAAACAATAAGACAAATGTGTTTTAGTATCATAATTTTAAAGCTTTCCAGTTCTAAAGCTAGATTTTATGTTGAATACTATAAAAGAGTATTTCATACATAATTTGAAGCAATTGATAAGAGTGCAACAGAGCCCCATGAAGGGGAGTCAAATTTCAATTTGAACAAGGGCGCCTAATAACCCCGCGGCGGCCGTGCCACATGTAGTTATAAATAAAATAATACGATGGAAGGTGTAGATAGAATGGATCAGCATCTCACAAATTACCCAATAACAAAAAAGAGAGGTAAGAAATATTACAAAAAAAAAAATAATCTTCAACATTTTAGATACATCATTGTGAAATGCTTTCGTTTTATATCAGAAACTGGGAGGAAAATTACTTCATTTGAGTTTCAAGCCTTAGATCGCCTTATTGAAAGACATGGGACAGTAAATGACAGAAAGGACTACGAGCAATTTTGTCTAATACCTTACGATTGACTGAAAAACATTTTTTGGAAGTGAGACCAACAAGGCAATGTTTTGTGTGTTGTTCGAGAAGAAACGATTTTGGAAAACGGGTGAAATAGGAAACACGACATTTTTGTCCCGATTGCGATATTGGACTATGCTTGTCTCCTTGTTTTAACATTTATCTCACGAAGACGGAATTTTAAGAAGATAATTATAACTGTAAAAGTACAATATTATCCTTTTAATTCTAATATCTATTTTTGTAAAGTGTTCATTCTAGCTCGCTTATTTCTTCGAAAAAAAGCCAGCTTTAATGAAAAACATGTCTTTTAAATGAAAATAAAAATTAGCATAATTTTTAAAATTCAATATTTACAACATTTCTGACTGCTGATTTGAGTTTATATAATTGATTTTATCTTAAAAATGTTTATAAAAAATATGTTTATTTTTTGAATTAAAATGACGGAAAAAAGAAACTGTTAAGTGGTTAACAAAATAATAAAGAAGCAAAAATACTACCTTTGAAATAAAAAAAATTATAATTAGAAATGCAAAACAACAGTATTTACTCAGAAAATATAATTTAATAAAAAAAGTACTGAAGCATAAATCTCGTGAAACAAAAAGTACATAAATCAGTCCTTAAACAAAAACTACCTATAAATAACTATAAAAGGACTCTTTTCTGGCTTTCTGAGATAAAACTTGTCAATGATTTCAGTGAAATCTATTTTTTCAGAACGTCCTAACGTTAGTGTGGTGTGGTAGTTAGGAAAAGGGGTGCCAGCTCAGGTGTCGGCCTCGTAACTTGACCATGGTTCAAAATTACGAGGTCCGTCGCCAATATCCTTCGTGTAGCAGTTGAAAAGCGCGATGTTAATATTCACTCGCTCTATTTTTTCAGAAATTTTGTATTCAATAGAGATGATGGCTAAATCTGAAAGCCTTTCTTGTGTTATATAATTTCTCAAGTAATTCTTATAATTTTTAATTTACTGTAATTTCTTTCACTAGAAGTTACAAAAACAGGTGAGGCATAAAAAAAAATCTTATTATAGAGCAAAATTTGGAGATAATTTTTGACTATAATTTCTAATATCTCAATTTGCTGCTTTTCATCTGGAAAAATTTCTTTGAATGGAGTTATTTAATTAAAGAATTGTATACCGTTTGTATCAGTAATTTCTTCCAACTGTGTTCTATGGAACCTTTGGGGGTTTCGCGAGGCATTCCCAAGGGTTCTATAAGTCACAATAAAAAAACCGAACAGAAATTATAAATGTGTACTAGCTGCATAGCCCGGCGTTGCACGGGCTTTCTCTACTTTTATAAATTTTCCCTTTCCTCCACAAAATCAGCACTTCTCTTATACTCTTTTTCAAAATGACTTCCCCCTCCCCCTCCACAGCTTAGGCCGGCGTTGCTCGGGCTTTCTCTTTTCCTCATGACACCAGCATTTTTGTGTGTGTGTTTGTACACGCACAATGTAAGTGATTTCTAAAATTATGTTAAAAAATTTCCCTTTTTCGAAATTAGTTCCATTCCACTTATTTTTGATTTAAGACAGGTTTCTTTCCCCTCTCTATAGCCCGAACACGGTTTTTTTAGTGTAAAATTATTGTTCTATCTTCCCTTCCTTCTCACAGATAAGATATAGCTTCAAATTTCGATGTATGCTTATAAAAAACAGTATTGCATAAGTTAAAAAATTATGAATGTGAAGCAATAAAAAGAAAACGATTCTGATGCTAAGAGTAAAACAAAAAAACTTTCATCATTTTTTAATAATAGTTAGTTTTTAAGAATCTAAAATAATAAAATAGATTTCAGATTTTCATGAATCAATCAATCGTTACATATAGTTAGTATAAAAATGTCTCTAAAATGTATTTTGATCCAAAATAATAGACGATATACTTTTTAATTAACGAAAAATTCATTTAGTAATGAAATAACAGAAATAATCCTTTAAAAAAACATATATATTTATTAAAATCAAATTTCTATAAGTAATAAATAAAAGAAAAAAATTACAGATAGCTATTGAAACGATTGCTTTTTTGTGAACGTATGATTGTTTGATTAAACATATAAATATATATAAGTTAGAAAAAAAAACAGTATGGGAAAAAGCCTATATATATATATATATATACATATATATATAAAAACATGTACTGAAAAAAACGTTAAAAAACCCCGATCTGATAAAACATTTTGATATTTTATTTTAATTTTTACCTTCAAATAATGTAACAAAAATAATGTTTATATATTTCTCGCAAAAAGGGAAGAAAAGGAAAAACGCAATTTAAAAAAAAAAAAAAATCAGTAATTTTTAAGTAATTTTTTCAATCTTTCTACAGATTAAAAATAATGGTTTTTGAAAAAAAATTGTGTTTTTCGTTTTTTTCTCTTTTTGCGAGAAATATTTACGCATTATTTTTGTTACATTTTTTGTTTAAAAATGACCGTTGTTTGCAATCGACATATGAAGTTTCAAGGCATTAACTTAAAAATGAAGCCCGAAAAAAAAGTTAAACTTTAACAAATAACGCAATGCGAAATTAAATATGCTTTTCAGTTTCGAACCTAGAAACTATCGTTTTATAAAAGAAGCGCCTTTGATATCCACGCTGTAGGTTTCTACGGAGAAAAGCATTGAATTGACCTTTAAAATAAGGTAAGATATGTTTAATTTCGCATTGCGTTATTTGTTAAAGTTAAAATTTTTTTTCGGGCTCCATTTTTAAGTTAAAACTTTCAAACTTCATATATCGATTGAAAACAACGGTAATTTTTAAACAAAAAACTTAAAAAAAAGTAATGCTTACATATTTCTCGCAAAAAGGAAAAAAAACGAAAAACACAATTTTTTTTAACCGTAATTTTTAAGATACTTTATCAATCTTTGTACAGATTACATATAAAATCGTTCTACGCAAGGGAAAAAAGTTTCGTGAGATTATTTTTATAAATAAAGAAGTTATTAAGTATTTAAATAAAATTTTGAGTATTTTTTGAAAAATCGTAAAAAAAAATGGTTTTTGACATTTAATTTTTTGAATGACTGATTCTAAAAGAGAAAAGCATGAACTTTTTTAGTGTAAAATATTTTTTTCATTAGCGCGAAAGAAAATGCAAGCGGAATGATTTAGAAATCATATAGGCCGTGGGTAGCCTAGTGGTTAGAGCATTGGACTCCAGACCGAAAGGCCTGGGTTCGATGCCCGATGCCACCAAACACCCTCCGAGTACACACGGAGTACGTGCTCGTTAAATCAGTGGGTCCGTAGTCTTGTGGGCTTAATCACGAACGCAGGGACTGGAGAATATTTCCCTCCCCTTCAGTTAGCATGCAGAAATTGTGGAGGTGGATATAGAGGTCGTGTCGCCATCTATCGTCCCTTCGGGGAACTTCGCCGAGCTAAATCGTACTGTCACCTGTATGGTGCTCAAGGCCAACGACAGGCGTACATCTTGCCCATGCCACGATGAATTTCGTGGGCCTCGCTTTGACTACGTCAGACAGGTGGCATTAGAAAACAACAACAGAAATCATATTCATAAAAACATATCGGTTTCAACTCATTTTAAAAAAATCGTAAAAAATACAAAATATAATTATTTTGTAAAATAAAATATACCATATCGTGGCGAAGTAAATGATCTTTCCGAACCTGTAATTATTTTTTGTCTGAGTCTCATGAAAAAAATTAGATCGCGTTTTAAATATGTCTAAAAAAAAGTTCCTAATTTTCCCCTGGCGGTGAAAAATGGTACTAATTATGCGTTTTAAGGTTTTTAATTAATATTTTTTTTAACTAATTAGAATATCGGAATAAAAATGGCCAAAACGGATTCCTCGGATTTCCCCCCAAATTTTGGTATCTTCGGCAAGTTTCTGCATCGTGTGGTTCGTGAGAAGCTAGGGCATCATAGATTCAAAGATAGATAGATATGTTTGTTTATCTTTGAATTTTAATGGTGTAGATGCTAAATGGATTTATGTGTTCTGTGAAGTTTGCATAATCACTGTGACGGGCTCATCGCGATTTCAGCCAGAATGGCAATTCTTTCCAACCAACTCGAGAAGAGAAGCGTGAATATTCAGATTAGGAATCTTATAAATAGTAGAAGTTTAGCGTACGCGGGGTGGCTATGAGAAGTGAATATACGAGGTCCATGTTTTGCCAGTTCTGAAGTTAAAGTGAGATGAAATTCCGAGTTCAAGATTTAAGCTATCCGTACCTGTACGATCAAGTTAAAGGTGGGTACCATTCCACAAAGACAAAAGCCACGCCAATTAGAATCAAGCGAATTGCTGTTTACCCAAGATATAGCGGTAAGACTGTTAAATTAAATTATTAAGAACTGTGTAGTTACTGAAGTTAGAAATAGTCGGTAGAGTTAGATATAGTAGTCGGTTACGCAATTATTTGGTAATACGAATAGTGTGTCTCTTTCACTCCAGATTCACTTGAATTAAAAATATTTTATTATTATTATATATTGTTTAAGTTAAGATCTTAATAAAGTGATATTAAGATAAAAGCTATGGCTGCTTCTTCGTTCCTTCCAACAGATCTAGGTCGCGAGGATAATGTAGAAGTGGGGCACCCCGATCGGATGCCTTACACCACAAAAGCCCATCCTATTAATTAAAACTGAAAATTTTATTTTTACACAATAACTTTATTTTGCAATACTTTTCAAATTTTTATTATAACATAATAAAATAATATTAAACGTTTTTTCTTTATATATACTACCTATTAGACTATGAATATTCTATTGCTTACTGTCCTGGATAAGCCCAGTGGCTGAGTGGTTAGTGCATCGCGCTTCTACACCACAGGTCCGAGGTTCAAACTCCATGCTGTGCAAGGTTGACTCTGCCTTTCATCCCTTCAGTGGGTCTAAAAATGGTACCATTCTTGCTTGAGAACTTAATACTGGGGATTCCACGTCAGACTGACCACCTGACAGAAACATCTGCTCATGCATCTCAGGGCCCAAGGTCACGTATACTGAGTTGGACACAGTAGGTCTTGGCCCTCATGGGCTGTTGTGCCACTGAGTTAAGTTTTTATCCTGATACCACGAAATAATGTCATGCTCGTTAGTACGATGTCTTGCAAAACTAAATAATTTTCTAATGAAAAGTGCACCTTTTTTCATTTGTGGAAAAGAACCCACTTGTAATGAAGGAGAGAGAAGAGCTTTTTGACACATCAACAGATTCGACGCTGAAATCTAAATTTAAACAAGAAGAGCTCCTAAATTTTAGAACTTTAGTGCCATTCGGAACACTTAATTTAAGTGAAAATTATTTCTCAGCTTTTTTAAATGATTTAAAATAAAATAAATAAATAAAAATAAAAGAATTAAACTCAGAATACGAAACGCAACTGCGGTTAATTTTAGTAGGCCTAGATTTTGATACTTTGTGTAAAAAAAAATGCAAGCACGTATCCCAGTTACTAAACGTAATGCATGAGGAGGTGACACTTAATCGCAAATCAACAACATTGAATAAATCGTACTAAAATTACACTAATTTTTTATTACAAATACAATACTATTTTTAATCTTTACATAGAGTAACCAAAGCACACACGTTGATCTAATTTAAATATTATTCAAAGATATGTTCTTCTAAGTATGTGTGTGTGTGTCCCCAAACACCTTATAGCTCGTAAGTGTGTCGTAAAAGTTTGAAGACCTCTAGTCCATATGTTTCAAAATACTTCCTTCCTTCTGTACCTGTTACTTAATATCTATGTCTTTCCTGAGATCATCATCAGAAATTTTGTGAAACTCATACAGAAAGCAGAATATTGAATATAGCAATCAGATAATAAGGTAAATCTTTCATTTACCGAAGAGATCTCATGATCAAGAATTTCAAAATAAAATACAGTATTTAATTGCTGGAAGCGATTTAAAACTGGCTCTTCACTGTCCCCGTAATCAAATAAATGGACCTTTTTCCTAGGCTTCGAGATGGGAAATTTGGGTACCATCTAGTAAGTGTTGTTGTTGAATCGACAAGTATTTTAAAGTTATCGTCAGATCTTTGGAAACTGAATATTTTTTAAGATTATCTGTCTTTAAAGCATTTCACAATGTTATTTAGAATTTTGAAGCATTTTACTCAATATATCAATTCTTGATAATAAAGCATGCCAAATTAAAATTGAACATAATAATTTAAATGACTTTTATGATATGTCTGGTAGTATCTTCAATTAAGGCATCTAATGCGGAAATAATAATTTTTAGGTCTTGCTTTAGAAGTCTAATAGCATTGATACAATTCTCCCACATTGTTTCACTTAATGGTTTTAAAGTCAGACTTTTTACGTGTTTTTTTTAGTAAATCCCATCGATATGGAACGCAGAAAAATAATTATATACCTCTAGTCCCATGTAAAAAAATATAGAAATTTCAACACTGGAGCGTCATTGATGACGAGATTCGATGTATGAGCCGCACACGGCATGAATGTACAGTATGTGATACCCCCGCGGCCCGGGGGTATCATCTCTTCATCTACGCGACATAGATTTGTAGGAATAAATGATTGATCACTCAAATTCTCCATAATAAATCTAATTTATTACTATTGAAATATATATTGATCAGCGCAACACAAGTTTTACTAGAGGGATATGATCAGGAGTGATACTACGTAATTATCAATTCTAAGAAAATAGCGCCTGAAATCCTAATCACTATCTTTATGAGAAATTAATCTCAGAATCTTTATCTACTGTAGACTCCTTAATAAGTTCAAGTCCACGCGTTCTATAACTACTCTTCTATAATTAATCTCTTACCAATATCTCACGGCAATCAGCATCTCGGCTATTCTTCTACTATTATTCTTCCATTCTATTACTATTCGACTTCTATTCTACTATCCGGCTTTTATTCATCTAACTCGCGAATGCTAAAGTTCCCTTAGATATCTATTCACTAATCTACATATCGCGGTTTCTTCTTGAGAGGATTGGATTGAAATAATGCCATCTGGTCCCAAAGATTCCCCAAGAGGATTAGTGAGAAGGTGCGATTTCGCCCCGTCACAAGTACATTGAGTGAAGTTTTTTTTCTCTTTTTTTATCAATACAACATAGGTGTTGATGTAGTAAAATTTTACATCGTGTTAATGATTTTATATTTTCTGGTAAATATTGAAATAGATTATAGCCCGTAATATTAAGAGTGCGTTATAATTTTTAATTTTTTTTCTATAAAACTATTTTTTATATATGCTATATATTTATATACATTATTATTTTCAATATTTTTACAACAAACCTATTTTTGGTTACTCTATATAATAATGTAAAAATTAACATTGGATTTATACAGATTTGCAAATAAACTTAAAAGCTTATTTTGATTGAAAAATTTATCTCAATGAAAAATATAATTTATAAATTTTTCTTCATCTTTTTTTTTAATTTTGAGGCTTTTTAGATGAAAGATTAATAAAATTTTTTACCCTCTTAGTTGTTATTTCTTCGATAATTCCCTCGAATCGAATTATGTATGCACTGTCAATTTTTATAAACCACTTTTGATTATTTTGAAGACATTTTTTTTTACAAGAAAGAGTGTTTTTATCATTATAACTCTCGATTCTTCCTAAATATTATTTTTTTATGAGTATTTATTTTATTATACAATTTACTGTAACAATGATAGAATTTACTGTTTTCTTGTATAATTTTATTTACGATTTTTACATTTCTTTCAAGTTAATAATACGGTAATCAATGTTTAATTAATAGAAATGTTATATCTGCATATTGTTTTAAGAGGAAGACGAAGATCCTTCTCTTGACTGCCACACCACATTCACAATAGGGAGAGAAGAGTCAAATTGAAATGTTACAGTCCTTTACAAACGCAGAGTTTTAAGGTTATTCTTAAGAAGTAATAAAATTTTTTTTTAAAGTTAATTCCTACTTAGGTCAACACAGAAATTTTTTATTTTAGTTTCTTTTTATTAAATAGTTACAATTAATATAAATATGTTTATATATATGACAGAATCACAACATTAAGTAACAAAATAGAAAGCGATTTTCCATTTTATATATGGTGTGATGCACTATTTTTTAAAATTTTTTTTATTACTATTTATTCATTCATTTAAGCTAATTATTCTAATAAAATAGTACAGTAAAGATGAAGATCACATTCTCAGAAATTAGGTTGATTCAAGTGGAATTCGAACCCAAGACTCATGGATTCGAAGTCCAACGCGCTATCTATTGCGCTACAGAAGTGCTTCTCAATCTTTCAATATTGGTGACCAAACATTCAATCATATTTTTCATTTCGCCTCCTCCATACAATAACAATGTATTGACATCAATAATACTATATTTTGACGCTAAGGCTACAATACGACTTTAAACCTCTTAAGTGCCCCCAGCGTATATAAGTCTCGCTCAACCAAAACGTTAATTGTCTCGGACGTATAAATACGTCTTTCCGAAGTACGATCTCTTCTATGCCCTACTATCCATAAAATTATACCAAAGGCCTTGAAATGCAATAAAAGGACCCTGATAGTGTTTGAGAATTATTTACTTATTTCAGAGAAAAGTTTACTTATTTTTTTTCTTTTCAGCCCCCTTCCCCCAATACATCCCATACGCGCGCCTGCATGGAAAACGATGGAATTGGGGAACGAATCACGTAACTTTTAATTGACAGTTTTGGGATCAATTATAAACCGTACAAGTTATCAAGATAAGTGTTAATTTTTGCATATAATTTTATATATGACAAGACCATGGGGTAACTGGTAATTATTAAACCTGTTCTTAACGTAGTATTGTTAAATTAATTACAAAATACAGATGGGTGACAAAATAATACGAACACCCGTGAAAAAGGCATGGCCCATTTCAAAGACGCACAACGCGCATGTCAGTTAGCGTTGCAGTCTGCCGCCTAGCGGATTCGAAAGGTAAAGTATCAGTCGCTCAACAGTTGCGATAGGTGTTGCACGTGTCAATTGCAATTTCTGAAAAACGCAATAATGACGGACCTGTCAGAGTTTGAAAAATGTATGATTGTTGGAATGAGGTGTGCTGGTTGCTCGGTGACGGAAACAACCATTTATTTGGGGCGTGCAAGGAGTACTGTATCTGCCATTATGACAGCATGCAAGAAATGCAGGAATGTGACGTCTGGCAAGCACAGCAGTGGACGGAAAAGAAAGCTTACCGACAGGGATAAAAGAGTCTTAAACCGCATAGTGGCCCGAAAGCGCAAGCAATCGCTATCCCAGATAACGTCTGAGGTGAATAGTCATCTTCGTAACCCTATTTCAGCAAGAGCCGTCCAAAGGGAACTTCATGCTTCAAACTTGTATGGAAGAGTTGGAATTCGTAAACCATTGGTAACAGCACGTCATGCTTTACAGCGACGCCAGTGGTGTAGAACACACAGACAGTGGACCCTACAACAGTGGCAACAAGTCATCTGGTCGTATAAATCGACGTTCACCCTATTCCAAACGACCGGACGCGTTTATGTGTGGAGAACGCCCAAAGAAGCATTCGCTCCTGAATGCATCGTGCCGACTGTTAAGCATGGAGGTGGGTCCCTTATGGTATGGGGGGCGATATCTTGGCGTGGTCTTGGGCCACTTGTTACTCTGCATGGCAAGGTTAAAACTGCCCACTATGTCAATATCCTGAGGGATCAGGTGCATCCAATTGGTGCATAAAATTGTGCAGGATAATTTAGTTGCAGTTCTCTGATCCGAGAACTGCAACTAAATTATCCTGCACAATTTTAATTATCATTTGTGCTGGAGAAACTTCAGACTTCATTTCCCGGAGAATGCCCACTTTATCAAGACGACAACGCTCATATCCACACTGCTAAAATCGTGCAAGAATGGTTTGCAGAGCATGATGGGGAAGTAGGTCATCTTGATCGGCCCCCTCAGTCACCTGATTTAAATATTATTGAACATTTGCGGGGATATTTGGAGTCAAAACTACGTACTCGATTCCCTCCACCATCTACGATTTCGGCATTAGAGACCGCTCTCCACGAAGAATGGCTTCATATTCCATTACAAGTTGTTCATGACCTCCATGCGTCCATCCCACGTCGAATACAGTCTGTAATTCAGTCAAAGGGGGGTCCAACTCCCTATTAATAAAGCTTTTTTCCTCTTTCACAGGTGTTCGTATTATTTTGTCACCCATCTGTACATTGTGAAGAACTGATACATTTATAAGTGTGTTATATCGGTGCAAATGTGTATTTTATATGCTTGTTTACTTTCAGTAAATTAATAATTTTATTACATAATCTTTTTTTTTTCGACTTTTCAATATGCTCTCGCCCTCTTCGTAAAGTTATTAAGCGCCCCTAGGGAGGGGGGGGGGCGCTCCACAGCTTGAGAAACACTGCGCTACACGGACACAACGAGCAATTTTTTTCTATACATGCTATTGGACTATTATTTTTGTTTGTTACTATTTATTCATTTTTTAATATAATTAATGAATTAATATTAAAAACTGTATTAACATCAAGTGTCATCCACTACAAGTTCAAAAAAATGTATTTGAACTTAAATGGATGAATGGAAAGTATTTTATTAACGATTGAAAATTTGAACAAGATAACTAAATAAATAAATAAATAAATATAGGGAGAGTGTGTGAACTAATAGTAGGAATTGAAAAATGCAATTATATATATCTTTCCAATTGAAAGAGTTTGGAAATATTTCTAAAAATTTCTATAGCTTTTTTCTATTTTTTCGAAAACTACCGCAAAATTATACGTTCGCGTGCTATATGCTTTCAAAAATTTTACTATTAAAATTAATACTATTGTAATTTTTTAATGATTTAAATATAGTTAAAATTGTTTATTCCTTTTATAGTTAATGAACTATGTATAATTTGAGAATTAAGTCTGACCTTTATTTAATGAGGTCGCTAAAT
Organism: Trichonephila clavipes; assembly: GCA_019973935.1. Classification (NCBI taxonomy): domain Eukaryota; kingdom Metazoa; phylum Arthropoda; class Arachnida; order Araneae; family Nephilidae; genus Trichonephila; species Trichonephila clavipes. The sequence continues at coordinate 1,218,102 of BMAU01017187.1, read as the reverse complement.
CCCGAAAAAAAGTTCGTTATGTGGAAAATTCGTTAAATAGAAATTTATTTTCAATATAATTTACACCGCGGTGGCCTAGTGGTCAAGGTCATGGACCCATGGCCATCGTGTCATGAGTGCCGTTGAAGACCAGCCGTGTAGAGGGTATGATACACGTTAGATATATCGGGCTCAAACATCCTCCCTTTGGTGTGGCATGGAAGTTAGGAGAGGTTGATGTCAGCTCAAATGTCGTCCTCGTCACTTGACCAAAAGGCCTCGAGTAGCTCAATATAGTGCGACGTTAATATTCTCTCACTCACCCTCTCAGCATTTCATTTCACTGGTATTATTTCAGTGCGTGTTTAATTCAGGAATCAAGCTCTTTGTATTAAAATATTCTTTCCTTATACATTTCATTAGTAACTGGGATATGTGCTTGCTTTTTTCAAACGAAATGTCGATGTCTAAGTCAAATGTAATCACATTACATGTTCTGAGTTTAATTTGTTTTTATACTTTGTTTTTGTAGTCACTTACGCGTTGAGAAATATATTTCACTTAAACACAATGTTCTGAATGGCATTAAAATGTTTATAGCTTTGCGAGAAATCCCATGTATTTTGCATGAATTTGCAACCTAAAATTTGGAAGCTCTTGCTTAAATTTAGATTTTAAAATCGAATTTTTGGATACGTTTATAATTTGTTTTCTCTCCTCTGTTATAGATGTCTTTTTCACAAAAAGGTATGTTTTCCATTAGAACACTATTTAGTTTTGCAAGAAATTGTGCTAACTAACGAGTATAAAATTATCTCGTGGAACCCGAGATAGTAAACAATAGAATATTCACAATATAGTAGGAGGTATATTTTTAAAGATAAAATGTGTTTTAATATTCTTTTATTATATTATAATAAAAGTTTGAAAAGAGTGTTGCAAAATGAAGTCATTATATAAAAGTTGTATATAAATAAAATCTTCAATTTTAATGAATGACGGGAGGAGAGTTGAGCTTAAGATTCTTTTAACTCTACAAACTTGATAGGGAACGTGTGGGAATCCATTTTGCATGCATATTGATTTCTTCTCGATTGTTTTATTGTCTTGGAACCCCTGGAAATACCTTGTGGAAGCCCAGGGTACCGTGGAACATTATTTGAAGATCACTATTGTAAAGCATGATGTATCTTTGACTACTGCTAATCATGCTGGTTCTCTTTTTGAAAAATATTTCCCAAGTCTGATATTGTCGAGCAGTATGGACCTCAAGTGTCGTCCTCGTCACTTGACCATGGTTCAAAATTACGAGGTTCGTCCCCAAAAGTCATCGTGTAGCTGAACAGTGCGACGTTAATATTCACTCACTCACTCCCTCAGTTGAGTAGTACGGATATGGAAGGATCAAAACATCTAACGTGATTAATGAACTAACTCTTGGTCGGAAAAAGAATATATGATTCAATTCAGGAAACAAGGTCTTTTTGCAGCAGTGTCTGATGGCAGCAGTAATGATATAAACTACAAATTATACTTCACTGTGGACTCTTATTTTGGCACTGGAAAATGTCTAATTCAAAGTGTACTTTTTATAGTTCTAAATATACTTGGGAATTCTACTGGAGCTAACTGGAATATTAGCCAACTCTCATTATGAATGAATTTAAAAAAAATGGGGGTTCTTTGAGAGAGAGAGAAAGAGAGAGAACATTAAATTTCATGAAAGGCAGATAATACAGATGTATCTTTTAATTATCCATTAATACAGCATTTTTATCTCTTAATTATCCATTTAAAAGAGAAAAATGTGGGTTATTCGTTTCATTTGATACATTTGGCATCGGGAAAGAGTGGAGATTATTTACCTTTAGTAGTTGGTGAGTCGTAGATATATTCTACTACCTATAAAACTTTCAAAATTTACTCAATAAAAAAGTATCAACAACGTTTAAGCAGCGGCACTTAAACTTTCTATCACCACGGCACCCTTTATGCGTTAGTCTGACGTAGCATCCCCCTTACCAAAGTTTTGGACACCCCTTCTAAATTAATGTTCTTGATCGAAATGCATATTCTAGTAGAGTTTTTTTATTGGCGGTAATTTAGTAATCTATTCTAGGATTGCACATCTTTAAATTTTTCAATGAGACCTTTAAGAGTCTGTACACACACACACACACACACACACACACACACACACACACACACACACACACACACACACACACACACACACACACACACACACAACACACACACACACACACACACACACACACACACACACACACACACACACACACACACACACACACACACACACACACACACACACACACACACACACACACACACACACACACACACACACACACACACACACACACACACACACACACACACACACACACACACACACACACACACACACACACACACACACACACACACACACACACACACGCACACGCACACGCACACGCACAAGAGGGAAATCTTACATTAAATCAGACCGCGGACCCCCTAGAAAAGCGCTGGGGATCCCCGGGAGTTCGCGGACCCCAGTCTAGAACAGCTGCTCTAAAGATTCGTATCGCTTGGACGCGGTCTTGACATCAATTTCTAATTTGGTCTTTAACTTCTGTATGCGCAATAATATTTTTTTATAAATATAATCTGGAAGTCGAATTACACACTTCGTTGTATTTTTTTTATAAAATCCTTTTTATTGTAAAGTATTTATTTTATTGTATGTAACCATATATATTTGACTTTAAATGAATTTTACTGTATGAGTTTTTAAAAATCAAGTCAGTACAAAAAAAAATAGTTTTTTAAGAATAACTTTCTTATCAAAATATCTTTATTGCAAAAATTTTCTTCACATTATCTTAAAAATAATTTTTATATCATGTGTTGTTTTATAAAAATTTAAAATATTGTTTATTTGTTATTTTAAGATTTGCTTGAAATGTGTCGTCCACGCGTTATTTTACAAGATTTCTTGAAATGTCGAACAGATGTTATTTGCTGCTTTGTCATTTCCAAAAGTTGACAAATATGATAATGTAACTATTTTGAGGGAAATTACTAATTACTAGAGTTTTGCCTCGCATACTCAATTATTAAGGGCACCAGGACATCATACACATTCAAAAAATCGATTTTTTAGTTTTAGTATTAAAAAATAGTGCATATTTTTCTGAATCTGAAAATGTATCACACTTATATGTTCGTTGATAAAATAACTTTAAAATATGAAAAAAGTAATTGCCAAAAATGTAAACACACTTTTACGGATGTTTAGTTTTTTCACTTTTTCTCCAAAGCATAACTTTTTGCTTTTAGGTACACTTTTTAAAAAACTTATAGCACTATAGGGTTCCAAATTTTTTATACGTCTATACAGGATACCTATGTATATAGCGAACCTATTTTTTTAGTCTAAGTAGTACAATTTTTTGTAAAAAGTAGTTCTATGTATGAAAAAAAAGGGGGAATAGAAATTTTCAAAATTACAAAGTTTTATAATTTCTTTTCAAAGTTTCTTAATATTTTACTAAAAAATAGGTTCACTCTATTTCGTGTATTGTTTTATATATACGCAAAAAATATAATACATATTTAAGAGATGCTTTTTTTAAAAAATGGTACCAAAACATAAGCATGTATTATGAGATCTCTAAAATTATGTCCAACTTAAATTAAACAAATTTTTTTAACTAAAAAATTATTTTTGTATGTCTACAGAATGATTAAAATATCTTTTTATGAATATCACAAAAATTTAAGGTATATTTGAAATTTTTAAAGATATATGTCCCATAAACAAAGAGTCTCATTTTTGGCATTTTACTCTTTAGAACATGTCCTGGTACCCTTAATTGCCTTTTAAAACTCGGTTTGACGTTATGTTTGCTTGTTTGCAAAATTCCTGGCATTTCTTGTAACATAACTGTTGATTTTGCTTTTAATTTCTCTCGATCATTTTCTATGTTTTTATATTAGAGCATTTTGTACTAGTGTTATTTTATCTCACTTTCAGTGCGTTTGTATATTTTCACGATTAGTAACTAGTTCAAGTAAGATTTCATATTTGTTATAAAAATATTAGACAAAGAAATATTAAGCAGAATATTGTATGTATTGTATTATATAGGGAGATTGTGAATTAATAATAAGAAATGAATAAATAGTATTAAAAAGAAACAGCATGAAAAATATGAAAATCAGTTACAAAAGAAAAAGTAAATTATAATGCAATTTTTTAAAAAAATATTTCGTTACTCTGTGTCTTGAAATTTAAAAATTCAACATTTTTTATGCATTCAAAAGAAAAAAAACTACAACCCAGAAACGGTTTATTTTTAGGAACCCTATACTGCGTCAACTATAGCTCCACTTATCACTCAGCGTTTGAAAACGAAAGAAAAAAAAATTATGAATTATTATTTTTATTTTTGTGTGATTTAACCTAAGATTAATTCAAAAAAATACTTTGTTTTACTAAGCAAAAAATCATATTTAAATAAAAATAATTAAAAAAAAACACTTCATTAAACGATTATATGATTGTGAATAAAAAAATGCTATAATCACTTATTTAATCAAGTATCAGCTTGAAAGAGCTTCTACTTTTGATTCAAGTGTCATTAAAAATTTATTTTAAGAACTTTTTCTATCTCTCGTGTGGAAGCACATTTGAATTAAAGAATGAATTAAAAATCTAAAACCTGAAATAAAAGTTTTAAAAAAAGTATAAGTTATACCTGGTAAGTAAATTACTTTTAAAAGTTATAATTTGTTATAAAAAAGTTTTTTTTAATTTTTCAGAAAAATTATGAAATTGATTTTTCTGAATTTGAGTATAAATCTACATAATTTTTTTATTGTTTAGAATGAGAGAGATATCTATTGTTTATAAGAAGAGGGGGATATGGAAAAAGAAGAAATCACAATGTAGTTGAAGATGGAAATAGTTGCTCTTGTTGCTGTTTCTTTTCCAAGATGGTGTAGCTAACCCAAAATCGCCAAAAAACCCAAAAACAAAATAGGATTTCCTAAAACCTCGTCAATAGTAAAACTCAAGCAATCTAGAATATGACTGGGGGAGGCCTGTTCAGCCTCGCACTTCTGACACTCTGAAAAGACTTTCCGGCCCTGTTGAAAAGTAAGAGATTTGATGTGGCCACTAAAAAAGCTTGATAGAGTCGTCTGCTGATCCCTAAGAATATTAAGGTGGTGACACCAACGAGGTTTCCCCCCAAAATACTAAGGGTGAGCAGAAAGGGTATCCTCCAAAGTGCATTTAACTCTATCCTTTTAATAGAGAAGAGTTCGGCAAAAGTTAGACAAGGTTCACCCCGCAAAGTGTCAGCAGAGTCAGACTTGGCCAAACTATTGGCTATCGCGTTACCATTCAATCCAAAATGGGAGGGGACCCAGTGAAAGTATATAGAGTGTCTAGAAGAAAGTCTAACCAAAAATATCCAAAATATTTAGGCTTGTTATATTCCTAACAGTTGTCTAACGAGAAAGGTGCTGTATAGAACTACGATTGTCAGTTAAAATCCAAATGTCCCCGAAGACAAGGTCAAAAGTAGTATCAATAAATTGCAATACCTTATAAATTGCAATAAGCTCTGACCTAAAAGCAGAACAGTAGTTAATATTCCTAATCTTGAATACTATTACTAATACTATTACAAATAGTAATTGTATAAAGATATATGGATAGGATGGATAAGAATGAGTACCATTATTACGAGCAAAGATTATAATCGAGCTTTCATGAGATTTTCCTGGTCTAAGTAGTGACGGAGCTTTCATCGCGTTTTCTTTTAACAGTCCTCTTGGGGTTCTTTGGGGCCAGAAAGGCAATTCTTTCCAACGAACTTGAGAAGAAGAACGTGAATATGCAAATTAGGAATCATATATATAATAGAAGTTTAGCGTGCGTGAAGTGGCTATGTGAAGTCTATGTCAAAGTGTGGAAGTGATTAAGGTATGTGACTACCTTCGCAGCAGTTTTTTTGAAATATATAAATTTTCAACTAAATAAACACTTTTTCATTTGAAATAGGGCTTAAAACTAGGAATTCAAGTACAATTTGTGCAAAATTAAAAATAATTTTGGATATATTGGGAATTTTGAGTTAAATTTTAGTGAAAAATTGCTGTTACGGTAAGGTTTGTAATGAAAATTCTAAGTACTATATTTGAATAATATCTACACAGTACATAAATAACATCATTATTTATGTTTAGAGCTATCAGATTTGTAATTCTTTTGAAAGTTTTTGAAATATGGCATTTTTTATGCAAGAACTCAGTTTTTTACAAAAAACTAATGTTATTTTCTCACAAAAAGTGCAATAAAATACATAAATATATACACAGAGATTAAACAGTCTAAAAAGGAAACAAAAATAAATAAAACATTTTCGGAACATTTTAATTCAATATCTTAAAAAGAAATTTTGTAGTGAACTTTACCGTGAAGCAAGAAATTAAAAAACATAGTTTCTCAGAAAATGCATTTAAAGATTTTAATACAGTACAAAAATGTTCTACTAATTGTACATCTTTTAAACTCACCATATTTATAGGTCAAGATCTTTTTAGACTCATGCTTAACTAATTTGACTTTTTTTTTAACCTCTTGATGTTTTCTGGAGAGTTTTATAGACTATAACAATTGTCGTTTTTAGTGAAATTTTGATGAAAAATTGCAGTTACACAAAATTCTAATAATTGCATTCAAATAATATTTATACAGAGTACGTGTACAACATCTTTATATGTGTTAGAAATTAAAAGATTTGTAATACTTTTGAAAGTTTTTCAAATATGTCAAATTTTATGGAAAAACATGATTTTTTTAAAAAAGGAATGACTTTTTTTCATAAAAAAGCAATAAACTACATAAATATAAACACAGAGATTAGATTTTTATTCATAACACAGATAGAACTAAATAAAACATGTTTCGAAAATTTCAATTCAATAACTTAAAAATATTTTGCCTTCCGGTTTTGTAAACTCCATTTCCGGTTTTGCTTCTAGATATCGTAGAAACAAAAATTGAGTGTTTTTGGAATCTTAAATGTATGGGCTATATAAAATAAAAACATAAAAGAAATTTCGAAACTTTCCCCCAAAACGGCGAATTTTGGATAGTCACTTTAAGATAGAGTTTTAGAAGAATACCAAGTCCGAGAATTAACCTACCCGTACCTGTATATATCCAAGCTAAAGGAGGATACAAAACCACAAAGATTAGAGTCGGACAAAAGCCACGTCAGTTAAGATAAAGAAAGTAGCTGTTTATCTACGACAGTGTTACTCAAACTGTGGGGCGCCCCCCTGGGGGGGGCGCGATAGCCATACGAGGGGGGATCGAGCATATCGAAAATAAAATATTTAAAAATAATTAATTTACTGGAATGAATTAAAACAAAATACTTTCAGAGATAATAAAAAATGCACTTTTACTCTGATATAATTTATAGACGCGCGCGATATTAAGTCAACAAAAATAAAAACTTCTTCAATACCTAATTAGCTGTCTTTGATCCTATAACCAAATAAAAAAACTTTTATTTGATTTGCTGTAATCACATGATGAGAGATTTTTTTACTACGCTTTCTGTTTAAACCTAACATATAACTCTTTCAGAGAAAAAACAGATCCCAGACGTAGAATCGAAAAAATTTAGGAACATAAAAAATTCCCCACTGTCATTATTTTTGAAATACTGCACATTATAGCTGTAATCTGTTTTAACCTTCTAAGTTATTGGTACAGTTAGTTATGACCCCTCTCTTATGTGTGTTTGTTTCTCATTTAGGGAAGTTGTAAGTAATGTACGAGGGATATTCGGAAACTAAGGTCCGAATCGTCGTAGCTAATCGAATGTCGCGCGAACATTGAAATGCGCATGCGTACCAACTCCCGGCATACCTTGCTCGTCAAACGACGCCATTTGCATTGGTATTGTTGCAGTGTGGTAAGTACAGTGCTACTTCAAAATGTTTAAAACAATCGATCAGCCCGCTGACTGTGAAATACGGTCAGTGATTCGGTTTTTGACAGCAAAGAACGTTTCAGCAGCGGAAATTCATAGACAGATAAGCGACGTGGTCTTCTGACGTCTGGAGTTGTGTTGCTGCATGACAATGCCAGCCCCCATTCTGCCATTAACACACAAAATCTGATCAAATCTTTTGGATGGGAACAGATTGACCACCCACCGTACAGTCCAGTCATGGCTCAGAGTGATTTTCACTTATTCCGCTACCTAAAAGAGTTTCTCGGCGGCAAGCGCTTCGACACAGCTGACGAGGTGAAAGAAGAAGTTCAAGACTGGTTATCCTCACAGGCGGCAGACGTCTACGAAGTAGGCATACAGAAGCTCGTAGAACGTTATGACAAATGTTTAAACAAACATGGAAAGTATGTAGAAAAATAGAGACACATGTAAGGAATTTAAAATATAAAGTGTTGTGAAAAAATCTGTAATGTTTTATGTTTTATAAGTAAACGGACCTTAGTTTCCGAATATCCCTCGTATTTCTCTGTTACGCTTTTTTCCATGCACAAGAGTTTTATGATATTTGGTAAACCACGGAGAGCACACACACACACACTTTGAAGAATTACTTAGCCAAGACTTAATTTTACGAGTATTCTATACATATAAAGCATAACGCGAAAAACCTTTTACACAATTTCATATAATCATAATGAATACACTTTTTACCCGGAAGTGGTCGCGCGGGACGCACAGATTACGAAATCGTTAATTCTGGCAGAACTGTTTAATTGTTACCAAAGAAAAATTGAAAAGTCCTTGAAAGTAAGTAAGTAAATTTTCTCTTAATTAAATTATTCACTGGAATCACGATTTGCATCGTGTACAATAAAATAATTGTAAAAAAAAAGGATTAGGGTGACTCAATAACCCCGCTCGACCGAATCGAGTGCGCGCCTGCTCCCAGGTTAAAACATGTTGAAGTCTTTTCGCTTTAAATATTAAAAATTATACACTTATTCTTCATCGGAATTTTATATTATTGTTCATTATTTAACATCAAATATAAATGCTAAATTCTGTGAGGTTTAAAATTACTATTCGCTTAAAACTAATTATAATTTGAGCAACCATTTAAAAAAAATCATTTTACATTTTTGTAAACATAGTCGAGCATTTGGCTTTGCACTCCTTACAATTCAGCTATTATATCAATAATGTTTTATTTTCTTATAAATGAACTCGGGCAAAGAGCGGGCACTTCAGCCGGTATACTTTGAATGTATCAGTGCTGCACAGAGTATTTTATAACTAATTAATTAATACTAAAGTAAGAACAAGTTTAATAAGTATTAACAACTTCCATAGGCTTGTCTTGCAAAGCAAAGTTTTTATAAGGAACGTTTTTGATTAGAAATTCACCCTCTGAGTTCTTTTTCTATATTTAGCAGATATCTATATTTTTTCTTCTAAGCAACCACCGCATTTTGCAATATGTTCAATTTAAAAATTAGAGAAAGGAAAAATAACATAATAATTATCCCCTATTATTTTATTTATTTATTTATTTATTGCTTAAAAGTAGTATACAAAATTTTAATACTTATTTTACTAGTTTGTATGGTTTATAATTAAGATAGCCTATTGTAGCTTTGGCGTCAAAGTGCATTATTATTGCATTCAGTACATTATTAATGTATAAGGGGGCGGGATAAAAATTGTGATCGAAAAGGGGGCGCCAGTGTTGAAAGTTTGAGAAGCACTGATCTACGATATAGCGGTAAGCGACTTTGATTAAGCTATAAGGAAAGTGCGTGCATAATAATCTGTAAAGTAAGATATAGTGGTCAATTACGCGATTATTTGGTGATACGATTTGTGTCTTCTCATTCCAGATCTGCTTACTTTGATTATTATTATTGTTGTGTATTGTGATTAAGTTAAGATCTTAATAAACAGATATTAAGATGAACGATTTGCGTGAGTCTTCGTCCTTCCCTACAGAAACAGGTCGCGTAGATAATGACGAAAAGGGGTACCCACGGGCTGGTGCCTCACAAAGTGTGTATTGTAAAGCTTCTGATTGAAAGAGAGAGAGAGATATAAAGACTAGTTATATGTGGGATTTTTAATTAGTGGAGTTCTGAAATATATGAAGAATCGAGTTTCTCGTATTATGTCAATAGTTAAAAATATTACATATATTTAACCAACCACCCATTTGCTCAAAATAGTGTGTAATATGACTCCCTAAGCCGTTTTTATGGAATACCTCTGAAAATAAGGATGAGATTCAATGAGACACTTAGAGCATAAGCTATTTACAATGTTTTCTTCTAATTTATGTACAAATATTGGAATCCATACTGAGGAAATTCGTTTTTGGAAGTTGATTAACGGACTAAATTTTTGTAGCAAACACTTTGAAAAGACGCATTATAGAAAGCTAAAAGGTAGATATGTTGTTCAAATGTCATTAAAGTGAAGGAATCAGTAAGAAACATGTTGTATAGTTCTAAAGAAATCACCTCTAAAAGTTTAAACCACTTAGGCAGCTTTTACAACAAGATCTTGCTGTGAATGTGTTTTATTCAAAGTTTTGAAGGGCTTATAAATGTTTATATCACACATGCAGGAAATAAAAGATGAAGATTTCGGTGATGGGTATTATCTTCTTCACCGTGATATAATTTTATCAACTAGTAGAAAGACAAAATCAAGGGTTGTGTCTAATGCCAGCGCTAAATAACAGCCAATAACAATCATATAAGTGATTTATTGTGTATGGTAGATGTGATTCAAGACCTTTTATTCCAAAGTGACTTTTCGCAAACACTTCACTTTTACTTGTGAAAAAAGGCATATGTTTTTTTTTGAATGATTGAAATAAATATTTCACAAATCAAGTTACCAAAAATTTTGATGGAGGACAGTAAGTCATCTCAAACCAAGATGTGTGAGTCAAAAAGTGTTACGTACATTATTGCTAGTGCTATGTATTTAACATTCAAGGTCTTACAACAATTTGCCTTTTTTTTTAAAAAAAAAGGACATTTCTTTTGCCTTAAGTGTTGTCCTACAAAAATGTTTACACAAACAACTATCTATGCATCAACAATATTTCGTTTCTGAAATCATAATGATCCTAATTCCTTCAAAGAGGTAGGGTGAATTTGAACAAACAGTTCAGTAATTCGTTTAAAAACACTGAATGTTAAGCATTGTAGAAATTAAAGATAAAAAAAAATATCGTAAGGACTTCGGCATTTTGAGGAATAGTACCTGTGACACATTTACATACAAGGTCAGTGTGTCAGCAAAAGCAAAAATCCCCACTTTACAAAGAGGGATGTGTTGTAAATTGTCTACATCTGTGACCCGCTTGGATTCTCTAGGTAGTGTGTTATCAACACATTTTCAACTAGCCTCTAGGGAATTTTATTTTATGGATTGTTTGATTGATTTGAAAACCTCACCTCTTTCAGGAACCGCGATAAATGCAGATTAGCTTTGCTGTTAAAAGAGATCTGAAATGAGATCTCTTAAGTGAGTGAAGAGCGGGAAGATATCTTTTGGAGCGAGGAAAACAAATATATGTTGTTTGGTATGGATGGGATACAGTAGATTCGCCCCCTTCCCCAAAGCACTCATTTCTACCCTAAATACCAAATTCCAGCAATGAAGCATGAAGGTGGAATTAATAGGGTTTGGAGATGCGTCTCTTACCTTGGCTTAGATTCCCCAGAGGCGGTTTCAGGGAATCATGGATAAGTTTCAGTAAGAAGACATCATCGAGAACAACATGCATCCGTTTGCCCGCAATTTTTTTGGTCATGGCTTCAACCTCCAACAGGATAATGATCCGAGGTTTCAATCTAAACATATACAGAGCTGATTTTCCTGCCGTCATGGAACCATCCTTTGCTGGCCGAGCTAATCTTCAGGCCTTAACCCTCCAACCGGACAGCATGGATTTTTCTGCCCTACTAAAGAGGCTTCGAAAATGGACCACACGGAATTTTTCGTAAGGCCGGGGACTCACCAAAAATGAACCAAACTGATTTTTCCTCCTCAAGTAATGTGTTCAAAAACGGTAAAGTCGTGTTTTTCCGAATTCTTTTCCCCCCTTTAAAGGTTTAGTATCTTGAAAGATAATTAGAGACGGTAGGGGAGACACAATGGGCATTGAGGGGAAGTTTTATGGCTCACGGGGAGACCGGTTCTTCCCCTGCAGCAATCGTAAAAAACTGGGAAGAATTTCTTTAAACCCTAAAGTGTACGGAAGTAATTGCAAGTCAACGAGTTGAGAATTCTCATTTTTTTCTTTACCTTAAAATTCTCAAATGGAATTAAGTTTTTATAATGTATGTCTAAGTTTTTAAAAAATATCTGTAGTATTTAAATTCAAATTATATATTAAAACATTGAGGATAATTTACTGTTTCATTTTTCTTATTTTAATCAATACTTTCAGGGATTTTTTTTAAAAATGATTATTTTGTTATGTATCAAAAAAATTAAAAAAAAAGGTTCAAAATTTAAAATCTTTTAAAATTTCGGACACTTCTAAACATGAATAATTTTTAAGCTTCTGTATTACATTATTTGCAAAAAATTTTTATGTATTGTTAAAAAAACCCTATTTAAATCTTTTAGTTTTTCCTAATTTTAAAGCCAGGTATTCAGGGTATCTTACATAGAATCCCTTGTTTTGTATTGTTCAGATAACAAATTATATTTGAATTTTGAATGTCTGAACATTAATTTCATTCAAAGAGAACTTTAACTACAAGCTTATATTTTTGAACTTGAATCTTCAAATAAAGAGTATTTAAAAGCATCTGGACAAATTTACAGTTAACATTTGCGCATATAAATAAAGATCCTTTTTAAATTCAAGTTAAAAAATATATATTTATGCATAATCCCTCATCATTCATGTTCCATTAGTGGTTGACTGAAGAAAAGGTTATTAAAATTTGGACATTTTTATAATCTTAACCATGCAAAACTAGGAATTTTGTATTAGCTCCACTGAAATTCTGCATTGGAATATCGAAAAAGATATTTATACGTGTCTCACATACTCAGTTGAAAAACATATATTTACCATAAATACTAATAATTCTTTGGATATTTAAAATTATCATTAGATTAATTTTTTAATATATATATTTGACTTCTAATATTTTTTCAAGTATTCCTTCAATTTCATATAATTTAATTAAGTGAGGGGATATTAAAGTCGCACTCTCTCTCTTCTCTACTCAACTACTTGAGGGCTTTTGGCGACGGACCTGTGGCCGGGGTACCAGGTGGTCAAGGTATCGTATCATGGTTGGCATGTCTCGAGTTCAAGCCCAGTGCCATAAAAGACCCGCCGTGTAGGGCAGCGATGCACGTTAAATCTATCGAGAGCTGAAATGTCCTCTCGTTGGTGTGGTGTGGTAGTTAGGAGAGGGGGTGCCAGCTCAGGTGTCGCCCTCGTCATTTGACCATGCTTCAAAATTACGAGGTCCATCACTAAAAGCCCTCGTGTAGCTGAACAGTGCGACGTTAATATTCACTCACTTGGCGACGGACCTCGTAATTTTAAACCATGGTCAAGTGACGAGGATGACGCTTGAGCATCACTCACTTACACGGCGGATCTTCAGTGGTGCTGGGGTCGAACTCATGACACGCCAGCTACGAGTCCGTTACTTTGACCATTAGGCTACCGTGGCCTCACAATGTGGTTGAAAACTGCATGTTATGAGTAAAAATATGCTGAAACATTTGATGAACTTATAATAGATTTTTGCATAGAAGATAGATGTGTGATATGCTAAAATGACAATATGTAAAAGTTATGAGAATATCGATGACAATTTTTGAAAAATTCAATTTAAGTTTCAGTTTCAAACTTATTCGTTTTTTTTTTTCGCATTTAATATTAAATAGTCGCGATAACAAATTAATAGTTTAACGCATTCATAGATTATAAAAAATAAAGGTATAAATGACATTGTTGGGAATAATAAGTTTTTATAGTTTTGAATTCAGACTTCTTTGCAGGAGTGTAGACTATTAGAAGGCTGATGTAGAAGTTAGAAAACTAATATTTAAAATATATGGAAAACAATATCTGCAATTCCATGATCTTGACGAGCAGAAGACGGCATTTTTACTTAGTAGGGCAGAGTAAGCATAAGGTAGGAGCTTGTGGAGTAAACAACCAGGCCTCTGCAGTTTTGGCAGGTAATGAACTCCCATTTGTTGCTTTCTCAGTAAGGAATATAAAAATAACAAATACAAAAATAATACATGTAAAATTTTATATATTTTAATAACAATGAATTGTGAACTTAATTTCAATTCATTGTCACGAGGATGGCAGTAACTACGTAACTACGGTACTCTATCGACCGTACTTCTTATATATATATATATATATATATATATATATATATATATATATATATATATATATATATATATATATATATATATATATATATATATATATATATATATATATATATATATATATAAGAAGTACGGTTGATAGAGTGCCAATAATTTTAACGCAATTTTATATTTCGTTCTCGTAAACTTTACTCCTTTTAAAACATGTATTGCCAAAATACTCTCCTTTTGTATATTTATAAAATTTTAAAAATATAATGGTTATCTTACCCAACATTTTAAATCAGGTGCGGCAACTGTGTAGCTAAGACATGCCAAACCAATCTGTCAGTATCATTCAGCGTACCACATAGTAGGAAATTTTTGAAATCCTTCGATTCTTATGGTAATATTTGCAGATTTAAAGAATAGAGGTAAATAATTTAGATTTACTGTTTTATTTTATATTAATTATGGATCAATAAAATACATGTATTAACATAAAAATAAACAATATAAAATGTTACTATTTCTTCAACAAAGATAAAAAAAAATTAAAAATGTATGTTTCCAACATATTTATATAAATAAGAAATAGACAAAGTGAAATATAAATTATTCCCTTCATTACAGTTAAATAAAAATTGTAATGCGAATTAACTCTTTCACCACTCTTCTTTCATATCGCAAAACCAGGGGTATAATGCGTGACACGATTCTGAGCATTCAGTTGTTAAACAATTTCTTTGCGGAGTCGAAATATTTTTCATATTAGGAAAGATTTTTTACTTTGATATGCCGAATCATAAGTGGAAAGCAGAGTACATGCAATTTTCTTTTTCAACAATTAAATCCCTAGCAATAACATTCAATTATTTACAAAATAGCTGTAAATTTATCCTTAGAATTACCTTTCAGATTATTTTGTAGTTCCATAAATGTCCATAACTCGCAGAAGATGTTTGTCAAATAAGGTCTATTATCAACTTCCATTCACTCAAGAATTGACAAATTTGTAGAGTAGTGCTGAGTGCCACTAAGAATTGTACCACATGCCACAGGTCCATAGATTGCCGACACGTTTTAAATGTTCTTATTAACTAACCATCTCCTATTCAAACACAATTTATATGATAAAAAAGGGTTTTCATTCATTTTGTAGGGAATTGTATTAGATTCAACCATAAGTAATTTTGTGTATCAAAAAAATTACATTGTTTCGGGGATCCCCTTAGAGCACACAAAATGAAAGGAATTTGACATAATTATAGTAAGTTTCTCTAAAAGAGGAAACGTTCACTTTCAAAATACACTGCATAAAGTGGTTTTAGGTGTACGAAATTATATTCACTATTATTCCTAAAATAAATTTTGATATTTTGGTTTTTCGTTAAGTTTTGAAGTTATTTTTTCAAATATACTTCTCCATTACATTTCTTTCAAACTTGCTATTTTCTTTTGCGGCCACGGTAGCCTGATGGTCATGGTTATGAACTCGTGTCCAGTGTTCGAGCCCTGGTACCACAAAAGTTTAGCGTTGAAGAGGAGCTGATGCACGTTAAAAACGTCGAGGTCAAAAGTCCTCACGTTGGTGTGATGTGGAAGTTTGGAAGGGGAGTTATCAGCTCAGGTATCGTCCTCGTCACTTAACCGCGGTTCAAAATTACGTAGTCGCTCGTCAGTAGCCACCGTGTTGAGTTAGAATGCAATATAAACCCTTGACGTGTGCACTTGAGTTAATTCGAGTACGCTAAACAGTTCCAAATATGCACATTAGATATAATTCAAACAAGGTCGCATTTTATGCTGCTGTAATTTTCTCACTCAAATATCAGCGAGCGCCGTCTGCACTCGTGATATTTGACTGTTGTTTCTTATATTTACGATTTAGTCGTGAAACATCAAAAACTTGGATAAAATATTTGTATAAAAAATTAAGGGAAAAGAAATACTTAGATTTTAGAAGCAAATTACTAGAAAATATGTTAGGGAATATTTATAAGATATTTCACGATTCTACCTTGAACAGGAAAAACGCCTAAGGGATTAGAATACACTCATCTTCAAAATTAAAAATCTGAGAAAAACACATTTAAAATTTGTAAAGGCATAAAAAAAATTCCAATGCCTGTAAAGCTTTAATTTTTTAATATGTTACTATCCAACTTATGTTCTACATGAAAATTCTACTTGAAATATATATAAATATGACTGAAAATATCTTTTCTAATTCAAAATTTTCTTCGACATAATATTGATAACAATTGTTAATTTGATCAATTATTCCGTTTTATCAGAACCTTATATATTCTCAAGAGTTTTAAATGCAAAATATTTATACAGAAAATAGTAGTGATACAAACGTAATCCAGAAATCACCCCAAGATTGTAAATAATATTTTTTTTCTCAGTTCCCCATCGTGGCAGGTAAGCAAGTTTAAGTTTTTGTTGCATGACTTTAAAATACTGTAATGTAGTACTACAATATATTTATTATAATGTAGTTTGTGGTACGTCAGGGAAATATTTAGTTCATTCTGCAACATTTGCATTCTGTAGTCTAATTGTAATATCACCTGAAAGCTGGATTTTAGATTTACCATTTTCAGTCATATTCCATCCCTTTCAAGTATTATTTATCACACAGTAGCCTGCGTACATTTTGGTAATGGCATTTTTCAAAAGGAAAAAAAAATGAAAACAAAGTAAAGAGCTTTTAAATTATATAAACTATGTGTCAAAAAACAAATTGGTCTTTAAATCAATCTTAATTAAGTAAATGTGAGAAAACTCAAAAACTTAAAAACATAAGCAAACAGAAAGGTTTTTAGAAATTAAAATTGCAGTTAATAGACATTTCACACGAAATAATGGATTGTGTTAAAAAAAATATTTTTAATTAATTCAATCTAGGAATTCAAAAATGCTTTAAAATGAAACCGAATTTAAAATCAAAACTCAGAAAATTAAAATTTCTTAAAACCTAATTGGTTTTTAGATCAGAAATTGAGCAAGTTTTCCAAATATGATATATATATATATATATATATATATATATATATATATATATATTTATATAATACTTATTAAATATATATGAGAATATAATCAATCGAAAAAAAGCCAGTGCTTTGGGGGGTCTGGACCCAAGAATCCCTTCCCTTGTGAGCGCCGCTGATTGAATGTGTATTATGTGTGCAAATGCTGACGTAGAGAAGGGGATTTTCTCTCAGTGCAAGTTGTTATGTTAAATCATTCAACAGAAAAATATAAAGATAAAGATATAAATTTGCATAAATTAAAAGCATTGAAATGACTTTTTATGTGTTATTGTTAATTAAAAATATAAAAAATTGCAGAAATCCAAGTTTTATTTTAAAAATTTATTCAGCATATATAATGCTACTACATTTATTATAATTTTGTTAAATAAAAAAATAATCACTTTTACTTTTTACCTCATAATTAAAAAAATAAAAAAATAACAGGAAAATATTCTTGAGTTTTCTTCGTCTGATATTCAACAATGATTACAGAGAGCTTCTGTATGGTTAAAATTGTAACACCGAAATACAAATGTTCCTTTTAAAAATTTTTTAAAGCTCTTAAAAATAACAGGAGAAAAAAATAAATTTTCTTTTGCTTATACATATATTAAAAATATTTTTCAACTTTGAATGAGTCATTTCTTTAAAACTTTATTTTTTACCTTTTATTTGCTTGTTTGCAATAAATTGGGAGAAGTTTCTGTTGGCCGTGAAGTAGAGAAAATGTCCATTTCACAATCCTCGCCCTAGGCCACAGCTGTGAATGAGAAACCTCCCCTTTCGAACAACACAGAAACCGAAAAGCAATAAAATCCTCCCCTGCAAAACCATTTGAGGACCTCCCGCAGTTTTAAGGGGGGAAGGCATAAAACTGCGGTGCGCTTTCGAAGCAGTTCGCGAAATTCATCCGAAACATTTTCGCTACCACTAGCTTTGAAAAAGTAGACCGCTTTCGAATTACCGCTCGAATTCAATTAGCGAGAGGGTTAATGAGGGGCTATAGGTCGAGTTGGAGCGTCGTCTTGAGGGGGAAAAATGCAAGGAATACCATGAAAAGTTCTACCGACTTGAGGAAGAATGGAAGATCCATTTTTCCAATCTCCAAACTTTTCTTGATTCTATTATGTGCGAAGCTGTTATTGACGCCAAAGAGTTTACCACCAAGTAGTTATGTGTAATGATCATATTTTCATTCATCCTGGCAATTTTGTATACTTTCTACAAAGTTCATCTTGTTAAATTTTGCTTATTTTGAATGAAATAATGAATGTGTTAATTTCAAATAATATTTTGCAATTTGGATTAAAATTGGCTTACGCACCAAATAAAAACAAACATATTGTGTGACAATTTTAGCAAATATGGTTCACTTTTGAGTGAATTAGAGTAAAAAAACATGAGCTTGGTGTTTTTTTCGGCTTATACTGTAGATATCCATTTCTTTAAAATAAAAATGGTTGTTATAGCTTTGTAGCATAATTTTCTTAAAATTTGCTACTATCATTCCTATAAATGATGAATTTTATTGTTATTGCCATTTCTTTAATGGTGACCTTCGAAAAACCAGTTATTTTTCTTTTGTAGGTCAGTATAATTTGAACCATGATCAATTGACAAAAATACCACCTGGGTTGATATCTCGTGCCATGTAAATATTTTGAGATTAAGTTATATTTAATGAGCCTCATCTACACGTAAAAAAATGAATTTTCAATGGAATAAACCTTTCCTTTTATCCTAAATCCCTTGATCATTCAGTCAGACATAACTGCTCTCTAAACAAG
The DNA here is from genome assembly GCA_019973935.1 of Trichonephila clavipes. NCBI lineage: Eukaryota > Metazoa > Arthropoda > Arachnida > Araneae > Nephilidae > Trichonephila > Trichonephila clavipes. The sequence goes on along the minus strand of BMAU01017187.1, from coordinate 1,198,872 downwards.
TGATCGTGATCTTCGAAACCTAGTCTTCCAGTGTCTTCTTGAATAATTTTTCAAAGTGTTTTGATAAACACATTCGACATAAAATTCACAGAGAAATCTACATTTAAAAAAATAATAATTGATAAAAATGGAATTATAGTTATATGGATAGAGGTTAGAGGTATAAAAATTGAAAAATATTTAAAATTTTGTTGATACACGCACACGCACGCACGCGGATACACACACACGCACGCGGACACACGCACGCGGACACACACGCACGCACTTACTTTAAAACCACTCTACAGATTTAATGCAAAGCGATGATATAAAAGATTTTCATTTGTACGAGTAGATATATATATATTATGTGTGTATATTGAAACTAAAGGTTAGTTAATGCTTTTTCTCTTTCCATTTATGGAACTCTTAAACGAAATATTGCGTGTTGAACGAAGGTCGAAGAAATGCATCAAGCATAAAGTTGCATAAATCATTACTATGTAAAGATTTTAAGAAATGATTATGTTTTTGGATATTATAACAGATTTTATTTACTAAGCGAAAAATATTTTATTTTAAAATAATCTTTGAATCAATTTACGCTTCTCTGAAACAAAAGAAATTTTGAAAATTAGACTGTAAAAATAATTAGTATACATTTTCACTGTTACATAAATAGAATAAGGATATTTTCCCAAACTCATAATTATTTCTCTTTATACAATTTCAGCACAATTTAAGTATATAACTATGCACTGTTATGCACTGTATAGATGTATTTAAAATCGAAATTATTATCATTATAATTAATAATAATTATAATATATCAAATATTTTATATCATTTAAAAATACGAATATTTTTTTTATTTTGAACCTTTTTATATGAAGAAGTAAGAAAATGAATTTAATCATTTGTTGAAGTATTTAGAAAGCAGTTATTGAAAATTATAGCTCGTAATAAAAAAAATATGCAAATTATTTGATAAGTGTAAACTTGAACAAGTGAAAAAAATTTAGTGAACACAAATTTCCCTTTACCTCAATATTTTTTGTAGAAAAATCAAATGCTTACAATTTTCAGTTTATTTTTTATATTTGTATCTGGTTCTCTTTAATAAATGTAAGAGACGTTGTGACTGTGTAGACTTCACAATGACATGTTATTTGGAATTCATTATTTTTGCGTAAGTTGCATAATTTTTAGAAATATATTCATACAATAGAATTATAATGTAATTCTCATACTTACCTAACATCAAGAATAGCTTTCTTTTGCCCTTAAAACAGCAGTTAGGTGACGGAACAGACTTAATGAATACGTGGGAGGTTTTCAAGGGAGTATCTAACCATGAGAATTGCAAAGCATCACGTAACTTGTGAAGAATGCGAAGTTGACGGTTTTTCTGCCTTATGTACCAATTCAGAAGTTCCCAAAAATTTTCGCGAGGGTTCAGATTTGGGGAATATGACGACAATGGTAGTAAACGGAAGTTGACTTCATGATCCTGGAACCATTCATTGACAATTATGCCTGCATGGGATGTGGCATTGTCCGTTTGAAATATTCTGTCATTTGCAAGGTACATCGATGCCGTGTAAGGGTTACTGGATAGGCTAAGACGGATAAGTATACAAGGCTATTGAGAGTACCTTTGATTAAAAACCATTAAACTATCTCCTCCATTTTGTTGGGGTCCAGCAAGGGTTATTAGGAGCTTTTTATTTTGGCTGTCTCCACTGAGTACGCCAACGCCCATCGAACCAATTCTGCAGGAAACGAGACTGATCTGGAAAAGCAGCCTTTTCCGTGGTCCTATATCAGAACTGTAATGCAAATTCAAGATGCTTTTTACAATGAATGTTTATCAATAAGGGTGCTGTAATTAGACGTCGGCTACGGAGGTCAATACACAATAGGGGGCGTTGCACAATCATCCTTGATGTTTTTCTTTGATTCATTTCATTCATCTTGATACATTTCAGTTGTCAAAGTATCGATGTTAACACTTCGATGTCTTGACCTGGAGTCCCAAGCAATGATCACCTCTCTCATTAATTGCCCGTGATGCCTTACAGTTTAGACCAGTGTTTCTCTAACTTTCAATATTTGCGACCCACATGTTTAATAAATTATTAATATTATTATTTAAATATTTCATGTATTCATTTATTTTCCACAAACATTTATATCAATATATATTTATAGTTTTTAAACGTACATATATATATATATATATATATATATATATATATATATATATAGGCTTTATATTATTCTATCATAATTTTTAACTTTATGTGGTACTGATATTCCTCTGTTGTATTTGGCGGGGAACATAACCAGTTGATACACTCACGAAGAAAGTCTTACTATTTACCTTTTGCATCGACTTTAAATCTATACTGTGAATACTAGTAGGCTATAATTTTATCGTTATATTTTATTAGTATAGTGATTTTATTTGTAATATTTAAATTTCTCCTAATATTATTCTTTCCTTTTCCCTTGGCACTTTGTATAGACAAATTACAGGTGAAGGTTGTCTAGCCCTAAAACTTGTTTAAACCTGCAATCTTTGTTCCTACGGCCAGGAGTTTGTTATTGTACTACTGTGCCTAATATTTAATATCTTGAATAGTTATACTTAGGTTCTATAGCTATCTGTGTATATATATTTATGGATTATATATATATATATATATATATATATTTATGGATTATATATATATATATATATATATATATATATATATATATTTTATGGATTATATATATATATATATGTATATATTTATGGATTATATATATATATATATATATATATATATATATATTTATGGATTATATATATATATATTTATGGATATATTTATATGGATTATATATATATATATTTATGGATATATATATATATATATATATATATATATATATATATACAGAAAATGAGGAAATTAAGGATTTGATCAAATCTCTGAGGGATATGATCAGTTCATAGATGTTAAAATAAAAACTCTTTGGGTCATTTCTCTGAAGAAAGTTATTGACCAAATCTGTTTGTGTGTAAAATTGTTTAAGTGAAAAGATAAAATGAACTCGCGCAGCTATATTTTTGCATGTTACCACACCTCTTCACTCCCTAACAAGGCAAGAACCCTAACATTGTGCAAGGAAGGTTGCAATCATTTTTATTATTGCTTTCTATATTTCGAGTATTTTTTAAATACCTACCAACCTAAAAATGAGTTCAGATATAAAAAAAATCTGACCAAATTTGTATCTGAAGAACATTTTAATGAAACTATCAGAACATTTTTGAAATGTTCGAATCCGATCCATATGTGAAAATAGGATTAACAGAAAATTCTTATCACATATTTTGAGAAACGCATCAGTCAATCTGCCATGGAGGATGAGATAAAAAGCTGTATAGATTGAAATCGAAATACCTAATACCTACGTCAGTAGTACAGTTCAGTTTTAAAGCCATTCAAAGTATGTCAGTCAAAAAACTTTTTTTTTTTCGAAACAAATGAATCGTTGTTTACCCAATTGTATTTAGTGACTTGAATCAACGTGGTCAAGTTAATTTAGATGACTTACAGTCGGCTCTAGATATGAATTACAAATGACTATTAAACTACTACGACCAAGAGACGAAATTCAGCTTTCTTCGACCGTTGACTTCACAAAGATCTTCTGAAATAACAATGGAGGTATTAAAATATTTTTGTAAGTAGATTGTCTCCATTTGTACTATAAAGTGACAAGAGTCGTGAGTTTACGGTTGCTGTCATAACAGAATTAACAAGCCTGTGGCCAACGGAAAAAGTTATAAATGGTAGGCCTGGACATTCAGCTAGTCAAGGATCCGTAGAGAGATCAAATCAAGATGTTGAAGCTATGCTATGTACTGGGCTAATTGACAACCACTCAAAAAATGGAGCTATTGGTCGTAACTTTGTTCTATTTCAAAAGAATTCCTTTTTTCATCAAACCATTAAACGATAACCTTTCAAATCTTTATGCGAAACAGAACCGAAAGCAAGACTTCAATCTAGACATATTTCCAAAAAGTTGCTTGAAAAATGGGTTACTGAAGAGGATTTGGATCTACAACTCAATTAGAAGGGATATGATATTATTTTAGCACCAAAGACTTACCAGAAGCTTTCTTGGAGAACATCAACGGCGTTTCAGCTTCGAAACATCTACAAGTATCTGATTAAATTGATTTACAATGCTTAGACTTCAAATTATCTATTAATAGTTAAACTAATCAACAATAACACTTTAATGTCACAATACTCCAAAAAGCTATAGATTTAGCGGATTTGCTAGAAATTGAATCAATCTTTTTATTGACAGTAAAACAATTCGAACAACTCTATACTTCAACTCCTGCCGCATCAGTTAAAACATCTGTAGTATTGCTTGCATCAGAAAGGGAAACGGCAGTCCATGACAATAAAACATGTTGTGTTTTTTGGAGAATAGAATCAACTGAGAAGTCCATTCGTGTGGCATTTGTAAAAACCCGGTGCACGTACTATGGGAGAATACAGTAAGGGAAGAACGATATAGATCGAAAATTCTATACTGTTTATGTAAAAAAAAGCATTAAAGATCAAAAGGAAAATGCTACAAAACATCTGAAAAGATAACAGAAAAAAATGAAGGAAATTTTTTTTGAGGAAGTTTAAAGATGTGCTAGTGAACTCCAAGGTTTTAGTGCTTGTACCTAAGGTAGATAGAGGTTTATTAAATATAAATAACATTGCGGGGATCGTATTAAATTTAAAAAATAGTTTATACCAAATTGGTGTCTCAAATGGAATTATAAAAGATCGGCTACCTAAAAACGCTCTTCAAATGACAACAACACATTTACCGAAACAATCCCATATATTAATCTAAGTCTATATGAGATTGCAAGAAAATTATCCTTCTCTTTTTAGCGGTCAAGGAATGAAGTGTTTCCGTGATCAATTCAAATTACAATATAAAACAAAACAATTTGCTTGTAAAAAAAGTGACGTATTTTGTAACTCGCGAGATTCAACAAATCAACAGCGTGTTTTAATAAAATTGAATAAACATTTTTAATTATTAATTGATTACATTCATAAAAAATGTATAAAGTATTTCTAAAAAAATGCGTTTTTAAAAAAATTATCAGTTAAAGTATCTATTTCTCTTTTTATTAATTACTTTCGAATAAATAATTTTCACGTCAATGACTATTGCATTACTTACTCTACATTTAATAAGGTACTCGATTTACTCATTTTTTATATCAAAACTTTTTTTAATATTATTTTCTCTTTTCACTAAAACTGTTCAGGGATTTAATCAAAACACTGACTTTCTTCAGGGAAATGACCCAAAAAGTTTTTATTTTAACATCTTCCGTGTCCAGGAAAGACGTGCTGCCCGATGGTGACCATTGAGCAATGGTACTCTCGTAGATCGACGGCTCCCGAAATCCATACGGTGAAGCGAGCGTTGTACAATCCTTTTACTGATTGTACGACTGGCACCGTCATTCAACTGGTTGGTAATGTGAGCTAATGTTTGGCTTCGCTGTCTACATACAATACACCTGAGCCGTCCCTCTCCACGTACTGTCAAGGCTAAGTGTCCTTTGCAATTTGCCCGATGGCTAGTTTTTTGTCCACCATCCATGTATTCTTGGTATACTCTTGACACAGTCGACCTTAAAAATCCTAGCTGTCTGACGATTTCTGAAATTGAATTATCCATGCATCGCGCATCTACGATTTGTTCACGATCGATGGCAACCAAATCAGGCAGTTTACCCACACTGGCAATCCCACCAACTAATTCAGAACAACCACCGATCAACCACTACTCTAAATAGCCCTCGAGCCGCGAGTCCTCTCGTGTGGGGATGGGGTAGAGAGGTGGAAGGCCCCTGACCACCCCCCGGTGTCCTCCTTCAAAATTGGGATGGAAACGAGCCAAATCGTACTGTCACCTGTATGGTGCTCAAAGCTACGGCTAACGACAAGCGTCACTTAGCCCTTTGCCATGATGAATATCGTGGGCCTCGATCTGGCCTTTGCCGATCAGGTGGCATCAGTAATAACACAAGAAACTCTGAAGATACCATCAATATTGAATTTGAGTGACATTTAAATTTTATCACTAACGCGCCTCGAGACAAGAGGCCACTGCTTACGAGTGGTCTTAGTCACTCGTAGTCAATCAATTCCAACTCGCGGGTGAAGAGACGTGAGCTGAAGTCTGGGTGTTAGTGAAGATAGAAAGTGGAAAAAGGCTGATGCACATAAAATCTATCTGGGCTCAAAGACTTGGTGTTGTGTAGGAGTTTGGAGAGTAGGATGCTAGCTCAGGTGTCCTTCTCGTCACTAGACTGAAGATGAAAATTGAGAGCTCCATCGTCAATAGCCCTCGAGTTGTTTAAAGTGCGATGTTAGTAAAAAATAAAAACGAGGTAAAAAAAAGTCCGAGTATTGTTTGAGAAAATTTGTGATTTGTCAACGTTTAGTTTATATCCTTGAAGAAAAATAGAATGCAAAGTATATTCTGTATCTGCTTCTGCTGTTTCAAATCGCTTCAAGGACGAAAAGAATGAATTTTGAAATTAAAATTGATATTCCTAAAGGGTTTTACAAATTGATAAACAAAATAATCATTTTGGCGCTTTAAAATTGTGCTTTTTAAAATTTATTTTATTTGTTATTCACACACACACATGTTACGTATTCATTTATTAATTACATAACTTATTATTGATTTTTTTGTTATTCATAATTTTTCTTTTTTTACTTTATTATTCTGTACTTATATTTTTTGTTCAAACAATATTTAATTTAGGTTTTACTTACATATAAACTGACTATTTATTTATCTGTTTTAGCCAATTCACTTTTTATGTTTACTATTTGCCTGAATCTTGATATTCATTCTTTGACGTTTTCTGGAGCACAATTCTTGTGATGAGCTCACCTTTTTTTACAACCCTTTTTTTTATATGTTGCGGCACTCGAGAGTAAACGAGAATATATAATTTCTCAAATTAAATAAAAACTTTCTTCTAAATAAGATTTATGAACTTCCAATTCATTTCAAAACCTTTAAAATCACTGTTCCCGTGAAAGAAACCAGTATGATAATGACTTTAAGGTCTACACTCAAAAGTCCTATCGAAATTAATAGTAGGATATACTGGCAGTCAATCATATAGAACAGAGGTTCCCAAACCTTTTTGTCTCCTCGACCCCTTGTCATGTTTTTCGATTGGAGGTAGACCCCTGCTTACCTAATATTGAGTTTTTGCCAGTTTAACAACTTATATGTCTTTTTGACAGCTGGTATAGAGCTACGTATTTTAAACGATTTAAGTTTTTAACTGTAGTGAAGTATAGTGTTTAAAACTTAAGAAAATATGCTAGTTAAATTAAAATTTAATTAACGCATAAAATAACTGAGCAACAAACAAATGCCTTTAATGGGAAGAATGAATCTGCTGCTACAATTACAGAATTTTAACATTTGGAATCAATCTTGTCTGATTTAACCCCCAATTTTCTCAGTTAGTAGTGTCCAACCCTTATTTTATCCCTTTATTTTTTGTATTGGAGCTTGGCAACCACGCCGAAACTCCTTCTCACCAGGAAAAGTAATTAAAAATTTTCTCACAATATTCCATAATTCGTGATAAACAACAAGTTTGTCTTTCTAAGGCCAGAATTGCTGACATCCGTTTCTAAACTTTGCTTTAGAATCTTCGTTAGTGCCTATTCCGATTAGTTCTTGTATAATATGATGTTTTTTTCCCAATGTGACCATATCTATTTATTGTCTGATGTGGTATTATCATACTCAAAGCATTCTCAAACGTAGTTTCAAAATCGGAATAAAGGGCATTTAAATGCTGATCATAAGTTAAAACGTCATTTTGTCATTTGACGCACAATGTCTGTGACCAATTGAGAAACTAGGAAAAATCGCGACATCCAATGTTATGCTTTTTTTGCTCAATGTTAAAAACGCTGAAATTGGCTTTGTTTTAATAAAATTTATGCTATCACCTTGTAACTGCAAATTTACCTCATTAAAATAAATAAATAAATGATATAAATGGATGAAATCTGGTTTCCCCACTTGATTAAATTTCTTTTAAAATTAAAATCACGATTTGGTTGAATGAGAGCCACTATCGTAAACCCCCATTTACACTTTATGGACCCCCCAAACTATTTTTTCATTGACATGGACCCCTGGGGTCGATATAGACCACTTTGGGAATCACTGTTATAGACTAAATTATTTTTATCAGACAAATCATTACTGAGAGGATTAACGTTTCTACTAAGCATAACCAAATCTCGGGATATTGATTTAAAATAGTAAAAACTCGGAGAGAATTTGTCGACTCCCTGAAATAATACATTCATTAGTCAACTTCTCCGGAATTGATTTTGGTTTAGTTGAATAATTTTTATGGTAGAGATGTTCAACAGGCCGTAATAAATGGAATTCCTGATTTTGAAACCTCATAACGTAATGAGGATGGCATCTTAAGTTAGGCATCCCTACCTTGATTTCCACACTACTTAGAGTGAGGAGGACATGGAGGATCAGTTGTATCTTAGCGTGAAAATACCCGTTATACATTGCTTAGAGCAGTGGTTCTTAAATTGTGATCCCCCGGACCTCTAGAGGTCCCCAGTGTCTTTCGAGGGGGGTCCTGGAGTTTCTCATGTAACATTAAGATTTTCCTGTTTTCCTTTTTATTGTTGTCGTGTGTTTTTTCATTCTGGGATGCATATGAAATGCGAGTGGAAGAGGAACAGAAACATACAATACAAACAGAAGAATATAGACATTTATTACAAATGATGATCCCAGCATATAACAGAAGGGGTGCGCTGCTTTCCTTTTAAAACGGGAATCAATTACAGGCGAAAGTTCGATTTCTTTTCCCGAAGAAGATAAAACCATGTCTTACTCGGGATTCGAACCCGAACTCACTCGGTTACAAGCCGAGGGTCATATCCACCTTACTGGTTGGGTGATTCCTGTTTTACTTACAGACTCTGAAAGGCTTCATGGAAAAGAAAGATGTACCATCCTAGATTAGATCACTAAATTGACCTAATGAAAAAACTCTACTAGCACATATATTTCAATCAAGAATTTTGTTGGAGAGAGGTTTCTTAGGGGTTCACGATATCAGGCCGATACATATAGGGAGTCCGCGGTGACCGAAAGTTAAAGAACCGCTGAATTAGAGGAATCGAAGTGTGAATCTACGACATTTCGGTTACCAGATTTTATAGATAAGGATATAAAAACCTTTCATAGTTCTTGAATTTATGTCATACACATAATGTCGAGTCTCGAAAACTCGGCACTCGATAACCCAGCAGTTGGGATAACTCGGCCAAGATGGGACTCGGCAGGCCGAAAAAAATCCCCTTTCAAACGATAGTGAGTACGATAGTATGTCCAATGCAGAAATTATTGCTACTCTCACAGTTAATGTAAAAATTACGGAAAATGATGAGGACACCGCGTACTAACTCCTAAAATATCACATAGAGAGGGACTAAAGGCTATCGAAAACGCTCTACACTATTTTGAACTAGGTATGTCGGTAAGGGACTTATTATACCATCATAATCTTCGTGATGAAGCAGCAAAGCGTAGAGTGTAGAGCGAAAAACAATAGGACATTACCATTTTCTTTAAAAAAAGTAGCCAGTTTTTGCAAAGTCTCTCGGTTCCTTAATTTTCATTATAGATAGCTCTATGCCTTCATAAAATATTTTTCTGAGGTGGATGTGATCAGATAAATTACTGTATACTATGTATTCATAAATTTTCATTTTAATGAAGTAAATGCTCTACGCCTGAATGAAGTATGTATTTTCCCTTTGTTTAAGGGTATTTGAACAGTTTATTTTCTGTTGTATTTTGAAGCAAATAATACATGAAAGTCCAGTGTAATGTTTTCCGAGGAAACACTAGTACCTATTTTTTTAATACCATTCTCGATAACTCAGCATTTTAAGAAGTTCGACTACTCTTCTTTCCAGATTAGGCCGAGTTTTCGGGACTGTATATATACACCCAACTCTTTTTTTTTACACAATTTTGAAATAACACGGTATACGAATCGAAAGAATTTTTTTTCGCATAAACTTTTTGTTCTTGCATGAATTTCGAAAAAATTTGGGGATTCGTACCCTTTGAATGAGGAAGATTTGATCAAATTTATGATAGTAAAGAAGTAGACAATGATGAAGTAGAAGGTAAATTTCAGTTATTAACAGCTGATTTAACTCGCGAGGGCTTGGAATTTGCTACAAGTAAAGAGTCTTTATTTCTAACTCATGCTTCTGACATAGAGCGTGCATTGAAATTTCCTTGAATTCTTTAGTTTCATGTAAAAGGATATCAAAAATTATATAAGCAGCTTGAGGAAAAAAAACACATCCGCTAATAACACACTTTCGTAACAAGAAAAAAACCCAACAGAGGCAGTTATTTTTATAACGAACAAAGTTCTTCATTGAATCCATGTCGACAGTTGAGCTAGATATATCTGACACACATTTACAGATGACAGCATTTTTAATCCAGTTAGTAATAAACGCGCTTGTTAGAAAAAAAAAATATTATTCCTAATTTTGATTTGAGTTTTTATGTTATGTGCACTTATAGACTGAATATTTTCACTGTATACTAATTTTAACTTTTTTGTTATAAAAATGAATTATTTTTGTTTCATAAATAAGTAACATGAATTTCATTATTACTTTTTGCACTGTTTTTTGGGAAAATATTTGGAGATTCATTCATCATCTCCTCATCATCATTCTACACGATTTTTTAAAATTGAGGAACATATTCCCAAATTTTCCACATGCCGTATGTAATTTTTACACGCTTTTTTTGCATGATTTTCTAAGGAACGCATATACAGTGTAAAATAGAATTGGGTGTATATATATATATATATAAGAATTTTTACATATTTGTAATATCTGCCATTGAATTGTTCTCCAGGTTTACGTTAAAATATTTAAATCACAGCAAACAAAACAGGCTGGAATATTTTACCGTCATTACTTAGTTTTCAAGTGTAATAACAGATTTTTTCGCTTCTATTGTATTTTATTCTCTTCCAAAGCCTATTCACAGGTTCTTAATTTATTCTTCATATTCATATCATAAGAGCACATTCATACGGAGGAAATTCAAATGCTATTGAATAGATGGTAGCTTAATTTTTTGTCTCTCTGAATTCACGGTTTTCAAAAGCACATTCCTAACAGTTTTAACATCACTCCTCTCCCACGTAAACACAGCAGTACCAATATCCTTATATTTCTGTCGCTCGTGCTTGAGCTCGTTGCTTAGCAACCAGCTTAGCTACCGAACTCCCCGCTGAGGTATTCTCCGGGATTAAAGTTTTCGCTTCATCTATACACAACAAAGATAAAATAAAAAAATAAAACAAAGCAAAAACCGTTTTTCGAAGCAGGGAAAATTCTTTGAAGCGAGGAGGGGAAATTTTGGAAAAAAAAAATAATGCATTAAGTGATGAAAATAAGAATGCCGTAGAAACAGATGTTTACAAACTGAACAGCTAGAAGCTAAAAGCAGCTTTTCTTTGGACGAAAAATATTCTATAGATTCCCAGTTTTCAATAAAAAAGTAATTTAGAGGCAAGTTGAATGCTTTTTAAATTAAAAAGCCGGCATGTGAATGAATGAAAATTCCAAAAGCGTTTACTTTAAAATACTTTTATTTATAAATCTACAGTCAATTAGTCGTTATCAATATTTTTATTTTCATTCAGTTATTTAGCTTCTATATTACCTTATTTATTTGATAGCTCTTATTTCCAGCATTTTAAACTTGGGTAATTGAAAAAACTGCCAGGAGAAAGATATTGAAGTTCCTAGAATTTCTGTTTTCTTCTTATGCAAATATCGCGCTCATTACTTTTATTTTATAAACGCTTGGTATTTCTTAAAGGTATATCACACATTTGAGACTATGTTCCAAGAGTTTTTATTTTTATATTTTGAGAGGATGATTTTTTTTGGTTTGAATTTCAGCGAATATGAGTTGATAACGAAAAACAAATATGTTTACAATATACTTGTTTTACAGTACATAATTTTATAAGTTCAAGTTAGTTATAAAGTCATTGAAATGTGGTTGATATGAACGAAGTTTGGATATTAATCCACATAAGTATGATATTTAAAATTGAACTTTTTTATTTTAAACTTTTAGTAAGATATATTTTTCATGAAAGAAAACTCTGCGCTAAGTAAATTTTTAATTATTTAATACATTTTCTTTGATTTGAATCAGCTCTGGAAAAGAGCATGATGAATCTTTTTAATCTGAATAAAGATTTAAATCTTTTATAATGATCAATAATTTGTTATTAGAGTTGATATGACTTATGAGAAATTGAAGTACGGATAGAACTCGTTAAAATAAGTATTCTGTTAAAATTTTTTTTAGTGCTGCATTTTGAATGACGAATAAATATGTGATAAATTTTAAATGTTCCAAAAATAGATTTTCAATTTAATATATTATGAATTAGGATTCTACTAGTTTTTATTTAATTGCATTATAAAACTAAAATCGTCAGACAGGTGGCATAAGTAACACCACCAACAACATAAAGCTAAAAACATTTTATTTTTAATTATTATTCTTTTTGAAAAATTTTATCATTGATAAAATGTTTAAAGATAGTTTAGAATAATACATAACCAAATTTACTTTGGAGAAAGAACATTTGAATTTTAATAACTTCAATATATTACATTTATTGCATTTTTATAATTTACTCTAATGGATATTCATTATTACATTGACGATTTTTAAATTTCATATATAGATTAACAAATTATTGCTAGAAAAGTTAATTTTAAAGGAGTTCTAAAGTTTTTGAAATAATTTGTGAATTGAGGAATGAAGCTATCAGTTGTGGTGAGATTAATAATATTGAAGTTGCCTTTTTATTATTAAAAAAAGAGAAAGAAGAGAAGCCATATATTTTCTTCTTTTCGAATAACATCCTTTCAAAGCCAGTAGCCGTTTCTTTCCCTTATTTCCGTCTTGCATCCGTTTTGAAAACCACCTCGAACATTTAATTTAAGTTTGTTTTACACAGAAAAGTCTTACAAGTGTTTTATACATTGAGATGACATGCTAGTTCTATACCAGTGTTTTCCAACCTTTTTTGTACTATTCCCCCATAAGACTTTCAAAAATTCTTATGTCCCTCCCACATGTATGTATATAAATGAAACTTAAAGGATAAATGAAAGGATAAATGAATTCAGTTGTGGTGAGATTAATAATATTGAAGTTGCCTTTTATTATTAAAAAAAGAGAAAGAAGAGAAGACATATATTTTCTTCTTTTCGAATAACATCCTTTAAAATCCTGTAGCCGTTCTTTCCATTATTTCCGTCTTGCATCCGTTTTGAAAACCACCTCGAACATTTAATTTAAGTTTGTTTTACACAGAAAAGTCTTATAAGTGTTTTATACATTGAGATGACATGGTAGTTCTATACCAGTGTTTTCCAACCTTTTTTGTACTATTCCCCCATAAGACTTTCAAAAATTCTTATGTCTCCCCCACACACATGTATGTATATAAATGAAACTTAAAGGATAAATGAAATTCTAAGGTTTCAGGAAATCACTAGAAAATTAATATTATTACAGTAAGTAAATTTTAAAAACCTATAATGGAAAACTAAAATACAGAATAAAAATAGTGAGATCCTTGATCTTGATGTTTATTGCAAAGGGATTTTATGTCGGGTTCCAATTTAATTAAATTTAATCTCAAGACTCCTCGTTTTGTTATATCTAGCCTATTTCTTCTTTTTTGGCACTAAAATCCCATTGTTAAATATGAAGATGGAAATGGTAACAATAGTTCTCTTGCCCATTTGGATATTTGATTTCGGTTTCTTCAGATATAGTCATGTCATCTCTACTTTTACATTAAATAACGGTTTATAATTACCGCATCGTTTTGCATTTCTACGAGTTCTTGATACTGTAAATCTAAAATATCAGAAAGATCTACTAACATTGGCTGCGTCATCCAAGTTAGGAAATCAATTTTTTTGTATAAATCAGAAAATCTTTCTTTCAAATCAGTAGACAAAATTTTTAGATGTGTGACCAACAATAACATTTATAGCTGTATCAGTTACTTCCCCTTTATTGGTGCCAATTAAAACCTTTCAAATTTTTTGTTGCATATGTATTTTTGACATAACTCAATAAAAGAAGTAAAACAAAACATCTTCACTTTTGCATCGATAAGAGTTTTACTTATTCCTTGAAGTTGTTTATTTAATATGCTTCATTTTTCATAGATACCAGATAAATACCATAGATTCTTTACCATCAACCGTTAGCAATTTTTTCACATTTCAGGTTTTTAGCTTAAAAAATCACTAAGAGTATCAAATAATTCCATAAACCTTTTTAAGCAGTTCCCCTTCAAGAACCATTGAGGGCTGCGGTAGCCCAGTGGTCAAGGTATCGGATCATGGCAGGCATGTCATGAGTTCAAGCCCAGTACCACTAAAAACTCGCCGTGTAGGGTAGCGATGCACAATAAATCTGTCGAGAAATGAAACGTCCTCCATAGTGTGGTAGTTAGGATAGGGGGTGCCAGCTCAGGTGTCGTTCACGTCACTTGACCATGGTTCAAAATTACGAGGTCCGTCGCCAAAAGCCCTCGTGTAGCTGAACAGTGCGACGTTAATATTCACTCACTCACTTCAACAGCCATTTTACTTCAGTATGAAGTATAAGTCTCACATGGCCTTCAATTTATTCTTCATAAAGCAATTTGAAGAGAAGCTCACATTTGGTATTAGCTTTAATAGTATTGATACACTTTATAACTAAATTATTTAATAGAGAACAGGTAAAATGTTTTTTTTTTTAGCTATCAGGTTTTCCCTATGAATGACACAATGCACAAGAAGCATATTTGGATTCTTATCTTTCATTAATTTTAAACAAATATTTTTTCTTTCCCATCATATTAGAAACATTATCTTTAGCATAAGATGTTATATGTTTGAAAGTATATATACACTCATTGGATATACACTCATGGACAAAAAAATTAGCGCACCAAGAAGGAGTCATCAAAATGAAACGAAATTTTACATACGTAATGACTACTTAGATATAAGTAAATGATTAGAAAATCAAAGTAGGATAATTTATTTCAGAGAAAAAAGCAAAAGAGTGGAAGATTTAATACCCTGTTGAATCCCCTCTTGCGTGAAAATACGATGCGATACGATCGAGCATTGAGGCATGCAAGTTCTGTATGATGTCTTGAGACATTTCGTTCCATATTTGCTGTAATCCTGCCTCTAGTTCATTCAAACTCGTGGGATACCCAACTCGCCGTACTAAAGGATCCCATATATGCTCGATTGGAGACAAATCTGGGGATCGGGAAGGCCGACGAAGGCTAGTAATAGTGTGGAGATAGTCTTGTGACAAATGCATTGTCTTGCATTGACCGAGCATTGTCTTGTTGAAAAATGGCCCTGGGAGCCGTTGCATGAGTGGCAACACTTGTTGTTGCAGGATGTCATGGACATACCGCTGGGCTGCCATGGTGCCCCGGATCGATACTAGGGGTGACCGTGTATATCAAGCAATGACCTCCCATACCATTACATCAGCTGTGGTTGCGGTGTGTCGCTGTAAAGCAAAGGCAGGATTGAGGCGTTCACCACGGAGTCTACACACGAACACGATTGTCATCACTGCTGAGATTGAATCTGGATTCATCACTAAAAACGACTTGGTTCCATTCTGCTGAAGTCTAGTTTCCTCGTGTGTGGCTCCACTCCAAACGGAGGCATCGATGGGTGGGCATCAAGGGCAGCAAACGTAATGGGTGCCACGATCCCAAATGTCCTTCAGCCAGGCGTTTTCGTATGGTTCGAGAAGACACAGGGGCCCCTAGTGAAGGTGCTACCTGTGCCTGGATGGTTGCCGATGAAGCAGTTCGCTGTACGTGTGCATTTCTTACGATGTGTCGATCTTCTCAATAACTAGTCTATCGAGGGCGTCCTGAGCCTGGTCTTCGTGTAAATGACATCTCTCGGATCCCCAACATCTCCTTAGAGCACAATCAGAGCTGCCTAATTGACGAGCTACTCGCCTAGCTGACCATCCATCTTCCATCATGCCGAAGATTATTCCCCTCTCAAACTGCGACAGCTGCTCATATGGTCTTCGAAAACCGCGTAAGGGCATGTCTATCTCAGCTCTTCCTTTGTAAACGATTCAACACACTCAAACAAGCTTTGGTTACCTGTTTTATACTCCACGGAGAACGACGTTAAATGCCTTCTACTGGTTATACGTAATGTGCAATCACGCTGTATTTCTAATCATTTGCATATCTCCGCGACATGTACCGTCATGCCAAGTTTCGTTACGATCCCGCAATTATTTCTTGGTGCGCTAATTTTTTTGTCCATGAGTGTATATATATATATATATCTATAGTTCAAATCTGAATTAATATGAGCATTATGTTTTGCCGTCAACTGCGCTTTCATTGATTCGTTGGTCAAACATGGTTGGCATAAAATACAAAAAGATAACTTTTCATCGTAAATAATGGGTATGAAAACAAATTTTAAATTTTCCTCCGAATGCTGACAAAATTTTTTCTTACTTGCACCACTCATTTTACTATACCTTAAAAGACAAAAAAAATTAAGAACTTAATATGAACTCAAGTAAACGCAGATTAAAGATTAAGATATCCAAATAGAAAAATAATCATATGACAAATGTTTCTAGAAAATGCTTTGAAAAATGAAATGAATAAAAATTACTAACTGAATTTATTTATCATTCATATATCACTAATATTTATTCAATTTACATATCTTTTTAAAGCAACTTGGCTTTTATAACAGTTTTACAAACGTTTATTTTGAACTAAAACTAACGATTAATAATGAACGATACTGCAAAACACTGTAGAAACTTAGATCTCAGCTTTAACTATTTCGCACCATTCAAAACGTCTCTGGAAAGAATATTTTATTATCACGCGGACAGATATTAAATACTTTTATCACAATTTGTCTCATACTACACAAACAAGAAGTGAAAAATATTTTCTATATATATAATTGGTTATATTACTAATAAATAGATCATTTGCGCTCTAAATGAGTCCTTTTTCGAATTGCCCCGCAAGAATCGTAGACATCGCATTGAGAAGAACACGGTTCTATACCTTCTTGAATCTTAATGACTACACATTACGTAAAATTGTTAAAACAATGTTTCACACCCATACGAATTGTAATAAATATTTGAGAAATGCATCCGGATAATTAAGACGAAACTGATAACAAAGAACGATTTCGTGAGATCAAAGTTTAAATATGCTATCTCTCTCATACAATGTATGGCACAATATATCGAAAAGGATTCCCTTTTTACAAGCAAATTCATTTAGAAATGTAGTTATATTCTAATTTATTTTAAAATTGCATACAATACATATTAAACATCTATTTTATAATTAACATATTAAATAATAGTTAGAAATGTGGCAATGTGAAGTATTTCAAAAGTATTCGTATACTTTCAAGTAAACTTGTTTAGTTTAACGATGTTAAAGATTTCAGGAGATTCACAAATTTCCTCATGCGACTCGAAGCGAATATAAGAACATTTAATTTTCAGAATTTTTAAAAATTTTTCTTATAAACTGAATTGTATATCCGTCTTTTAGAGCTTTAAACTCTTCATTTGGATCGCGTGTGATCATAGAGATAAATTATCATAAAATATATTTTTCCTTATAGGTAATGAATAAACGTTGACCAACTTCCTTTGGAATGATTTTTGCAATCTCAATAAAAGTGCGGCCGCGGTAGCCTAGTGGTCATGGTCCATGGTAACGGATTCGTGGCCGGCATGTCAGGAATTTGAACCGTAGTGCCATTGAAGACCTTCCGTATAGTGAAAATGATGCACGTTAAACCTGTTGAGGCTTCAAGTCCTCCTGTTGACATGTTATAGAAGTTTGGAGAGAGGGATTCAAGCTAAGGTGTCGTCTTTGTTACTTAACCACGACTCAAAGTTATGAGATTTGTCGCCAGTAGCCCTCGTATTTTTTTGTTGCGCAATGTAAATAAACACTCACTCCCATAATAAAAGTTAAAAAAAAAGGCTCATTTCATTTCTTATGAATTAGTACTTTGTACAGGGTGATTGGTAAAGAAGTATACCTTTTCCAGATGATATAAAACAGTAATAGTCAAAGACAGGCACCACCTCAGTGAACCGTAAGATAGGTGTACTTATAAAGTTTGTGTCTAGCCCGTGATAGAAGTGATGCAAGCAATATTAAAGGTGTCATGCGAATAATCAGTCGAAATAGCGGTGTCTACAGTGGAAGAGGCTTTTTGTACTGGTGAATTTAACAAAATGGAATCTACGACTGCTGTGCAACAGCAATTTTGATCACAATATTGGGAAAAGAACCTCCACACACACAACTAAGAAATCTATTATAACAATGGTGTAAAAAATTTAAAACTATGGGCTGTTTGAGCAAAAGTAAATGTCCTGGACGAACATCGTATCACAGCCCCTATAGATGGAATTGATACCTTAACACACACAGGTTAGGGAGGAAAGAGATTATCGGCTGGATATCGTCGTGTAACTAAAGGTTCACACATAAAATACTGTCTCCAACAAAACTTAAAATAGTCCCATATAATTCTATTACAGATTACATTCAATATCTTACATTGTTCTTGATTTATAGTGCATCGAAACTGAATTCGTCCTTGTGAATCACCCTGTATTTTGAGGTAATAATGTAAAATAAGGAAGATACTTAGTAAGAGTTGATTAATACATTAAAAAAAAAGGACAGACAAGTAGAATTAATTCAAATGAACCAAAATGGAAATAATTTTTTTTCGGATCTAAGGAAATATAAAATATAGATCACACAAAAAGTCTGAAAAGTCTGGTCTTCAGTGCCACTGTGGATCGAACTCATGACACGCCGGTCACTAACTCGTGACCATGACCACTAGGATACCGTGGCCATTCGGATTCCTTAAGAGGACACAGCACCCTGTGTACACAACTTCTTTTACTTACATAGTTATAAGAATATAATTACATGTACTATATTTGAACACATATGTAATAAACAATTCATAAGCAAAATACTATTTTTAAACAAACAATACTTTTAAATTTTAAAAATTATTTTAAATTATTAAAATTCCTACTAGTTTTACAAATTTAAATATTTTTGAACCATTTTTTTTTGATATTCCTGGAAGTATTTCTCACAATTCTGTGCATGGGATGGGTATTACGAGTGATACTTTTATTTTTAGAATTTTTTTCTCTTACAGTATAAAAAACAGTAAAGAACAGCTATATCTAACTTTATAGATCTTTAAAAAAATAACTGTTGATCTAAATACTTATTCCATGCACAGAATTATCAAACACATTATATTAAACAACCAGAAAAAGTTTCAAAATTTTGTAGTGAATATAAAAAAAAAGCCTTAGCATTTTAAACACATGATCATCATGAAAAATAAGAAGCTGAGAAAAAGCAAGTTAAAGTTTTTGAAAGTAAAAAATAATTGAAAGAGCTAAAATATAGTATCCATTCTAATATATATTAAAATTCAAGTTGTACTAAGTATTTTTAATGCAAAATTCATCCTGAATTAGCACATATTAAAAAGTAAATAAATTAAGATTAAATGGAATGAAGTGATACAAAACACAGTAAAAAAAACAGCTGTATCTAACTTTATGGATCTTTTAAAAAATAGCTCTTCATGTAAATCCTTAAGCTATGCACAGAATTATCAAACATTTTATACAAAACAACCAGGAGAGTTTCAAAGATTTATAATGAATACAAAAAAAAAGCCTTAGCATTTTAGATATATGATCACGATAAAAATATAAAGTCGTGAAAAACGTTTAAAGTTTTGAAAATCAATAAAATACATGAAAGAACTGAACCTTGGTCTTCATTCTTACATATATTACAATTTAGGTCATAGTAAATATTTTAAGACAGTAAAATATATTCTAAGTTATTAAATATATTATTAAATAAATATATTAAAATTAAATGTATCAAAATATTACAATATGTATATATATATCAAATGCACTAACAATTTGTTTTGAAATTATAAAACATTCATTTTAAGTTCATATTATAATTGTAAATAAATATTATTAAAAACAACCCCGTTCATATGTGATTCCTTCTTTTTTAATGAATGGGGCGTTTCGCCGCTTTTTTGCTAACGCAATTTTTTTTTTCGAGCAATTGCGTGTGTGTACACTTCCAATCTTTTTCTTTTCCTTTGATAAACTCTACGATAATCTCGCCAAACAGCTAACATTTTTGACTGTTTATTTGAAGCAAGCTCATTTTCCTTTTGCAAATTTTCTAATGATTTTTTGTACCAAACTTGAATTCACAAACTGCATCACAAACAGCAATAGTTACTCGACGTAGTGTCGCTGACGTTTCTTTCGAACATTTACCCCATATGATGCTGTGAAGGTTCTCGGTTGCATTTTGTGTCACACATCTTATGCATCTTTGAAGGAGTTCATTTGAAGCTAATCTTTGATATATTGGCATAATTTTAGCTGAATGAGCTTCCTTCAAGGGTGTCTTCGCATGTTTTACGTGAGGACCGGGTTCTTCACCTCGAGCAAGAGCAGCCTGGAAAAAGCAACAAGAATCTTTTCCAGTTGGACATTTAAAATGTTGAGGTTTTTGGTCCGTTGATATACTATGAAACAATGTTGCAGAAATTGCTGTTTTCATTGCTTCTACGTCACCTTTGTTCGAGCCAATCGCATTTTGATAGTAACGTGACAATTTTTTAATTTTCTCTTCCTTTAAACTGCCACGGGATTTCCCTCCCAAGGAAACCCCTCTTGTCCGCCATTCTTTAACAGTTTTTCGTAAAGGTGTACCTAGCCTCTTGCTAATATGGTTTATGCACTCTTCTTTCTTTATTTTTATATCTCAGGACCATAAACTTCCTTAATATTTAAATATTGATATGCTTTTGCATCACCATCTGACAATAATGTTGTGTATCGAAAACCATTATCTTCAGATCTTTTCCATAATTTAAGAGCAGCCTCTTGTTCCATGGCACAAGATGATCCTATGTGATTGATAGCACATGAAGATATATGGCCTTCTCTCTCATACCACACATGAAATTCTGCTGAATTTTCTCCCAAACCAGATTTTGCGTGTTCCCATTCCAAGCAGCGCTTCGACATATAATTTCAAAATTCATGACAAACCCAGTAAGAAGGTCAATCACGCAACCTACACCTATTTGAGATGAATTTCTCCGAGTCAACCAAGTACCTTTAAAAGTAACACCTATATCAGTAATGGCACTACTACATACTTTGATAAGCACTTTTCACCTGACTTCGAACATCATTCAAGCTTTTTTCTGTAAATCTAACCAGAGATTTACATAACTTTTTTTTATGTGTATTGAGAGAGAGAGAATGTTCTGCTTGAGGGTAAATCCATATTCATTAACATACAAAAATTTTCCAGCTAAATAGTCTTTCCCAACACTTAAAAATGATTGCTAAATGCGCACGTTTATGTCAAATAATTGGCTTTCTTTACCTTCACTGTCAGAAATTCGTCTGGATGTAAAGTTACTTGATTTAATTACATCACAAGAAGTGCAAAATACAGATTTTTCTAGAAAATCCAAGCCTTTCACCAATGTCAATTTTTAGTGAATACGATTTGCAAACATCACACAATAAGTTTTTTAAAAGTCCTTTTAAAAACTGTACATCCATTATCACATAATGAGGGGCTTCCGAATTATCATAACAATTTAAATCGTTCAAGCAGCTGTCTTCTAAAGTTTGGCATCTCATATTTCTTTCTAGTAATGCTGAGGAAATAGAAGTTTTATCTTTTTTTTGAAAACATCAGTTTCATGACTAGTGTTCACTGCACCATCTCTTGTTAGCTTTTTGTTTACTAACAAGATTCGATCGCTTTTGTCTAGGCATGATGAATTAAAGTTTACTTATTAATAAAAAGATATTCAAACGAATATTTAAAATCATAAAGAAATAAATTGATTAATAATTGGCTTTGAAAAAAAACCTTTTGTTTTGATACTAATGGTTTTAGAATAAGAAAAAAGAATGCGCAAAAAGCAAAATGGAATAACGTTTCTCTCTTGCATAAAAACAAACGAATTAATTCACTTCTCTTCTATTTAAAATATTAAGCTATAGAATCGCGTGTAAAAGTAAATCAATCGAAATTGTTTTGGCTAGGATGAAAGCGTCTGCATAAGAAGCAGACGTCACGTCTTTTAGTTTCGGTT
The DNA here is from genome assembly GCA_019973935.1 of Trichonephila clavipes. Taxonomy (NCBI): domain Eukaryota; kingdom Metazoa; phylum Arthropoda; class Arachnida; order Araneae; family Nephilidae; genus Trichonephila; species Trichonephila clavipes. The sequence goes on along the minus strand of BMAU01017187.1, from coordinate 1,176,367 downwards.
TCGCTTCGACATACTGTCAGAAAAAGTTAAATAACTCGCAAAATAATGCAGCTAGAACTACCAAATTTTATAAACATATTTAAAAAAAAGTCACACAACTAAAATAAGGCAATAAAAAATTCGTTAAAATCGACATACTGTCAGAAAAAGTAAATAACTCGCAAAATAATGCAGCTAGAACTACCAAATTTTATAAACATATTTAAAAAAAAGTCACACAACTAAAATAAGGCAATAAAAAAATTCGTTAAAATTGTCATTTTTAGGGTAATGTGTCCCCTAAATATGCACTTATCAATTAATTTTTCGCTCTGTGTTCGATCCCATTTACATCAATTTCTTTTTATCAAAGCATCTACTTTTCATCACTAAATATGTTTTTTTTAAAGTTATAATTATTATCTTGAGAATCGCATGCTTTCACTGATTTACTTTAGACATGTACGGTTTCTCAGGTGATACTCTTCCATATACGCCATGTAGCCGTGGTGGCCTAGTGGTGATGGTCACAGACTCGTGGTAGGCATATCATGAGTTCGAGCCTAGTACCGCTAAAGACTCGCCTTGCAGAGGGGGCCGATGCACGTTAAATATGTCGAGGCTCAAACCTCCACAGGTTGATGCGGTGTGAAAGTTAGGAGAGGGAGGTGCCACCTCAGGTGTTGTCCTCGTCACTTGACCATGGTTCAAAATTACCCTCAAAAGCCCTCGTGCAGTATTATAGTACAACGTAAATATAACTCTTAATCACCCCATCTATGCCATAGGTTCTCAACGTGGGCAATAACGCCCCCTTGTGGGCGTTTGAGGTTTTCAAAGGGCAGTAAAAGACCCAGAGGAAATTAGGGGGCGTTGAGATGGCATGGAGGGACTTCGGCAGATTAACCAAATATAGTGTAACAAAAACTAAAAAAAACACGCTGATTACCATAAAATCAGGGGTATAACGCGCACTTTGAACACAAAAAATAAGATCGAAATTTAAGGGTGCGAGTTAAACGCCAGGTATAAAAACGATAGCTCTAAAAATGACAAGAGATGAACATAAAAAAATTTTCTTCTACGCATACCTAAATACAGTTTATTTAAAAGAAATGTCATGCCTTATATGAACTAAAAAAGTTATAATTCTTAAAGTATACTATTTTTGCCAAATATTAGGAAAATACCTCGAATAAATCGCTTCTAAACATAACAGCATTGCATACGTATATTTCAGGTATCTTTATAAAATAGAAGGTGCGCGTTATACGCCAGATTTTACACTATATACTAACAAAAGTAAATTTTAATACTGGTTACCTTATGTTGATTGTATGTATTTAAATCATTTCCATCACGTGCACGAATATTCACTTATTTTGGTAGTTCGGGAAGTGGATGAAAAACTTACATATATTACATTACATTAGACCTATATTAAATTGAATGATACAGTAAATTATAATTTCTGTAGTATATGTGTTGTCTTTGTCCGTGACAGTAGGAAAAATGTTTCGTCCACTGCATTTCCTTACGTATATTATACAAGAAATATAATTAAATATGTTAACCAAGAATTAACGTGTGATTCTTCAAAGGTTGAAACTGTCAATTTTTTTTATTTTGAAAGCAATGGTTTATTGTGAATTACTTCATAACATCAAAAGCGTCTTTATAACAGGTAAGCTAAAACTTTTATTCCACTCTTTTAAGGTATCCGACTACGTTCGGAACCGTGATTTTAAAAAAGTGCATAAATGGATAATTTTCATGGTATTTAGTGTCACTTAGATTAGAGTATATGTATAAAATTATATTAAGGACGTTTTGACAAAAAATTTATTTAAATACAATATTTTGGCAAAAAATTAACTTAGAACAGTCTTTTTTCAAAATGTTCTCCTTTTATAAAAAATGCTTCTAAAATAATAATATTTTGCTTATATAAAGTAAAGACTTCTCTACAGAGAGTCTGAACTATTTTTTTTTGAAAAATTCACATTATTTTCAGAGTTACAACCAATTGAAATAATTATCGGCGTTTTTTTCTTAAAATTTCTCCCCTCTGTTGTCGTAAAACATGGATAAACCCCACATCTAAGTTATATATTTCAAAAATTCTAGTTGAGCCTCTGTACAGAGGTCTGAGATATATACAGGCAAAATATTATTCTAATAGAAGCATTTTTCAGGAAAAAGAATATTTTGAAAATTGGTCATTCTATGTTTATTTTTGTCAAATTATTATACTTAAATAATTTTTTATTGTAATAATATTCTTAAAACAATTTTATATACATTTTCTAATCAAAGTGACACTAAATATCATAAATATCATCTTTTTATACGCTTTTACAAAATCACGGTTTCGAACGTAGTCGGATACCTTAAAAAGAAGAAATTCAATAACACACACACGTTTCAATTCCAACAATATTATCTAAAACTAAAATATATAACATTGCTCAATTAAATATATTTGTGGCAATAGCTTTTTTAGATTCGCAAGTAAAAAAAATTGGGGGCTTTAGAAAAAAAATTAAATTAAAAAAATGTGCTCTATTAGTAATAGAATATTATTTTAAAATTAATTCTTGTTTTCCCCACGCATTATGTATGGTCTTATTTCTCTTGAGTGGGAGGGGGCGAATCGAAATATTCACAAGAAAAGGGGTTGCCAGTTAAATAAAGGTTGGGAATCTGTGATCTACGCTATATTTTTGAAGTATTTGAGTCTAAAGTGTACACCTCACTTGTTTTACTTAAGGCAGGCATGCCCAACCCGCGGCCCATTTGGAGAATTTTTGCGGCCCAATTGAAGTTGCTGTTTATATTATTTTAGACGTTTGGACTACAAACGGTTGAATCGAAAATATCGTGTTCTGACCCACCGCCACCTCTCCCCGTGCAGTTTTTACCGAAATTATTTTTTTTTCTTCATTTGACTTCCAAGCAATTGTAATAACAGGTGTTGATGGATGAAGAAAAGCAGATGAGCTTGGGTGTGTTATTCCTCTTTCAACGAGAACTTCGTTGAGAGTGAGTAGTGTATTTAGTTTTATTTGTCAGAGAAATAATTTATGTCTATATTTTTAAGTTCAGATTAGTAGTCTTTTTCTTGTTTTATTTGGTAAAGAAAGAATCCGATGATGGATTTAATGAGTTGCCTCAGGACTGTCAGACCAGCTAGTAGAAATGTAACATAATTACGGCAGCATAATAAAAATGTTTAATATTTTAACCTTCTGAAATTATGTAACTTTTTCATTTTATGATATACATATAATCACGATGCAATAATTAATATCATACAATAAGAAACTAAACATTTGGCTTTTGGGCAGAAAAAAACTTTTTTTTATAAACAGTGTAATAATTACAAAGCTGTTCTTCTTTACTTAATTGCTTTTCTGCATTTGAAATAAAGATTTTGAAAATCTAAATCAATTTTATGCAAACATACTGTAACACAAGTATAAAATGTGAAGATGTTACGCACATAGTTGTCATACTACGTAACCTCAGATGGCGGCATAAATCTACTGTAGATAAGAACTTTGTAGGTTAAGAGATATTCTTCCACCAACAAGTACAATCGGTCGACTTTCAACTTCGTTGTGATTGTGATCCAGTAAAAGGTAAACTTGGTGTTTTTTGATCATATCAATAATTGAATGTTGATCGTATCATATTTTGAATGCTGTACGATAGTAAAATATTTTGAATATTTTTTTTTATTTTGATATGTGCGGCCCACCTCAGTTTAGTAAATATTTACGTGGCCCACCAACCGATTTGGGTTGGGCACCGCTGACTTAAGGGGTATCCGACTATGTTCGGAACCGTGATTTTCAAATGCGCATAAATGGATAATTTTCATGATATTTAGTGTCACTTAGATTAGAATATTTACATAAAATTGTTTTAAAGACATTTTGACAAAAAAAATTTATTTAAATATAATATTTTGGCAAAAAATTAGCTTAGAATAATCTTTTTTCCACATGTTCTCCTTTTGTGAAAAATGGTTCTATTATAATAATATTTTGCCTGTATATAGCTCAGACCTCTGTTAAAAGACTCAACTAGAATTTTTGAAATATATAACTTAGAATTGGATTTATTCATATTTTACGACAACAGAGGGGAGCAATTTTAAGAAAAAAACGCGAATAATTATTTCAGTTGGTGGTAACTCTGAAAATAATGCGAATTTTTCAAAAATCATAGTTGAGCCTCTGTAGAGAGGTCCGAGCTATATACTGGCAAAATATTATTATAATAGAACCAATTTTCACAAAAAGAGAACATTTGGAAAAAAGATTATTCTAAGTTAATTTTTTGCCAAAATATTATACTTAAATAAATTCTTTTTGTCAAAATGTCCTTAAAACAATTTTATGCATTTATTCTAATCTGAGTGACGCTAAATATCATCAAAATTATCCATTTATGCGCATTTTTAAAATCTTGGTTCCGAACGTAGTCGGATACCTTAAACTTCTATTTCTCTCTGTTTTTTCTTCATCTTTGTGTATGCATTCGGAAATCATTTCATTTTCTCGCGTTTTTCTGTAATACTAAAATCTGTTTATATTTGGAACATTTGTCAATCATCTTTTTAGTAGAACTACAGCTTTTTTTGACAAGGAATTCTTTCCCGTAAGGAATTTTTTGCTCCTTTAAACGTAGTATTGTTTTTTGCGTTTCTGTAGTTTGCTTCCAGGGGAGCTTACAGAAAAAATCTAAGCTTCAGTGAAAAGTCCAAACAAGTAACTCACGAGTAAAGCTGAAAATACCCCTTTGCAGATTCAATTCAAATTATTTTAAAATCCTCCAAGAAAAATTGGAGAAATCCTTTCGCATTGAAGAAAAGTTAAAAGTAAAGGATTTTTCCTGAGTCGAGTTTCTCTTAAGATACACAAAACTGTTTGTAATAACCAAAAAAAGCAAACATTTCTTAAGCTTCAGCTAAAATCAAGTATGAAATGGAAGTTGAAACAAAATAGTTTCACGATTTGAGATATTTTATATAAATGCTATCTAAACAAAACTATTGTTCACACAAATTTATAAATGAGTAAAACTTTCATGAATACCATTATGTGAACAAGCATCTCTTTCACAACAGGGACCCACTATGTAGAGGGGATGGTTTATGTTAAATCTACAGAAGCTCAAACTCCTCTCGTTGGCGTGGTGGGATAGTTTGGCAACTTGACCGAGATTCAGAATTATGGAGTTCGTCGCCAATAGCTCTTGTGTAGCTTTATATATATATATATATATATATATATATATATATATATATATATATATATATATATATATATATATATATATATATATATATATAAAGTGCGAAGTTAATAAACACCTATTCATTTATTTTTAAAAACGATCTATAATGCTTCCTTTTTTAAAAAAGACATTTTTCCGATAGTTTATTCATTAAAGAATATAAATATATTTTTCATATAATTTGGTTTAGCTGGAACTAGATTTTTTCTATCAAGGCAATTTTTCAAAATATTACAAACCAACAAAATTTTGAAATTTTTTAATTAATTTTATCTGTAGATTTTATTGTAAAACCCCTCTTGTATTTTTTTCGTAAATATTCCTATACGATGTATGATTAACAACATTTATTCATAAAAGGTTCATCAGCCAAATACTTTTTCAATTACTTATTATAAGGGATTTTATGATGATTATACAAATGGTGACAAAAACCATAACTAAAAGTTATTAACAAATTTTGTAATAAGTCTTGAAAACATAAGAAAATAATGTATGTTTACCTTTTTGACACTTATTGTATGTCGTGTGAAGAGAGAGAAAATTCATTCTATTATCTTTTAAGAAAATGTAATTTAAGTTCTCATCTCAAAGATTGATTTTACTTAGAAATAATAACTAATAAAGGGATATACTGTTAAATATGTGAAATGTTAAATTAAAAACTCTGCTGTAAACTGAAATTATAACAATATTTATTGAAAGCTAAAGTTATTTGGATTAGTAATTGATAATTTGATACTCACTAAACACATATACCCATAAAAAAGCGTTCATAAAACAAATAGTTTAACTCTCGCGAGTATTTATCTCTTTAACCCTTTATCTACCGACGGTACTTATAAGTACCACTCCCTTTGAAATTACATAGAACAATCATTTTTACGAATAATCTGACGATACTAAGCAGAAATATTCTTTGAAATCCACTCTTTCAAGATATTTGGCAGTATGGATTCTATGATGAGTATTTTAGCAAGGAAGGCAGATAGTTTTACAGCAGAAGTTGCGTTACCAGCTGACGTTTTGATCGGATTGCGAAGATTGTCATTTTTGTTCCGAAGAAGTAGTTAAAGTCAAAAGGTAAGTGTCTTATTTTTTTACATGTTAATGAAGACCTTAGAAAACAATTTGACTATTTATTTTAAGTGAATAATGTATATAATTAATTTTACAGTTCAATAACTTTGCGGTACTTATAAGTACTGACCGCACTCTGGGTGTTGGAGCAAGAACTTATTTTTTTTTCATCCGTGTAACTTATTATTAATTTTTGTCCTGTTGAAGCGTCATCACTTTACTGTAAAAGAGTTATGCCTTTTTTAGCATTTCTTTTTGCTTAACTGATTTATTTTGCTTTTTAAATTTTTTTATGTTAATGTTCTCAAAAAAATTTGTAACTTTGAAACCGAGCTTGTATTTTTTTGCCACAAAATTAAATGAAATATTTTTCAAAAACTGTATAACATCATTTTAATTCCCTTATGTGTAACAGAGATTTAATAGTAGTTCGAGATTTTCAAGGTACTGATATTATTTTTATTATTATTTCCTTTTCTTAGATAGTCTAAAAATGAAGCTTAGTCTTCAAGAGGCTTTGGATTTGTTATAGAACCTACCTTCTGAAATCAGTAAAGTACTAACTAGGAATTGCAATACCGATATACCGGGATACCGAATACCGGTATTTTGAGCGATCTGTACAATTTTGAAATACCGGTATTCACAAGTTTAAATACCGGTTTTTCGGCATTTACTAGAAATTTCTTAAAGCTGTCTCCAAAATATGCTCAGTGATCACCAACATCGCAAAATAATATACTTTTTTTGTGTGTCTCCCTAATGGGCGAAATTAATTAAACTGTGAATACAAAGTTGTATCGTACAGTGAAGAGAAGTGATAAAATATGTGAATCATCCAAAGATGCGGGAAAAAATATCCTGTTACAGATCAGAGCGATACTGCACACGCTCAGGATTCGTAGACTGATACTCATATCTGTGAAAACAAGGTCGTAATTATGAAGAAAGTGCGTAATATTTTGATATTTTTTAAATTGGTGAGTTTGTTATTCACAATGTATTTGCATATCATACTTTAAAGTTCAAAATATTTTTTATATTAATTATATATATTTTATATGAGTATATATATATACTCATATAAATACAGAGTGTTTTTTTTCCAAGTATAGAAGTTTAAGTTGGCATTACTTTCCAAGATGGCGACCGATTTAACAGCTGTCAAGTGATTTATTCTCAGTTTGGTTTGGCAATTCATCATGAATAGACTCACGCCTGAACAACGCTTTCAAATTGTGCAATTTTATTTCGAAAATAATGGTCGATTTTCATAAGCGAATTTTGTTTAGCGATGAAGCGCACTTCTGGTTGAATGGCTACGTCAACAAACAAAACTGCCGCATTTGGAGTGAAGTTAATCCACAAGTGTATGTCGAAACACCGTTACATCCAGAAAAACTGACTGTTTGGTGCGCTTTATGGGCTGGTGGAATCCTTCTTCAAAAACGATGAAGGCCACAACGTTACAGTCAATGGTGATCGGTATAGAGCCATGATTACTAACTTTTTCATTCCTGAATTGAACAATCATGATGTCCAGGAGCTGTGGTTCCAACAAGACGGCGCAACATGTCACACAGCTCGTGCCACAATCGATTTATTGAAAGACACGTTTGGTGACCGCCTAATTTCACGTTTTGGACCTGTGAATTGGCCTCCAAGATCTTGTGATTTAACACCGCTAGACTATTTTTTGTGGGGCTATGTAAATTCATTGGTCTATGCGGATAAGCCACAAACGCTTGACCATTTGGAAGACAACATTCGCCGTGTTATTGCCGATATACGGCCACAAATGTTGGAAAAAGTCATCGAAAATTGGACGTCCAGATTGGACTACATCCGAGCCAGCCGTGGCAGTCCTATGCCAGAAATCATATTTAGAATGTAATGCCACAAGATTATCTTTGGAATAAAAAAAAATTCATGTCAATCGAATAATACATCGTTGTTTTATTGCAATTTAAAGTTCTATACCTCTAAAAAAACACCCTTTAGTAACCCATAATAATGAATGAGAATAACTTTAAAGAACATAAAAAATCAGTTGAGAATACTTCGGTTTTGTTTCATTATTTATATGATGAAAAGAATATAGTGGCACAATGTAAATAATGCTCTAGTGTTATAAAGAGGAATGAAGGAAGTACAAACACATTTAAAAATGAAACATGATACAAAATTGTTAAAGAGGAATGAATATAATTGCGTTGAAGATACAAATTTTAGCACACTTTCTAAGTCGAAGCCATCAGGGATTTTAGATCATTTTGAAAAAAAGATAATTCAGGTGAAAAATTATTGAACAAAATTATGTTCCAGACTTAATGATAGTGCAATTGATACTTGATTTTTAAGATCACATTTCAAAAATTTGTACTAGTATCACAAACTGAATAGCGATATTTAAATTTTTTTTGTGATTTAAATAAATAATATGTTCCTTTTTACATTTTTTTGTGTGTGTTCTTTATATACTGTTATAATTTATAAGTTGCAAATTATTTTTTGTGATATTCACACTCTCTAATAAAACTTTCAAATATAAAACAAAGAAACGCCTGCGTTTTTGTGCTTTTTCTAAAATTTCTAATACCGTTATTAAAATCGGTATCCCGGTATTAAGATCTAAAAAATACCGAATACCGGCATTGAACTTTTGGTCCGATATTGCAATCCCTAGTACTAATAGATGAACTTTCTGATGAAGAACCAGCAAATTAGCTGCTGGAATTTTCGTTGGATTCTTAAGATGAAGATTAAGAGGCTGAACTCAAAGTGCAGTAGTTCATGTTAAGAAAATACAGCATTTCTTACCCCGGGATAAAGTGCTTTCAAAAACATTTAATCGAAACTTCACTCAACATGTACAACGTGTAATGAATTTCTGTGTATTAATGAAAAAACAACTGTTTCTCTCTTTGAATATCATCAAATTAAGTTTATATGTAAACAAGTAAATAAATTTTTTAAATTTAATAATCTTTAAAAATAAATATTTGTGCTGTAAAATATTAGTATTCTCTGTGGTTATTTAGCGTTTTTAAGAATTAAAACTGGGTTAAAAAGTCCTTCGGTCTATTCGTACTGTCAGAATATTTGAGATCTTTGTGTGCTGACGGTACTTTAAAGTACCAATTTAATTAATTAGTTCAAACGAATTAAATTTCCCAAAGTTGAGTATTTTATTAATGTATATCCCTTAATTTTCAATGCAGTGATCCAAAAATAAATAAATATTGCATGAAAGAACTTGCAGTAAATCATAATGCGGTTGATAAAGGGTTAAAGTTTTCAGTAACGCAGAAACCAGATAGTGTAGTTAATTGATACGATACATTTCTGTAAGAAGAATTTTTTTCAGGAATTGCTTACTTTGAATATATATTATTATTAGGTGATTGTGTGAATAAACTGTTGACAGATTATTATGAATATTTAACTAAATTCAGAATTTGTTATTAAAGTTGTGCTAATTCTATTAATAAGTTTTCTCATAATTAAGAGCAGTAAAGATAAGAACATTACAGATCATCTCACCAACACTGGATTTCAAATATTCAGCTATTCTCAGATGTAAAATGAAAAAAAAAAGAACTTTTTACATATTTTAGATTTTACATTAATTCAAGGTGATTTTTCTACTTGTTCTTAAAATTATTTGTTTTATATTAGAATACAGTAGAGTCCCGATAATTCGGCTTAATAAGAGCCGAAGGATGGCCGAGTTTGTGAAAATAAAAATCATCAAGAATAGGATTAAAAAAAGGATAAGTACGGTGCTTCCTCGGAAAATATTGGACTGCACTTGTATGTATTGTTTGAGTTCTGGTTCTGCCTCCACGCAGAGAGATCGTGTTTCTCGAGCTTTTCGGCACCGGAAATTCAGTTTTTCTCCTTGCCGCAGCCTTCGCTTCCCTCTTTGCCGTTCATCAACCAGCGAGTAGGCTCTTTCTCCTTTAGCAAACATTTTGGTATTTTTTTTCTCCTTTTGGTGGTGTTTTGCTTTTCCGCTTGTACATATAACTATCATGTTCAATTTACGTTTTAATAATTTCCATCGTTTTTCGTTTTATTTATAACGCCCATAATTTCCATCATGTCTAAAGATACTTTTGAAAAAGACATGGGCTCCAAGATTAAGAAAAACAAAGAAAGTAAAGACAAGGATGAAGGCATTATTACTAGCCTTCTTCAGTCCTTCCGGGAGCTGCAGGAACTGATGAATACCTTAAAATGGAGGCTACTCTTTCAGCTTTTGAAAATTTCCTCCAGACAGCCGACGCAAAACGTCTCAAGGGTTCCTCTCCTATGCTTATGGAATTCCTCATTCCCATCTTCCATATCTTTAGTGGCCTCGTAGTCAAGAAGCTTCCATCTTCGAGCGTCTCCCCTTCTGGCCCTCCAACTGAAGACCGTTCCAACGCTCCCACTCATGAGGCCCTGGATAACGCCTATCAACACATCCGAGATTTGGAAAAGCAAGTGGCTCTATCCGAAGGAAAATTACAGGAATCTCATCGCTGTTTCGACTCGGTCATTTCTAGCCTGGCTTCACACATTGAATCAACCGTTTCCTGTGTAAGCGATCTTAAATCCTCCATGGAGCATAACACTGATACTCTCGCCTCCCTTCCAGCCATCATCGTCAAGCCTAGCTACGCACAGGTCGCTTCTTCACCAGCAGCTGTTTCCTCCTTTACATTCCTCCGAGTGAAAAGGTCCTTCTGGTCAGACCTCTGGAACCTAATGCCGGTTCTTCCACCACCTGTAACAAAATAACTTCCTTTCTGCTGAGCAAAAATCTACCCTTTAGAATAACCAGAATTAAAAATATCAATAATGGTGGGATTGCAATCTGTTTGACCACCGACGAGGATGTAAGCAAACTAAGCCAAGAACTCTCCAATGATGCTGACTTTGCAAGTTTCTCAATATCCAAGCCAGTCCGACATAAGCCACAGTTTATATTATTTGGTGTGGATTCATCATACAACAAAGACTCCATTACCAAAGCATTACTTCTAAAAAATGATATATTCAAGGATGGTGGCTTTGAGGTCAATTTCTCTATAAAATCGAAATCTTCCAATAATTGGGTGATATCTGTAATTCCTGATCTCTAGCCCGTTATCAAAGATCACGGTTATCGTTATCTAAATTTTGAGAGTTAGAATTGAAATATTTATATCTGTCATGCAATGCTCTACTTGTGGTACTTTGGGCCACACAAGGAATCATTGCTCCAATACTCAAGCTTGTGTGTGTGTGTGCTTCAGTTGTAGTTCCACGGACGACCATGATCGAACCTCCTGCGAACCTCGATGCATAAACTGTACAAATCATAATGTCAGGTTTAGATCAGGTTTTTCAGAAAATCACGGATGCCGTGATAAACACTGCCCAGTATTAATCCAATTTAAAAAACGTACAATGGATCACACTGATTACGGACGTTGATTTCTTTCACTTACTTTCTGACTTCTTCACTTTCGCAACCTGTTTTATCATTTTTATAATTAATTATTCCATTTATTTTTATTTATCAGCATAGTGAAATTACTTGTTTAACTTCATTTCATGTTTATTTTGTTGAGCTGCATTTTAATCTTTATTTTCCCCTTCATTTTTGTTTATTATGTGTGTACCTTGTGCTTTAATATTTAATATTTATATTTAATATTTATTTTGTAGTACCTTCTCTCAACTTTATGTACATATATTTTTTATTATTATTTTGATATGTTCTGTTTATATTTGTTCTTAAATTGTTCTGATTCACCTCTTATTTTTATGTAATCAAGGCACATTTTTAGCGTACTATTATATTTACCTAATTAGTTTTTATTATTCGATTTTATTTGTTTTCGATTCGTTTCCTTATTCAAAATTTTTTGCAAGGCAGATTTTGGCCAATAATATTTTTATCTTAGTTATTATTACTCACGTACTTTATTTTTATGTATCTTTCATGCATTTCGTTTATTGTATTTCATTTTTAAGTATTTATACTAGTATTGTATTTTTATTGATTTTTATAATATTATATTTGTATTGTATTTGTATTGATATTTTAATTCATTTTATTACTTTTATTTTCATTTTGCATATACTACTATCTCTATCTTTAATTATTTTATGCTTTCAATTCTTGCTTATCCATTGCAGTTATAACCACTCCTTTAATTCTGGCAGATCTTCTTAGAATTTTACAACTAAATGCGAATCACTCCCGGTCTGTCCATCTTCAAGCTCACTCGGTTGCAGTGGAGATGGGTTTCGATTTACTTCTCCTCCAGGATCCTTACCCTAACTTTAATCTTCCCTTAAATTCCCCACTTGGTTCCTCTCAATTCTTTTCAAATTCTCTCAATTGTGCAATTGTTTGTTATAATCGGAATATCATTTGCAACTTACGCATGAAAACAGATCACACTGTGTCCGTCAACATTAAATTAAATCAAGTTCTTACTGTTATTAACGTTTACTTTCCCCCTCATGGTGATTTCTCCGAGGCTATTAATCAATTGCACCTCTATAAAGGAATTAATAAGAATTGTTTGTTAGACGGGGACTTCAATGCAAGGTCAGTTGTTTGGGGGTATAAGAACACTGAGAGGAGGGGGGATATCTTGACTGATTTCTTACTCTCCAACAATTTGCATCTTTGCAATATTCCAGGACTGGGACCAACCTTTCACGGCCCTAGGTCCGCGGTTGGGAACCCCGATCTCACCCTCACATCTTGCGACCTGATTTCCTTTGTTGAGAATTGGGAAATTCTTTCCACCGAATCCCTTAGCGACCATAGTTTTATCAGTGTTCATCTCCGGTATGATCTAACCTTTTCTGACTTTGTCTTTAAAACCAAATATGGCATTAATAAATTCATCTATAATTTTCGCAAGAACTATAACCTTCTTAATTCCTTCTTGACTAACATCTCCTCAATTGAACTACTTGATGATTTCGCTAGTCTATTAATTAATACTACAAATGCCTCTGCCTTCTCAACTCTTAGAAAGCGCCGGGTTTTGAATACCCCTTCTTTCAAATGGTGGAACAATTTCTTAAGAATCCAGCGTAAAATCAGCTGAATGCATACAAGCGGAGGGTGGTTTCTCTCACTACGCATGGCATGTCGGTCGACGAGATTGCCTCCATGCGCTCCAGGTACAAAGCCCTCAGGGCCAACTATAAAAAGTCAATAATTGACACCAAGAATAAAACTTGGGAGTATTTCTGTTCTACGAATTCTAATAATTTTGGATTTACTTTTAAAGCAGCTTTCGGAAAGTTATCCAGCCCAACTAATCTTCATCAGATTTCGACTGGCGATCCTGCCTCTTTGTTCCATAGTAAGGTGTTAGCCTTCTTCTTGATTCTCATTTCCCTCCAGGATCTTCTCATATTCCTCTTGTCTTCAATGACTGCTCTCCTCCTTCATGCCTGAGCCCCAGTGAAGTTGAAGTCGTCTTCTGGAAGCTTCGGGGGTAAAGCCCCGGGTATTGATCTCATTGACTATGCTATTTGGAAAGCTCTTTATAACTCCTTCCCCAACTTGCTTTTTCGATTCTTTAACCTCTGCATCCAATTTAATCACTTTCCTTCCATTTTTAAGAACACAAAAATTAAATTTTTACTAAAGCCCGGGCGTGACCCATCGTCTACTCTCTCCTATCGACCAATTTGTTTGCTCTCCACCCTTGGCAAAATTTTAGAAAGAATTTTTCTTAATAGGTTTCTCCGTTGGATTTCTAAGAATAATATTCTCCATAGATCTCAGTTCGGCTTTAGGGAAAACCGCAGCTGCATTGAGGCCGTGGACAAATTAGTGCATCACATTAAAAATACCAGGGTGAATATATATAAACATACTGCTTCTACGTTTATTGATATCAAATCTGCTTTTGACAACGTTGATTGGTCGACTCTCTTCCATATTTTTCATTCATACCGTATTCCTCTTCACTTTAAGAAATTCATTCACTCTTACCTCACTAACAGGGTAATTATCTGGACTGATAATACTTTTACCATTAAAAAACAAATTTTTAAAGGCTGCCCACAAGGGTCCGTTCTTTCACCAACTCTTTGGAATATTTATTTTAATCCTATCCTTTCTCTTAACTCTGAACTGTTTCTTCTCCAAGCTTTTGCGGACGATCTCGCAGTTGTCTCTTTTGGTCTTTCACGTAAGGAACTTGAAGATAATACTAATAAAATCCTTAGTTTAGTAAATTCTAAGCTTTTCGAGCTCAATTTGTCAACAGCAACTGCTAAAACCGTTTCAGTTGTTTTCAGATGTCCCTTTCTTCAATGCCGTGGTTTTCGAGGGAGCACGACCTTCAGGAGGAATTCCATTTTTAAAATTGGTTCCAATTCCATCCATATCTCTAAGTCATTCAAATACTTGGGTGTCAACATTGACAATCGCTTATCTTGGACTCCCCATATAAATTCTATCAAAGATAAGATTCTCTGGATTTCTTCCAACTTTTATCGTGTCTCCAAAAATTTAAATCACCAGCATATTTCCCTAATGAAACTTTGGTATACTTCGGTTCTTCAACCAATCATCTCCTACGGAGCAGGAGTGTGGGGTGGATCCCTGACCTCTATCCAGGTCCAAAAGCTTAAATCTATTCAGAGGATTTACTTATTAAAAATCACTAAAGCCTATAAAACCTCCCCTACTGACGCTTTTAATATCCTATCAGGCATTCCCCCCATTCATATTGTTATTCGCTCTCTCTACTTTAAATTCCAACTTTGGAACAACAGGAACGATCTCCTTCCAGGTCTTATCCCAGCTACGAAATTGGACTCTTTTATTTCTCTTCATCAGATCCTTCCCGATTTTCTTTCCTTTCCCATTAATACTTTCGAGGGCCCATCTGAGTGGGAAGTGTATACTGACGGATCCAAAATCGATTCCAATGTTGATTTCGCCGTGTGTATTTTTTTTTCCGGGGCTCTCCCTTTAAAACATATCTCTTTAAAATTCAGGATTTTAACTCGGTCTTTCAGGTAGAGTTCTCTGCCATCGGTCTCTCTGTCTGTTGGGCAGTTCATCATAATACTAAAATTCATATTTATACTGACAGTCTCTCCTCTATTCTCTTTCTTAATAATCTTAAAAGTAAATCCAGTTATCTAAATTCCATTAAATTCAAATTGTTTCAATTCAGAAGCTACTACAATCTTTACTGGGTCAAAGCTCATAACAATAACCTTTATAATGATTACGCCGATTTTTATGCAAAACAGGCTGTATATGATGGTGAAGTGTTTTCGGTTCCCGCTCCTCGCTCCTTCCTCTCCAGTTCCTTAAATAAATTTATCCTAGAGTCTTGGACCTCCTCTTGGAATGATTGCAATACTGGATTAAGGGTCAAGCGCTTTTTCAATAATCCTAAATTAAACATTCTTCCCATTTCTAAATATCTGGTCCATTTTCTAACTAATCATGGGCCTTTCCCCGCTTACTTGCACAGGTTCAATCTCCTTCCCTCTCCAAATTGCCTGTGTGGGTCGCCTGGAGATGCCGACCATTATACGTATTCCACTGCCCCTTCACTTCTGATCACCATCTTGTTAACCCCAGCCCGAACGCTCTCTATCCTTGGGTCAACTCTATTATTAATAATCGTGCTATTCACAATAAATTAATTTCCTGCTTTGCTATTTCCAAATCCATATGTGATAATTTGGCTTAACTTTCCCTTTTTTCCTCTTCGGTTCTTTCTATTCCTTTAAATCTTTTTTGTTCCCCTCCCATAATTTATTGCAGCTTCCTGTTTTAACCCTTAGTCATCATTCTGGGTTTACTTTAAGATTAATTTCTTGTTTTTTTCCCTCTCTCTTTTAGCAAAAATGGTATCTTTAATAAAATTCAATAACTTATCTGTTTCCCCCTCCTTTTTCCCCTCTTTCTCTTTTTAGTGTCTTAAAAATATAATTGGAGGAGGAAATCTAAAAAAAAAATCATCTTTCCAGTGCTTTTTAAAAAAAAAAAAAAATCTAACGACAACAGGAAGTGTTGGCGCCAACTGGAATTATGGTTCAAAAATATATATTTTTTTGTTTCCTGTTTATTTTTTCACTTTTTTACACCTCGTGCCCTATGTCTGTTTCAGGATCTTTTCTTTTCCTTAGAAGATAGCACCTGTGTGTGTTCTTGTCTGTGTTTGTTAAGTTTTTTTTTTTTGTATTTGCATTGTAATTGTTAAGCGTTTTTTTCTGTATTCTTCCCCCAATTCTCAAGAATTTTTGGGGAAGGGACCTTTTTGTACATGTTTTTCGTTTAATTTGATAATAAAATACTTCTCGGAGGGTCGGATGCAGCTCTAAACCCTTTGGGTGAGCTCGATTCTCTGGAGTAAGTAAGTATGTATTGTTTGCTTGGGAATACAACAGAAAATAAACTGTTCAAATACCCTTAAGGAGTGTTGGATACCTAAAACCTTATTAATACGACAATTCTGAGTTTTTTACATTTTCAAACTGTATAGATTTTCACCTTTTTAAAAATACCTTACTTTAACCTCTAGGGCAGGGATGGCGAACCTTTATGAATCAACGTGCCATTTTTTTTAAAGAAGTGTTTAATGAGGTATAGACGTGCCGTCAAATAAATCTGACTTGTGCTTATTGAGAAAATAATAAAAATAAATACTAACAACTCACAAAGCTCGTTAGTTACTACGAAAAAATACCTTTTGTATCGTATAGTTGTAAATGCTTTAGTTATACGAGTAATTCAAATTAAAATAACATTAGTGTGACTTCTGTTGTTGCAGATTGGATGATAAATAACTTATATTAAGATTGCAAGATGTTGCTTTTAGTAGAATGCATGCTGAATTGGAGTCATCTGCCAAATGGTTTCTAAACAATTAATTATTTTCGCTGTGGTTCACTTTTTGACTAGAGGATTTGTAATTTGTTTCAAAATGCCTTTTAACAGACGATGTTCTACATACCACTGTTCCAGGACATAAAATACACTGCTTTGTCGCCTTTACTAAAAATGCCATAGTTCTAGATTCACCAATTTTAAAATTCTCTGTTACACTTACTATCTTGCTCGTTTTGTTCTTTTTCTGAACTAGCCATGTTAAATAACATTTAAAAATCGTAATTATGACACAGATAAACTTTGAAATGCAATTGTGTCAACGAAATCGACTCTGCTATTCGTTGACAAATTTTACACCATGAGATATTATAGCCCACGACATAAAAAAGGCAAGACAATAACAAACGAGTGTGCTGCCTACTACCCCGTGAGCGATCCCTCGAGTTTGTTCGTAATGCTTCATAGTGAATTTAGTTATTTTGAAATAAAATGCATATCATTTTGATCACTGACGTGCCCAAAATATTGTGACGCGTGCCATTGATGGCACGTGTGCCACTGTGGTTCGCCATCCCTGTTCTAGGGTAATTAAAAGTCCTTAAAACCAATTTTTAAATAATCATCGAAACTGGGCCACACCCCTTTAAATGGTGAAAAATGTAAAAAAAGTATTTTGTTTGTGCTTAAAAGTTGAATGAATGATGGAAATTAAAACATTTAATCCAAAATTGCTAAAAAAGTGTTTACATGGAGGTAACACAAAATCCCAATAAAAGTGTAAACAACGTAATATTATCTCGAGAACCCCGAAGCAAATATTTGTACAAATAGAAGTATTATAATTGGGTACATATAGTGCAATTTCATCATTTAATATGGAAAATGTATTAAAACCAGAAATTTTGAGAAAACTTAATATTGAGCCTGGTACTGGCAATGGAGCGCCTCGACAAACAGAGGCTGTTAAAGGCTTAATACTCATATTTACAAGAAACAAAGAAAGTTAGGAAAGAAAAAAGACTTAAAAGGAAGAGAGAGGATGATGAGATTAAAAAAAATGTAGATCATTTGGAATATGTGGAGAATATTTTATAAAAAAGTAATTATACATCTCTAAGTTCATTTATCTCAAAATATAAATGTTTGATGTTCTATGTACCTTTTCTGGGAAAATAATGTTCACAGGTATGTAAGTTTCTTATGACATATTTATAATGATGGCTAAAATACTAAAATTAGCTTTTTGTAAAAAACTCAAAAATTTATTTTTCACAATTTTTTTATGTGAAAAATGGGCCAAAGTTCACTATGTTTGATAAAATATTTTATAGATTATGAAAAAATTCAAAATTAGCTAAAAGCTCTTTTCAATATCGTGAGAAAGGTGTACTTTAATTGTATGAAAAATTTCAAGCAAGTACATTTAACAGATTTTGAGAAAAGGTACATCGAAAACAGCCGAATTAACATTGTCGGTGTAGAGATTTCCAACTTCCCTCAAACAAATGAAAAGTATGTACTTTATGAAGTCATCGATCATTTGTTGCAAGAAAATGAAATTTAATGAATACATAGTATAGAACAATTTACCTGATCAGACACACCTAAGAAAATACTTTACGAGGATATAAGACTGTCTATAATGAAAATTTAATAGCCTAATTTGTAAAAAAATGGCTACTTTTCTTAAAAAAATGCGTAATCTCCCGTGTCTTTCATACTCTATTCTACGTTTTGCTATTTCGTCGCAAAGACGCCGAAAGAAAAGTGAGTTAATTACCGACGCACCTTATTGCTCACAATATTGAAAGGCGGCTTCAACCCCCTTTTGTTCCTCACAATGCGATACTTAAGGAGTTTGCCCGATGTCCTCAACGTTAACGTTTTCATCATTTTCCGGCATTTTTTCATTAACTGTGACAGCAAGAATGTCCTGCATCGGACATTCTTGCTTGCTATCGTTTGAACAGAGGTTTTCTTCGACCTGCCGAGACTGAGTCCTGTCATGGCCGAGTTATCCGGACTTTCCGGTTTTCAAGACCGTATTGTATTAATTTCGGATGTTGCACATTTCTCTTAGGGATGAAATAAAGCTTCTATCTTTCACTTGTTGGGAGGGAGTGAAGAGATAGAAAATTGTTTTTCAATACAAAAATTTATACCGTTTACAGCTAAAATTGCTTACATTTGTTTCCAAACTCTACTTTAAGATCTTCTTTAGTGCCTCAATCTTCTAATATTATATTTTTTTCAATATGACCATATGAAATCATTACCTACTGTGGTATTACCATATATAGTCAAAGCATTCTGAAACCTAAATTCAAAATCCAAAAAAAAAGGGCATTTAATTTTTCCTGGCAGGTTGTATGTGACAATTGGAAAAATTTGCGACGTTCAATATTATACTTCTTTCGCTTAATTCGGGAAAGAAATGATGGTCCCTGTTTTAATAAAATGTATGCTGTCACCTTGTAACTGCAAATTAAACTCATTAAATTTAGTAAATAAGTACGTAAAATATTGTTTCCATTTGATTATATTCTTTTTTAAAATTAAAATCACGATTTGGTTTAATGAAAGCTATTGTTGTAGACCCCAAATTATTTTTTCACTGACGAGGACCCTTTGCAGGTTGCCATAGACCCCTGGGGGTCTATATAGACCACTTTGGGAATCATTGATTTAAAGGATGACGTTGAAAGAGCCATCTTACTCACAATATTGGATTATCTTACCTAACACTATTGAAAAGCACTATTTTTCAAGCATGGTTACAAATTTCATAAGCGATCTATTAACATTTTGTAGATTCTATGTCAAAAAGAATCAAGTATGTATTAAAGGAAACGATGGCACAAAGAGATATTGACGGTGGGATCATAAGTAATAATGATAGGAGCTGAAATAGTGCTTGTAACCCCCCCCCCTCATTATCTTCTAGAAATAGGAAAACAATATTTCACGTAACAAAGTTTAGCATTGAATTCTATATTCTACATTTTTTTAAACCAAATCTTTAATTGATAATCTGTTTTTATACCACCTAAACTTCAGTGTTGATATTATACCAGGACTAAAAATTCTTACATACTTTGATGAATCAGTGTCCTCAATTTACCACAATTTACAGTTATGTAGACCATCGCCAATAGTCTATAGTGGAACTTAAGTTTGACTTTGATCGGAACAAAATATAAAAACAGATTTTAACTCCATTTTGTTTTTTATAAAACTTTGTACTAAAATTTAAGCTTTAAAATTAAGTCTTTCTGGAAATTTTTCTATAAAGTAAATTAATAAAGATTTTTTTTATTACTCTAGTTCAATTGAATTTAGGATAATAACCTATGATAATCTCTCTCTCTCTCTTTCACATTATTTAAAATATTAAAAAATTTTTATTTTTAAATAATAATACAATTTGGAAGGGGTCTTAGAATATTTCTTCAGTGTGGTGCGTGTTAAGCAACTCATTACAAAGGTAATTTTGTTTCATAAGTGTTTTCCCATTCGAAAGCTCTTTCTGCAATTTGAATTTCTACTCACGGGAAAAGTAACAGCTTGTGTTGCATGCTATCAATTAAACAACTTAAGAATTCATCTTACAAGAAGGGGAATCAGTCTTTCCATCATTTTATTTCTTTAATAATGATTAACAGAATAAGTGAAAAGGCAACGTGATTTTTTTATGAAAATATTGCGAGATAGTCAGCGTAACTGGAAAATAATTGAATAATTTTATTATTAAATAATGAGATGAACAATATCACTGGCCTTTTATTTTTAATTTTCATTTGTCATAAATGTACGCGGCAAAAATTAAACAAAACTATGACTTTTCAATTATACTATCAAATATCCGGGTGTAACAAAGGCTTAACAATTTCAAAACAAGCTTAAGAGATTTAAACTAAGCATAATCTGAACTGTAACAATTTTGAAGAAAATTTAGAAAGATATTATTGTATTTTGAAGAAGACGATTATATATAATATATAAATCCCCCCAAAATAAGGTAGAAAAAAGTTAATAAAAAGGAAACACCATGACTTAAAAAAAAGGCATAATCAAAAAGGCACCAAGCTGCTGTAAAACAATAGAGGGGATTGAAAATGTATTGCACAAAAAGAAAACTATCTTCATTGCCTGTAGAAATACATAAATGAGTTTAATATTTCGAAAAAAACTTATAGAGAGAGATCGAGTTAATACATTTTTTAAAGGTGTTGGAAAATAATTAATTACATCATAGTGAAATATGGTTATAGAATGTTACAAATAAAGTGTGTGGGAAATTTTTCAGTAAAACATTTAAATAAAAAAATATCCTCACACACATATAAAGCGTTAAATGAGGAAGTTTAATAAAAGGGACAAATTATATTCATTACTTCTCCAAATTAAATATCAAATCTCAAATATTAAATTTTGTTTTAGAGAAGGAATAGAAATTTCCGAGTTTACTGATTAAAAAAGATGCAAAAGTTCAGAGAAAATATACTTTTAAAATTCTGAATTATTTCTTTCAAATTTCTTAAGACTAGATTTTTGACCGAAACTCCACCCGATATAGTTTGTCTCTTTTGATTTAAATAAGACTCTTAAAAAAATTATGTATATACATTGAATGAATGTCAAATATACCTAATATATATATTTGATATATTTGAGAGCTGTGATCTGTATTTATACGAACAAGTTTGTTATGATACTTTAATAACCTGTGAGTATGATTAATATCATTTTCTCTATAATCTTGAAAACTTGAGGCGCGTGATATTTTAAGTTCTATATAAAAAAAATAAAAGACAGGATTTTGCGAAATTCAAAAACCGAAAAATTAGGAAATTGAAGTTTGGAGTTTGTAACCTTACTTATACTGAAAATATAAAACAGAACCTTGAAATTTTAGCAGAGAATTTTTGAAAGAATTTTGTGAGAAGTTTAAGTAAAATTTCGTATTTTTTTGTTAAATTTGTTAAAGAGGCAAAAAGAAAGCGAGATGTTATACTCCTCGCAGATATCCATTGAATGTGAAAAATTTTTGCACTGTTTTAATGGTCCTTTAGCAAGTATTAGGGTTAACTATAGAAAATAATATATTTTGCGGGATGGTTTTCTCCGAAAAATCTTTGAACTTTACAATTCTAGTTGTAATGGATGGGCGAATCCATTCATTAATGTACGAGGGATAGAAGGATGATTAGTCATATATATATATAATCAATACAAACTCTATTAACAATTCTCAACAACGTAACAAATATCAACAACCTAAGTTAAGAAATGCACCAATAGTTAAATATGGGAGCAATAGTGAGGTAGACGAGATAATTGGAGTTATAATAATAAATCGGATCACTTACACTTAACACGTCCAAGCAATACACTTCTTATATTTGAAGATAATTTCTAGAGTAATCTAATTCAAACACACACGGACCAGACTCCAATTTAACAACTAATTGATCAAATCCTCAATATTAATATTAATCAAATAATCTACGAAGAGCTCTCGCCTAGCTTTACGTTTATTACAACTTACAATCCTGTTAGCTTCTAACCTCTCTGTCTTCGAACTTGAGAGTTAATCTTTAAATACAAGCCTTTATTTGAATAAATTGCGTCTTCTTCTTTGGAGGAAAGTTTTCAATAGAATAATATTTAAAGACCTGTTATTTCCCAAGTGGATTATTAGTAGGAAGAACGTGAATAGACCCATTACATAGCTCTTTACAGAATATTGGTATGATTAGGGCAATTAAATCAAAGCATAACATTTTGTGAAATGTTTATTTTTTCATATATTCTCTCTCTATTTAAATCACTATATTAGACTGAATTAAAAAAAAAGGTTTGAAAAACACGCATATTCACTTTAGATTTCTTTAAAAGAATACATTACAAGGCCGACCTCAAGGGATCGTAAAGTAAAATTCCATTTTCATAGAAAAATGTCATTCTACATCTGATATCAATTTCTTTTCATAATATTTTGTTAACAACAGATTACAATGCTGAAGTTTTAAAAGCCTTACATAATGTAAATATGTACATTCTCAGAACATTCGTTCAAAGAAAGGATATATTTTTATGGGATATGGAAAAAGGAACATACTCGCTGTTTGTATTTCAATAATCTGTTTACAGTTCAGTGAAACTATTCTCTTAACTATTACTCAGCACATATTTACTCTTTTAAGCTTTTTCAATCATTTTTTGAACTAAAATTTGAGTTTCTTAAAGTTCATGCATCTTAATTTTTTTAAGTTGGTAAGAAATGAAAGTAATTAATATATTGATACTGATGTATAATAAAATATAATGAACTGTTATATAAACTTCTTAATCTCGCGTTGGTTTCAGTATACTCAATAAATACCTCTCTGATTAAAAAAATGTTACAAAATATAATTATCCAATCTTCCATCCGGAATGGAAATATAAGCTCTTTTAATATATGCTTCTCTTTTCTTACTCCCCCTCATAATAATATTCCTTTGTTCTAGAGACTACCGCCTACAGTTCCAGACCCCTACGCACTATTTCTCAAAGAAAATTGCAGCTAATATTTTTATGTTTCTCTCGGGTAAAACATTGATATCGACCACTTAAATATATTTACGAGTATTATATGACTGGGAAGTATATAAATTATATATATATATATATATATATATATATATATATATATATATATATATATATATATATAATTTATACAGGCATAATTTTATACAGGCATATTTATACAGGCATACCGCATATATATATATATATATATATATATATATATATATATATATATATATATATATATATATATATATATGCGGTATGCCTGTATAAATATTTTGAGTTTGTTATTTAAATGAGTATTTTAATAGTTTTGAATCAATATGGTTCCTTTTTTAAGCAAGCTTGAATTTATTATTTATTTAAACAAGAAGCATTTTAAATTAATTAATTGTCTGTTTGAACTTTTTTTAAGGAGATACTAATTTTTTAACTGCTTTGCGAAGTTATTTCGATTTCTTTAAATTGACTAGTTTTTTTTCATTTTAATTGCTAAGGCTTTTTTCTATTGTGCCTAATACTTGGAAATTTTTTTCATTTGTTGCTAAGTTGCTAATAGTACATGTAATAAAAGTTGGTATGCATTTTTAAATCAAAACAGTTTTTATTTTCTAAGAAATAATTGAAAATTTAGAATTTACACATTTTTTAAGGAATTTTTAATAATCATTCACAAAAAGATGCATTGTAAAAATACCAATCATGTTATCACCAAACCCATACCAACTTTTGTTATACATAGTTTGTCGCACTTGTAAATTAATCATATATGTACGTCAATTTTTGTAGGGGAGGAGTAGCATTTTAAAATCACTTCATAAGTTTCAAGTTTTTCCCTTAAAAAATTAAATGGTTAGCTTTTTATGAAATTTGAGCTCAAAACCTGTTTTAATTAACACATACACATAGGAAGAAACAAAAAAATATGAAAACTGTGGTATATTTAACTGTAACCAGTTAAAGACTTAACTGTGACTGAGTGGAGGATTGTATATAAATAACACGCAACTATGAAATTGTATGGGTAATTAGTAATGTGTTGTACAGTGAAGTAGATATATATTAAAATAATATTTAAAGGAAGTCTTTCAAATTTGCATCTAATTATAGTTTGAACTCACACAATACAATAGTTGGCGACGAAGATGGGATAAATTGGAGATTCTTTTGGATAAGGCATTGCCTGAAAACTGCTCAAGGTAAAGGAAATTTTTTCTCTCTCTTTAATCGGAAGGAACCATGGAACAGCAAATTGCAGACTTACTCCGGCAGAATCAAGATTTGATTCGAGCGCTGCAAATTAGAGACGATTCTCATAGTCATAAAGTAACTGTACAATTTGACAAATTTGATGAAGAAAATGAAAATTTCGATAGTTTCATTGAAAGATTCGAAACTTACTTAGATGTACAGAATGTACCAATAGCAAATCGAGCTAAGGTTTTTGTTTCGTCAGTTTTTCTGGATGTAACGGTGTTTCGACATACACTTGTGAATTAGCTTCACTCCAAATACGGCAGTTTTTTTTTTGTTGTTGACGTAGCCATTCAACCAGAAGTGCGCTTCATCGCTAAACAAAATTCGCTTATGAAAATCGACCATTATTTTCGAAATAAAATTGCACAATTTGAAAGCGTTGTTCAGGCGTGAGTCCATTCATGATGAATTGCCAAACCAAACTGAGAATAAATCACTTGACAGCTGTTAAATC
This sequence comes from Trichonephila clavipes, assembly GCA_019973935.1. Taxonomy (NCBI): domain Eukaryota; kingdom Metazoa; phylum Arthropoda; class Arachnida; order Araneae; family Nephilidae; genus Trichonephila; species Trichonephila clavipes. The sequence continues at coordinate 1,150,850 of BMAU01017187.1, read as the reverse complement.
GGTCGCCATCTTGGAAAGTAATGCCAACTTAAACTTCTATACCTGGAAAAAAACACTCTGTAGTATGAAAAAAGAATAATTTCCAATGTGAATAGATATACTAAAAATAATTTCAAAGAACATATTTCATATCTATACATATTACATATTTAGGTTAATATTCAAATCTAAATCGACTGCGTAGTTTCTTTTTTTATATATAGTCTTTCCCCCTCCCTTGAGATCAGGTGGCGTTGAAAGAGCCATAGTATATAGCAGGGATGGCGAACTAGTGGCACGCGTAATATTTTGGGCACGTCAGCGATCAAAAAGGTGTACCTTTTATTTCAAAATAATAAAGTTCACCATGCAATATTACGAACAAAACGCGAGTGATTGGTCGCGGGGCGGATGGGAGCACACTCGTTTGTTATTGCTTGCCTTAGTTATGTCGTGAACTACAGTTGCTTATGATGTAAAATGTGTTTACGCATATCATAGCCAATTTCATTGACACAACTTGTATTTTAAAGTTTATTTGTGTTACATTTAGGTTTTTGACTATTTAATATGGCTAGTTCAGCAAAAGAACAAAAAGGGCAAGATAATAAGTGTAACAAAGTATTTCAAACTTGGTGAATCTAGAAATATGGTATTATTAGTAAAGGCGATGTCTTATCTTCTGGAACAGTGATATGCAGAACATCGTCTATAAAGCGGCATTTTGAAACAAATCACTAATCCTCTTGTCAAAAAAGTGAACCACAGCAAAAAAAAAATTGCTTAGAAACCATTTGCAGATGACTCCAATTCAGCATGCATTCTACTAAAAGTAACGTCTTAAAATCCAAAAATAAGTTGTTAGTTATCCAATCTGTAACAACAGAAGTCACACAAATGTTACTTTAATTTGAATTATACGTATAACTAAAACATTTACAACTATTCAGTACAAAAAATATTTTTTCGTAGTAAACAAAAAGTTTTGAGTTTTGTTAGTATTAAGTTTTATTATTTTCCCAATAATCACAACTCAAAATTATTTGACGGCATGTTTATACCTCATTCAAAACCTCTTTAGAAAAAATGGCACGTCGATCCATCAAGGTTCGCCCCCCATTGTATATAGGCTATCGAATAGTGCAAGTCATCGCTGTTTCCTATTACTTTTTCCACATCTTTAGTGCTTTATCTCAATATTACATTTTTATATGCATTTTCATAAGAAGAAAATGAACCTAATTTGTAAATAAAGTATGTGTTTTTTTTAAAATGATTAAGAAGAATAAATGAATTAGTTATGTAATTATTATCTGAAGATTATTCCGAACTGTGAAGAATGGTACACAATTCATATAAAAATATTGTTCTGATAGAGGATTTTATGATTCCACAGAATAATGATATGGTTAAAGTCCATTTACGTCTGTAGAGTTTCTTCTGTGTAGAGATCTTCTACACAGAAAACATATTTGCCTACTGTTTGAAATAAGATAATTCACCCCTGAATGAGATAATTCAGGGGTTTTAATTTTGTCTCGAGGGGTGAAAATATAAACAATTTTCAAACAGGTATAATTCTTTTAAATTTAAATTAAATAATTCGAATCTTTTACACATTATTTACAAATAATTATAGTTTCAAAAAAGTACAAAATGTTTGAAATATATTCATAATTTTATAAATTATAAGCATATGAAAATAAGAACTAATTTTGTAATAAATATTAAGTAATTTTTTTGCGTTGCGCACGCTATTTTCTAAAATAGTAGCCTTTGATGTATAAAACTTTATAGGATTATAAAATGTATCATACTCTATAAATTCTACTAATTTAAGAATAAAATATCTTTTGTATTTCAAAATATTTGAAAAATATTGAAATTTAAAAAAAATTAAAAATGTAATTTTTTTATTTTTAAAAAATATAATCTATATCTACTTATATAAAAATACTACAGTGTAATAAGGATACACTTAATTTAATAAATCAACATATAGCTAGTAATTAAAGCTACTATTTTAGAAAATGGCATGCGCAACGTAAAATTTAATTAATATTTCTTATAGAAATGTTTCTTATTTTCATATGCTTATAATTTTCAAAATTATGACTACATTTTAAACATTTTACACTTTTCTGATGCCCCATTCCTTTATAAATAATATGTAAAAGATTCGAACTATTTAATTTTAATTTCAAAGAGTTATATATATTGTTTATAATTTCAGCCCTTAGAGAAATTTAACACCCCTGAGACCTCTTAACAGTTAATATACACTAAAAAAAAAAAACCAATAAATTTATACTTTAAAGACACCTCTAAAATTGAAGTTTGAATCTCCTGAAGCATTACAGGAACTTATGTCACGACCTAAGATAAACATAAATATTAATCTGTTTATTATATTTTAGTAGACTATTAAGATAATTTCAATATTGACAGACTTGTTTTTGAAATCTGCCTCGAATTAATTTTGAGTATCTGAAACCAAGTTAGGGATGAAATTAATCTTTCGGAAAGAACATGATTCTCCCTCTCATTTTAGTTTCACAAATAGGTTATGAGGTACGAATAAAAAATGGAAATTATATAATCTTTTGTCATGCTAATGTTTCAAAGAACAATTAAGTGGATTTTTTAAAAAAGAAATAAGATAAGGAAGAAGAAAGAGAGGATAAGTAAAATCGATTTTTGGACTTCTTTTTTACGTATTGGGCATGCTTTAAGTGAAGCCAAACTTTAACTTAAAATTCTGGATGGAGATATTCTATTATATTTTTTATTTCATTCATTTAAAGTAATATGAGTATAATTGTGCCTTTAATGAAAATGTCTAAGTTTTTTAAGCATACAAAAAAAATAAATATTTTTTAAAAAAAGATTTAATTATTTAAAAAAAAGTTACAATTTATTTTTATCAGAACATTTATGTTTCAGTTTTTAAACACACTGTGAGGTCAACACCAACGGCAAAATGTTGTAAGAGAGCAGCCCTAGTATGCCATAATTAAATATGTATTTGTACATTTACATTAGGAAATAAAATTCTAATTATATTTACTTTTATTAAGAAGACCCATGTGTTATTTTTAATTCTTAGGAGAGTTAAAACCGTTACATAAATGAATGAAATAAACTCTTGTAACAGAATTTTCTAATTAGCTCCCTTGACAATAGGAGATTAGTAAATGTAACTGAGAGAGATTAGGAATTCAGCGACTGAAATGCACCTGTGTGAAATGAAATACATACATACAAGCGCATACACGAATTTTGTAACTACAGAAACTCGGTGACAGTTTGTTTTAAAATTAATTTAGTTCTTACAGCTCTACAATCAATATAAATTCTACTGGCAATGAACCTCGTAGTTTTGAGCGACTTGAAGATGAACGAGGAAGACACATAACACCCCGCTACCTATACTTTAGTACAACAACACAACTTAATGGTTAAGTCTCATATTAGTGATTGAAGGGTGGCCGGCATGAGTATGAGCTCTATTAAAGATTATTATTGGGAATAATAGGAATTGTGTTGAATTCGAATATATATTATAAACGTGAAAGTTTGTGAGGATGTTTGGGAGTCTTTCACGCAAAAACAACTGAATGGATTTTAATGAAACCTTACAATAGTATAGCTTATACATCAGAATAACACATAGGCTATAATTTATAGATATCGTGTGAAGTGTCCAAAATATAACAATAATTGTCACGTAAGTAGGAAAAAATTCTGCCATCTGCAAAAAAGCCTGCGACAGCAAATATCTATCTTTTATATGTGAAGCTAACCTTTGCATTTTGTTTTGTCTACGCCAGGCGCCAGGAACTGCGAATGTTTGAACAGGCAGTGTGTAAGGGTGATTACAATTTTAACATAAAAAATACAACAAAAAGTAATATTAACGTATTACACTTCCAAGTATACATTATTTGTACTATTTTAATCGAAAAAATAATATTGTTTATTTGCTTATGATTTTAGAAAAGTTCGAGTATGTTACATTCTCGCCAATTTTTAAATCTTAATATTTACGGACTGCGCAATATCAATTAAAGTAAAAATTCGCTGAAATTCTAAAGACAAAACACACAGACAATTATTCTATAAAAATCCTCGCAAAAACGAATACGTCTTGAATCAGTCGACCTGAAAAAGAATGCATTTTGAACCAAGATTGACTTACGCCGTTTTTCAGAAAAAGCTTTTCACTGTTTTTTAATTCGTGCTATATAGTTTTCAGTTATGATAATTTAAGGTCGCTTACGCAGAATTCGAAGATTCAGTGTACTTACCGATTTACACAACGTGAGAAAAACGATATTTGATAGTTTGAATGACGTTAGTGAAATCATTTTGTAAGTTAAATATTAACAGAAAGAAAGAGGTCCTCACACTCAATAAATGTCTTTTAAATTCAACATAAGATCGATTCTCCCATTTGAATGCAAAGTTGTAATAATAGTTTCCATTAAGCAAGGCGATAATTTAAAATTTAAATACTATTTATAGTGGATAAAAAATATTAAAACAAATTTACAGTTCAAAAGATAATATCGGAATACAAAACAAACTTAGTTTGTGACGTCTTACGCGTCTTTTCTTTAACAAGTCCTTTGGGTTCTTTGGGCCAGAATTAATGGCAACTCTTTTCCAACCAAATCCAAGAAACGAGAAGTGAAGAGATGCAAATAATATAGGATAAATATAGGATCTTAGAGTAAGCGGTATGGCAATGTAAAGGAATGTTCGACAATTGACGTGCGTTGTGGTAGTGGATGATTATTGAAGTTCGTCGTTCAAAGATTCAAGTTCTACGAGTCGTGGATAAGCATATTGGTGATCGATTAGAAGTTAAACGTCAAGCTACATACCTTGTAGATAAAGACAAGTTTATTACACAATAATGTAAGGTAGGATTGTTTGCTTATTATTATATTTTAAGATTAGGCGGTTCAATTATTGAGATAGGTCTGAATTATATTGTGTGTTACGTATTGCTTCTCATCGTAGATTCTCTCATTAATTTATAATATTATATTTGTTCAAAGTTTAAGTTGAATATCTTAATAAAGTCACATTAAGATAATGTTTGATTCTAGTTCTTACGATAACCCTACACCTCTAGCTCACGCTGATACTTCGAGGGATGTACTTCCAAGGGGAGGTACATCACAAGTTGAAAAAGGCCAAGTGTAGGACACCCATTTCACTAAACTTGAAGAACGGTGGATAGTTAGGAATATTATAAATCTATAACAAAACTACAGTAAAATTGATACTGGATGTATATCGAAGGTTTTACAAGTCTGTCAATGCATAATTCTAAACCTTTCAAGAAAGTGTAATAATAAGTATTATAATAATAAGTAAAAAAAAAGGTAGTTTTAATATTTAAAAAAAATAAAAGACAAAGTAACATTTTTATTCAACTGAGAATTACTTAAATAAATTATAATTCTTTATAGTATTTTATTTTTTAAATATGTTGCATCAGTTAAAGTATACTCAAATTTTAAATATTTAATAACTACTTATCAAATTCAAAATTTCTATAACTTCTTCATTTATAAAAATAATTGCATGAAACTTTTTTTCCCTTTATCGAACATTTCAAAAAATGCTCACAATTTTAATTCAACATTTAATAAAGTTGTGAAATTTTGTAATTATAAATTTTTTTACTTTTCTGAACATACAATTATTTTTAAAAAGGTCCATCTTCGTTTTCGGGTCCTAAAAAGTTGCAAAGTGAGTGAGTGAATATTAAGGTCCCACTGTTCACTTACTCAAGAGATTTCATAGCGAGAGGGGAAGGGGAATTTCCCTGACAATGTGTTATGCATTTAAAAATGTTCAAGCAACGCCGGGGGGAAATAAACCTGTCTGACAGAAAAGAAGCCAAAAAATTTCGAAACAGCGAATTTTAAGTTATACACTCAGAAAAAGGCCGAGCAACGCCGGGCTAAGCTGAGGAAGGGGGATGGGGTGAAAGTAATTTTGAAAAAGAGTATTAGAAGTGCTGATTTTATGAAGGAAAGGGAAATTTTTTTATAAAAGTAGAGAAAGCCCGAGCAACGCCGGGCCATGCAGCTAGTGTTAAATATATCAGGAGTCTAAGCCGAGTGGAAAGTACAACGTAATGATGTGAACATAACGGAGAGGAGGTATCGTCTCTCACTAATATAATTCTCATTACTTGAAATATCTCAAAACTATGAAATTCATTATCAGCTTTTAATTAATTATGTGACTTCAACGTAACTTTTATTATGGATAATAAAAAACCGATAAAAAGAGATATTTGACAAAACTTATACAGGCAATTTACCATTAGATCATAGCTATGTAGATTAAACATTAAATGCTTGATTGAAAACCTAAAAATTCAAAATTCCCGTTTAAAAAGTTCATTCTTATTATATTTTGTGTTCGTATAATTCTTTTCAATTACGAAATGAAAGTTTAAGAACAATACAGTGATGTTAATAAATATCACTTAAAAAAATTTCAGATGTGGTTCTAGCCTTTTTTATGTAATAATTCGTATTCTTACCCAACCGGCGACCGCAAATGGCAAAGTAACTGTGAATAGCATATAAAGTCATAATTTTAATTAGTGATTGTAAATAAATATACCCTGTAGTCTGAAACCGTTACTTTCTTCTTCGAGTTTACTTAAGCTTCAAATCTACCAACTATTTTCTCCCAGGATATTTTAACCCCATCTAATCATATTTAGATATTAACCGATTACGAACTTACGTATCTAGCCAGCATACATTAGGAGAGTTGTTTTTCCGTCTTGAGAGTTATTTCAAGTTATTAATTATCATCGCTGCGATCTAACCACGAAACTTTGATCATAAGAACACATGGAGCAACTTTCCCCTTTGACATTAAAAGTACAACCCTCAGAATTTCCTCATGAATGAATGACTGATCGATTTTTCAATGAATGGCTGATCGAATTTTTGAGGAATTGATAGATTAACGTTTCAATGAACTGTATAGTGAATTTTAATATCCTTTACCCGGTGAATTTTCGATTTAACTGTTTAAAATGCAAAACATCGAGATGAAGATTTTTTTTCCAGGAAAGTAATTAGACCGCTCAATTAATGCGTAAACCCCTACACGAAATTAAATATTTATATCCCTGTAGTTTCCCCCATGACGCATTTTAGAAACAGAATATATTACTTCTGTCCATTCCCGTTTTTAAGAGCATCCAACACCCAAAAATAAAACTTCTAGACTTTTAGTCCTTAGAAATATATGTAGAGAAAATATTAATCTGAGTGGAGCCTTTTCACGCGCGCTCGTGATTTTTAGTCAAAGTGGTAAATTAGTTATTCTCTTTTCTTAAAAAAATTGTGTTTCTGCACTAAACCAAGATCTTCGCAAACCTGTTGCACTATCATCTGTTGTACAACGAAAATTCAACCACCCCTCGACATGCTCCAATCAAACTCCAGAAGAGAACGATGTCATTTATCCTGACACGTCACGTATAGTTCATTTATGAATGGCAGATTGATTTTCGGAAGCTTACTCTAACGCGAAATCTTGAATCGGAAACACCCCTAAGTAAAACGATGCAGATGCCTGTACTCACGGCTCCAATACGTGATGAAGTGCGATTGACTCCCTGCAGAAGTGCTTCTCCCACGTTAAACAGTTGTTACATTGACTTCTTAACAAGATATATCCCCACCTTCAACTTCGCACGTATCTTTACCTCAAATGCATCCTCTGAAAAAACGGGAAGCTGCATTCACGTTTTCCCCATCCGATCGATCTGTGGAGGAACGGAACTATCAAAAGCGGGGAAAGGGAAATCAAAATTGGAAACAATTTTAAAATTGTTGAAATTTTGCTGGATTTGAGAGGGGATTTACTATGTCTTTCTGATTTCGATTCCCCTCTCTTGTTTTGCTTTTCCTTCTTTTGCTCGTGTCGTTGTGCACGTGACGGGACATGCGCACCGTGCGTAGCGCCCCTTTATTGGGGCGCATCGGTCTAAGAGATGGAGCAGACATAATCAGGCTGGCATGGCCGCCAGTTGAGCGCCGCTCGCCCCTGTATCCATGCACAAGCGACGGGCTTGACATGCAGCTTTTCTTGCTCCCATCTCTGCCGGCTCAAAATCCGATTCGCGTGTCCGGTCATGACCCTACCTTTCCAAAGACTCCGTCGGCTCTTTCCCACTCGGCTAATGATGGTAAGCATCTTTTTATTTTATTCAAATCCGATTCGAGTTTACTCTGAATTCGCAACTTTCTTTCCCGTTTAACCGAACGTCAAAATTAAAAAAATTTGCGTTACCCATTAAAAATTTTTGTTTGGGATCTTGTTTAAAAGTAAATACATCTCTGGATGAATGGATTGATTTTTTATATAGATTTTAGAATTTATATCTTTTAAAATTTGTTATAAGTTTTCCTTCTGATTTGGAATTTTTTAAAATAAAATTTAAAAAAAAAACGCCTTAACGATTATTATTTAATCGAGCCATTTAACACGGATGTGTTGATGCAAAGTACAGAAATTTAATTTTATATTTTAATTTGGATATTATACTTTACATATATAATTGTGTTCGCACAAAATATATGGATGTTTTCTTTGAATAAAATAATTCAAGTAGGGTTTTGAAGAAAATAAGGCAGTTAATAAATGCTTTTTTCATTTTTCTGAAAGCATTTTTTTTATTTTAGTATGGCTTTTAATTAAAAATACGCTCGCAAATAACACTGAACAGAGATTGAAGTAAAACATTTTCTGGTTTTCTGTGTACTTTTTTAGTTTCAAGTATACAGGCAAGATTATGTACAGAACCCGGGAATATATATTTAGAAATGAGAATTCAGTTCATTTGAGGCACATACTTGTCTTGAATTAATGGATTCTAACTATTTTTAAAGCAAGATGAAAATCTTCTATTACTTATTTTAAATTTTGTCTTTCTACTTATTGATATCAAGCATAGGATCGAAGAAGCTCTTCTGATGTATTTATTTTTGAAGATTAAATTAATGTGATTTATTGACTCTTAATGGCCTCTAGAATTCCTAGAAGGTTTTTGTCAAACCTTTTTAGCATTGAAGTTCACTTTGAGCATCATATGTGTGCTCTGTATTTCATTATGAATGCATTTCATAGGGGTCAGTAAAACTTCATGAATAGGGGCCGTAATTTTCACCACACACACACACACAGGATTTAGAATCTCAAACCTATCGGAAATCAATGATAATGGAAAATATCGACACTAGTTTGAGATCAACGATGATCTCACTAATGAGGTTTATAAATTGACCACAAAAATGTTATCCTTTCTTCCGAATATCATGCATTCGAGCGAATATTAATTTAATTGTGTGAAAATATATGAATTGAAAAATATTTTGCGTTTAAAAGCTCGAGAGTTTTCCGAATTTCGATAGATTAAACAATATGTTAAGGCATTAAAAATACAAGGCTAAGTGCAATCGTTTTATTTCTATATTTGTTTAGAGTTACAAGAATATATATTAATTAAATTATCTACAAATGATCTGATACTTCTTTCGGACTAAAAATATATAAAAAATATATAAACAATAAGTTTAAGACGCCCAACTCTTAAAAAAATATAAAGAAACCAATTCTTAATTGAAGCTCTTAACTTAGAGTAATCGATCTTTAGGCCACTTTTCTTCAGAAAAGGAGTTCTCGTTCTAATTATCGTATTATGTAATTTTATTATTATTGTATATGAAGTAATTATGATGTTGTATATGTGTATATGTATAAATAATATTTATATGTTCATTTTCAGAGGTATTTAATATAATAATTTCCTAAGCTTTCTATTTTAAATTTTTATAGTTTATAATTTTTTAAGAAAAGTTTAAAGTTAGAGTGAAATATATATATATTTTAATAATTTCAAAACGTATATACGTAAAAAATTGCTTTCAGAGATATTTAGTCGTTATATATTATTAAGTAAATAGGTAAATAATACATTAAGTAAAACATGAAATATAAATGCTTTCTTTCTTCACGTAGCTTGAGTATTTAATCTAAATATAGGATTAAATAGATTAAAATAATTTTAGATTAGAGAAGTTTCAAGAAAGAAATATTATTCCATATAGAATTTTATATATAAAAGTATATAAAAGGGTATAATATAGTAATACATTTTTATATCATAGGTATTAAGTTTATATTTCAGAAATAAAGAGGTATAATCAAATTTTGTTCCTGCTGTTAGAGTATTCCACTTTTTTCGCTATTTTCATAACATTAAGAATTTTTAAGATTTGTTTCAATAGGAAGTATTTGAACGAGCTTCAAAAAATTACGAGGTCCATGGCCAATAGCTATAGCTAATAAAAATCAAATCCAAAAAATCAAAACAATAGGTTATATATACCTTAGTTATTTCTAACGTTCTAGTAAATATTTCTCACAAAATTGGTAACATTTCTGAATTTTTTAGATATTTTTCAAAATTTTTCTTCAAAAACAACTTTTTATTATTTTAATAATTTAATTTAGTAAAAAAAATTGTGCTGATTATTTTTTATCTTAACGAAAACAAAGTTAGTTAAAATTCTTTCAAAATTAAGTAATTTCCCGAAAAAGTAGGTCTGCGGTTATTTGTCTCTATAGCCTTAACGAAATATCGAATAAATAACGCTAAATCGAAATTAACCAATTTTCAATAGAATCTAAATAATTAGAAATTATAATGAAAGCTTAAAAAATTTACTTAATAAAAGACAACATTTATAGCATCGATAATCCTTCCCCACTCTCTCATTCTTAGTTTCCACGCGCTAACATTATCCCTAAGAGGATTTGGGTTGAAGAGCTGTTTTGAATGCCTCTTCATGAAAATTTGATGAATGAGTGAGAAGATCCCGCGATCTTATATTTGATGAATAATGAAAAGAGAGTTAGAGCCAATATGTTTCAAAAGCATATTGTCTCACTCCAAGAGTAGGTAGAATGTTTCTTTTTTTTTCTTTTCTAATTCGGCTTTTCGTATTTTAATTGATCGGTATTGGGGGTTGTGCTGTATTTTCTTTTCATCTATGGTATTCTAATTGCTTGTACCGCAGGCTGATTTCCTGAGTGAGGTTGAATTTAATCGAGGAGTGTAGGTTGATGGAATTACTTAGAAATTGGAAGAGGGTTTCCGTCATTAGATCCACACCTTCAACTTAGGGTGGTAATAGGGTATTGCCAGATCCCAGCTAACATTTTGTATGGGAAACGGCAAATATACTGCGTTCTATACATCACTTTTGCTTGCAACCCGGAAAACTGTGAATCTAATCTAGGATCAAGGGGGCGCTCCAAATGTAGTTAGGTTGTTCCGAAGCTTTATGTTCGTATAAAATAAATTCGATAAGAAGTAAATATATTGCCTTCTACCTTAAGGAATTTTTTCTTTTGTATCAAATTGAAATATTTTTATACAGGAACATACCATAGAGAATATATTACTTTGTTATTATTCTTTATTATTATTACTTTGTTTGAAATGAGATTTTATTTTTAACACCAGAAAGACTGAAATTTAGTATATACCTACATTGCCCAAAAGCAGTCAAAATGACTGCATTGTGAAAGAATGATTAATGTGTAAAGAAATTTGTTTAAAATTAACTTTTGATATTTTTTATATTATTTACAGTCATATAACAAGCTATTAGTAAATATTAACAGTAAAAAAATACTTCACTTGGAAAAAATATATTCTAAAAAATTCTAAGAAATTGTGCATAATATATGTAATTGTTTTTCTAATTGCAATTAAAAAACAGTCAAAATTACTTCCTTGGGCAATTAAGTGTTGAATTCGGAGACCGTAATAGCTTTATTAGTGAAGTCGTATTTGAATAATTGGAAGATTGTGAGTTTGTAATTTGATTAAATAATCCGGATAATTGTATGAAATTTTGGACTTTTTCTAAAGTATTGTTGTGTTCTTTTGGACTTTTCTACTGTGAGGTGAAACGTTGGAGAATGCGACAGTATTATCATTTCCAGTATCATTGTCTTCTTTAAACGCAGCATTAGTTATGAAGTACTGCCGTAGCAGACTGTTGCGTAATATAAAAGAGACATTTTTCAAGTTAAACTAAAGTTGAGTTCGAAATATGTTTAAAAGTCTGTAATCTCAATTTAACACTAATAAAATTCAAATGAATATATAATCATGGAATCAAATGAAATAAAATTAAGCATGAATTAAAAATGCAATGAGTTAATGAAAAAGTTAATGCCCTGATCCATCACTGATTTCGTTTTATGTATACCTCATACGTAAAAAGTCTTGCAGAGTGTGATACCGAACTAACCAGGGCATTTCGGGTTTCAGAAATCAATTCCTTCAATGAGTGTTATATAGAATAATGTGGATTTCTACTCGTTAAATTTAACTGGGCTTTCATAATTCTAGTGTTTTGTTACACAAAAGTTAAACGGGTGACGTTTAGAGCTTGAGTATGGTCCTCATAAGTCGACTTAGGTAAAAATATTATGAATTCAATCAGCAACAGGCTTGATTATTAGTTCTAGATTATATTACCTTTACATTTAATAAATCAAATCATATGGTCTCTTCTTTTTAATGAAATACCATATCAGACAGTTGAATAAATAATTTCCCAGTCATTTCATTAATTTTAAAGAGTCTTTAAAAGGGTTTGCGGTAACCGAGTGGTCATGATCGTGAATTCGTGGCTGGAGTTATTTGCAGCGATTTGTGTTTTGAGTTCTACTGTCCCTAAAGACACGTCATGCACATTTAATTCGTACAGACTCTAAGTCATCACGTTGATGTGCTGTGGGAGTTTGGAAAGTGGGGTGACAGTTCAAATGTCGTCCTTCTCGTATGACTAGGATTCAAAATTACAAGGTCCATTGCCAATAGGCTTTCACGTTCAGTTTCCAACAAATTATTAAATTGAAATCCATACAGCGTATTTATTTACTGAAAATAGCGCATCGTTCTACAGATGCTCAATATCTTAATAGTTATTCCTTCAATTAACTTAACTATCAAAAATATTTATCTTAAATATAAGATCTGGGGATCAAAGTAATAATATTTATTTTAAAAACATCCAATTTTATCCCTTTATCTACCGCATTATGATTTACTGCAGCTTTTTTCATGCAATATTTTTTTTTGAATCTCTAGATTGAAAATTAAGGGATATACATAAAAAAAATTCTCAACTTTGGGAAATTTAATCCGTTAGAGCAGTGCTTCTCAAAGTTGCAACACTCGCGACCCAATATTTAATTATAATTTTCATCGCACCCCCACCTCCCCATGCAATAACAATGTACTGAATTCAATACTGTACTTTGACACTACGATACGACTTTTACCTCTTAAGCAATCCTCTCCCCTATGTATATAAACGTCTCGCTAAGCCAAAGTGTTTATTTCCCCAGACGTATATATACGTCTTTCCGAAGTACGATCTTTTCTGTGCATTGCTATCTGTAAAATTATTCCGAAGACTTTGCAATGCAATAAAAGGACCTTGACAATGTTTGCGAATGATTTACTCTTATTCCAGATTATTTTTGCTTCTTTATTCCTTCCTCCTCCCCCAATACATCACATACGCGTGCCTACGTGGGAAACGGTTGGCATTTGGAAGCGAATCGCGAAACTTTTGATCGGCAATCAAGGTTTAATTATAAACCGTACAAAAATTATCAAGATAAGTGTTAATTTTTGTTTCAAATTATATATATATGACAAGCCCATGGGCTCACTGGTAATTAATAAACTTGTTTTTAACTCAGTATTGTTAAATTAATTATAAGATGCATTGTGTAGCACCAATATATTTATAAGTGTAATATATCAGTGTAAATGTATATTTTATTTTTTATTATGTCTGAACGTATTTTGTTTGTTTACTTTCAGTACATTAATATTTTTTTCTCGACTTCTCAATATGCTCGTGCCCCCTTGTAGAGTTGTCACGCCCCTCAACGGGGCGCGCCACACAGTTTGAGAAACGCTGCGTTAGAGCTAATTAATTAATTAAAGATATTCAACTGTAAAATTAATTATATACATTGTTCACTTAAAATAAATAGTCAAATCGTTTTCTGGGTCTTCATTAAATAACGGAAAAAATACGACACATACCTTTTCACATTAACTATTTTTTCGGAACAAAAATGACAATCTTCGCAATCCACTGAAAACGCCATCAGCTGAAAACACAATTTCTGCTATAAAACTATTCGCCTTTCTCGCTAAATTACTCATCATAGAACCCGTGTTGCCATATATCTTGGAAGAGCGGATTTAAAAGAATATTCCAGTTAAGTATCATCAGAGTATATTCCTAAAAATGGTTATTCTATGTAATTTTAAAGTGAGTTGTACTTATAAGTACGTCATTAGATAAAGGGTTAAACAATATCGATCGTAAAATTTTGCTACATAATATCATTCTTATTCACAGACTAAATTTTTATAAATTTTTGGAAGGGCCCTCGGTTTGGGAAGTGTACGTGGATGGATCTAGGATCAATTCTGGGACTGGTTTTGCTATGCGCATCTTTTTCCGGGTAATGCGAGAGTTTTTGGACTTACTGGCACCGGGGTCTATGGGTTAAGAAAACTTACTCGCGTGCTTAATGTTATTAACTCTTATCATATAAGCACATCCTTCAATTTTTATAACCAACCATAACCTGTTTCTCAATACAATATATATTTATACACAGATTTAAATTAAAAACTAACTCCAATTGTCTCATTGTGAATCTGTTGCACTTTAAAAAAATTGTCGCCTTATTCAGCCCGCCGATCTTTCCCATACATTATGGTTTATCTCTTTGGCTGTGTATGTGATAATTCAAATATCCATATTAAGTAGATTTTTGTTTTAAAATAGCAAAAAATATACCCCGACAAAATTGAACAGCTTTGCTGTTTGTCATTTTCTATTTTCTTTTTAATCACTGATGCTTTGTATACAATTTTTCCCCAATTATGCACATAATTCTCTTTTCTGATTAGAATTTCATTCTATAATTATTTGAAGATGCAATTCTTAATTTTTTTGTGTTTTTCTTTTTAGCTTTTCTTTTCTGTTTAAGTTTATTTATTAATTATTATTATATTTTTTGCTGATCAATTTATTGATCAGGTTCATATGTTATGTTTGCATTTTTTCCCCGTAAATTATTTATATTTACTTTTATTCCTTACTCTTTCAAAAAATTTTGGGCTTGATATGCATTTCCCGAAAAAATATAACATGAATAAAATATAATATGTAATTCATATTTAACACAAGTTCTTTCTGAGCTTGTCCGTATAAAGAAACTATGCAATTCCTGTTAAATAAGCACTGTGTAGATTAAAATGTAGGCTTCAGCGAAAGAAAAAAATATATTTGCTCAATAAAGGCTGAGTGTGGAGGGTGGTTGTTTCTTAGGGAGGCCGGTTTGTAGCATTAAACCCCATTGGGTAAGCTCGGTCCCCTTGGGCATTCCGCCAATAGCCGTCGTATTGCATCTGAGTGCGATCAGAATAAGCAATCAATCCGACTTCAAGAAGGTTCTGGAGAGCCTTTTGCCCAGCTTTAATGTTTCTTTATCTAAAAATCAGAAGATTCTCAGTTTGAAAATCTACAGAAGGTATTTTATATAGAACGAATTCTATGCTAGTATATTTTATGAAAAAATAGGAGTTCGAACAGGTTTTTTATTACACGAAAACAGCGACAGTCTTATGACAGACTAGTGATTTTAAGGCTATCTAGATTTGATCGAAAGCCATAATGTTAAATAGTGTGAATTATTATATCGTAAAACTAGTTGGACCTCAATATCCATGGCATTATGTGGAAGTTTGAAAACGAGGTCATGTTTTTATATATATACACTCTGTCGCAAAAAAATATATGCACCCAGAAGAAATTGAGCTACATTCACGAAATTTGGTATGCATGTAGTGTATATAAAAATAAACAAATGATTAAAAATTCAGAACAAAATATCATTTTATTAAGCGGTTACAGCTTGCAAAAGGTTAAAAATCAGTAAGTAGTAAAGCCACCTCTGGCAGCTATACAAGCCGAAATTCGGCGTGGCATCGATTCAATTAGATCACTTATGACCCCCTGTGGAAGATCCTGCCATAGTCTTTGCATCTGCGCAGTTAATTCTCCTGTATCTCGGGACGGCTGCAGTTGCCTTCCCAGACATGCTCTATTGGCGAAAGATCTGGTGACCTGGCAGGCCATGGTAGGACGTCATATCCTTGAAGACATTGTTGGGAGAGTCGCGCAGTATGTGGACGAGCATTATCCTGTTGATAAATGGCACCTGGGCGACTTGATAGCATGGGTAGCACAATCGGCGTTAAAATATCGTCCACGTATCTGCGATCTGTCAAAGTGCCTTGAAGGACCACTAAAGATGATCGTGTGTCCCAAGAAATTGCTCCCCACACTGTCACACCTTGTGAAATTGCTGTATGCCGCTCGACAATAAATGCCGGATCGGACCGCTGGCCGGTGCGCCTCCAGACACGTGTGCGGTGGTCATCAGCACTGAGACTGGATCGGGATTCATCACTGAAGATGACACGTCTCCAGTCTGTCACACTCCAAGTTGCCCGAGGTCGGCAAAAATCCAGTCGACACTGCCTATGATGTGGGGTCAGTGGTAATCGTCTTAGCGGACGTCGGCTCCTCAAGCCAACTTCGGTCAGTCGTCTCCTTATGGTTTCTCTTGATGGCACTGGATGTCTGGAAGGAGGTAAATGGCGTTGAATCGATGCTAGCGACGTTGTTGGTGCCGAAGTGGCCACTCTTCTGATTGCACGATCCTCGCGATCATTTGTGTTCCTGGGACGTCCTGACCCTCCGCGACGGTACACTCTACCTTCTGTGATCCACTGTTGCCAACACCGAGCAACTACCATATCGCTCCGACCGAGGGGGCGGCCGATACGTCTATTCGACCAACCTGCTTCTCTGAGGCCTATTATACGGCCCCTATCAAAGTCCGTCAGCTGCTCGTACTGCCGCCGGTTACGTCTTAGAGGCATCCTAAGTCTCAATATCGTCTATCAAAGTCATCAGATTCGTTTGGATAGCCGTACGGCGCTCGTACTCATGCTTTTAAACTCTCCCAGTAGCGCAACTAATATGCGCATAGCACACTTAGCCTTGTCTCATTGGCTTCGAAATTTTAATCATTTGCATATCTCTTACCAGACTACATTCTTGCCGAGTTTCGTGATTGTAGCTTGATTTCTTCTGGGTGCATATATTTTTTTGCGACAGAGTGTATATATTCTATTTTTATGTAAACGAAAATTTTCAATATCCGTATTAAATATTAATAGGAAATATTTTCGTAAAATTATAAATCCTACTGGGACTTCTCAAATAGAACAACTAAATGTTGTGACGGGGCTTTATCATTACTTCTACTAATAATCCTCTTGGAATATCTTTGAGGCCAGAATGGCAATTCTTTCCAACCAACCCAAGAAAAGAACGCGGTTATGCAGATTAGGAATTGTATATATTGAAGCGTTAGTATTCGCGTGGAGTTCTAGAAGCACTAGGTGAAGTTCTAGGTGAAGAGTCTAAGAGTGTTCTAAGAGCTCTATGAGTCGGTCTAATAGTTCCAGTGAAGTTGATTTCTAAGTGGATCTGAGATCAGAAGATTATCCCTTAGCCGGATCACGTTGGATCGAAGAATATATTGACGATATATGGACTGTAGCTGTTCGCCGAGGAAATAGCGGTAAGACAGTTTAGATTAAGCTTTAATACTAGAGCGGATTCTAGTAAGTTAGGAAATCATCTATAGATATAGGTTTGGAGGTTTATATTGCGCTATTTGTTAAAATTACAGTTTGGGTCTCATCACTCCTAATCATAAGTCTCCCAGACTAGTGTTGTTTTGCTGAATATAAATTGAGATCATAATAAACTAATTTTAATTATGGATGGTATTAGTGGTCAATCTTTCATTCCCTCAAACATAGGTAGCGTGGATGATGAAGAGAGGATACCCCCAGCCCACGGGGTATCACAATGTAAGCTCATGCCATTGAATCGTATCAGATGAACAGAAATTACCCATGGATGAAGCTCTGACAGATTAATGAACATTATTTCATTTAATAGTTTTACTTCGAGGTTTCGTTTTAATCGTGGTCGAATGGCCATGGTCACGAACTCAGGATCAGCTTTGTCGTGTGTGTGTGTGTGGGCTCAAGCTCTAGTGCCGCTAAAGACCCATCGTATAGAGAGGCTGATGTACATTAAATCTATTCAGGATTAAAGTTTTTCATAGGAGGGGGATGGAAATATCGAAAGTGTGGAGCCAGTTTAACCAATCTCAGCTAACTAACTAGCCAGTTAAGTTATCTTTGTCTCTTGACAGTGGTTCAAAATTACAAGTTCCGTCACCAATAGCCCTATCTCCTGTTGTTTTTTATCGCCTTTAAAAAGTGAAGTGTTTTCATCCTACGAAATAAAGAAAATGAAAACATTATTTCGTAGATATCGCATTTTCTATTTTTGTGCAGTACTATACTCATTTATTGTATATCACAGCTGAATAATAAGCTTTCTTCAACAGCAATTAATATAATTTTTGAGGTTTTTTTTAAACTTTGCTTTTTTTATTTGACAGAACATTTTGTATTTCAATAATTGCTTTGATGGGCCTAATTCGATTAGGACTTGTGAATATATTCATATTTTCTGTTCATTCACATACATATGGGATCAGCCGTATAGACACGCTGATGCACGCGCTAAATCTCTTGATTCTCCACCTTGGCCTTCTGTGTAAGTTTGGAGAGTGGGGTATGAGTGTGATCGTAGCTCAAAATTAGTAGGGCCAATTGTATGTGATTTGTATGTTACTTCAAAATATACAAATGAGTATATTTAGAAATGTTAATAAACAATCGACCAATCTCATAAATACGGATAATTTTCTTTTAAAAATTTCCTGTACAAATGCGTTTTTTCTTCTGCTTCACTTCTGCTATCATGGTATTTCTACAGGTTTATTATTTATTTTTATAGGTAATTTGTCAAATTATTTCTAATGGCCTACTTATTTCTCTAAAGCCACTTAAATAAGGAAACCAAGCAATCTTTCAGTTTTATTTTTCAAACTGAAAACAAACGATAAGACAATTTTCGGCTCGAAAATGCTTTTCAGTAATAAAGTAATGCCACGAATAGCTGATGAAGTAACATATTGAAAAATTCGGTATTCATGGGTGAATTATTTTCCTACAGAACCGAGGTCAATGACATACAGTATAAGATATTTACAGTGTGGTGTCACTGACGCCTTAATACCTGCTAAAAAAGTAAAAATAGCGTTGGATGATCAACTGAGTATTGATTTGTCTTACGAGATCTGTGTCACTAAGGTCTGAAGCGACTAAGTTCCTCAGGTTAACACAGAAAAAGGAATTAGTCCCACGCCAAGTTATGTATACTGCGAAGGTAGATTTTAGATAAATTTTCATATAAAGTCATTTTGTACAGATTAGAAAAACGCTTTTGATCTACTTTGCTACAGTTTTCTGTAAAATTTTTCAATAAATGATAGCTTCCGAAATACTGAAATGATCTTACAGTAAATAAAATATACATCTTTTTAAAATTACTGCTGTGTTTATTTGTATAAGACTAGCTTACTACAATGTCTATTCTATACAATGTGAATACATATCTATCTCTGATAAATTTCTGATTCATTCGAAAAATAAATAACATAAATGAATAATACAAATGGATTTCCATCATTTAGCTATTAAAATATTTCAATAAGCGATAAAGAGCTTTATGAATTACATTTGAGATCTCATTCATGTGAATATCTTTGATCTAAATTCACGGGAATTGATTGAAATATGTCACTTGATCATAAAAATGGCAAGCGAATAAATGATCACTTTTTTTCTCTCTCTCTTGCATGCATTTATGATGTAGATAACTGAAATCATACAAAGCTGAATATCTTAAGATTTTATCAAGTTGTTATATTTATTTATTTTACTTTTATTTGAAATCTTCGGACAACAAAAATAAGAAAATATCAATTCATCTATGATTTCTGATCCATCATCCTTTGCGATCTAGAATTTTTAAATAAATTTTTCTGTTGCAAGTTTCAGGATCAATGCTCAGTTATGTTTCTTTTATAAAGAAAGTTTATAATCTCTTTAAATTTGAATAATATATGCTTTTTGTTTATAATTCTGAGTATTTATACCATTTGAATCTTCATATGATAGTATTTTGAAGAACTGAATAAATAAAAAAAAGTAAATTTTTAAACCGTAATGGTGCAATTTAACTATATAATTAGCGAATTACTTAACAATAATCAGCTTATAAAAACAAAGCCTAAGGAATTAAATCTGTTGCTAAGGAATATCGATAATTAAAAAAAAACGAATAAAAATAAGCGAGTTTGTAATAAAGGCTTTAATTTTTATTTGTCAAGGTAAGTACGAAATGTCGAAATAAGTATTAAGTCAGTTTTCACTAGTCATGGCTTTTGAGTTTTTTGTTTCCTTTAGAATGGACGTTTTTAAAAACATATTTACTCTGATATTATCTTTAGAATTAAGTCAGAACATTTTTACCTTTTATAAAAAAGAAAGAAAAATTTAAAAAATCATCTTAAAATGATTTTTCATTCTAATTTGTCACCCAGTAAATAAAATATTAAATAATTAATTTATATGATAGAGTATAAATCGAATAGAGTAAGTTATCTAACAAACAAGGCTAAGAGAATACAATGGGTTTTATTAGCACTTCTCTAGAAGCAATTCATTGGCCTATTGCAAACAATTAAGCTCCAACCAAAAGGAAAAAAATCAGGAAAATATGTAAGATGTGATTTAATTTCAGCTTAGAAAAGTGGAGGGAAAAAATTATTTCATTTAGTTGTATTAATGTCACCTTAGGGCTGTTCTCTGCGACTTTAGTCACAGTTTAAAATCACAGTTCCACAAATGCTATAAGAAATAATACCTTCTAAGATGATTTTTAAGGAAATGACATTTATTAACGTAATATTAAATGAAACAATTCCTATACAATATAGCACAACTATTGTAGAAAAAGGATTGATACTATGTATGACTAAACAAACGAAAAATGGAAGTTAGGATTAGGACGCTTTCAAGAGGATTTAGGTAGAGTATACGAAATGAAATAATGCCAATATGAGTTTCTTTCCGTATTTGTTACAAAAAAAGTTTTTTCTTATCTCTTAGTTTTAAACACAATTTTATACTGTAGTTAGTATTTCAACATTTTATAGTTAGTTTTATACTTCAAAGTTGTCGGTTTGATATAAATGAATTATTTTGGGAAGCTTTAAATACAATGAAAATGTTCTTACCTTGGGAATTCTTTGCTAATATTACTTTTTACTATTTTTTTCCCAAGATCATTATTTTTAATGCTCGTGGAAATTCATTTCTGAAGTAAAGAATTAACAAGTCAAGCAATATGGGACAGTTAAAATTGTTTTTGATGTAATCTGTATATGTGGTTGTGCTTTGTTAATTGATTGCATGGGGTCAGTTTTCTATGTTACAGAAATAAAGCACGTACGATTTAAAGTCTCTTGATGAAGTATGAAAAATCAAGAACAATTATGTAATATTTAGAAAGAAAATGGCTCAGAAAATAGTGTGATGGTCTCGCGTGGTGCTATTTAGTTTAGAAATATTCAAAAATATAATTCTGATATATAAATCGGAAACAATTTGTATTGATTCTTGATACATTTACAACCTGTAATTACTTAATATTAATTTAAAAATAAAGTAACTTTTGATGATGAAACGAGGATTTTTAAAAGAAAGCAGTGTGATGTATTCGCGTCACTCAACTGAAAAGTCGGCTCCTTTTTGTGGATAGGATAAACGCGTTCCTGTGCACACGTGCATCCCTAAAATATTGCGAAGTTGCATCTTCTGACATAGCCCTGGTAACCTTTGACACCGTAAAAAACTCCCACGAACTGGGTGTAATTCGAGGATAAAGGGTGACCGCCCCCATCCCAAGACCCCGAGAGAGGGCAGAGAGAAGTCTATTGAAAACCATCGAGCAGAGGACGGATATAATCTCCTCCCTCATAAACATCAAATTCTGAACTCTAATGATCTAACCAACTTTTTAATAACTTCAATGTATTTTCTGTTATTAATAGCTGTGACGTAAATATAAACCAAATATTTAGATTAATAAATATCTCGCTACCATTATTTTTCTCAAACGTCACAGGAGAGAATAACTTTATGAGATATCCACTTTCAATGACTAACAATTTTTCTACTAATATCTAAAAAAAGGAATAAAAGCTCAAAACTAATGGCATCTCGAAAACATAAAAGCTCGAAAGTTTTTCTTAAAAAAATAATAATGTCATGAAAGATAAACAACGAATTACCAGCGAGCGATCATTCCTGAGGGCCACAAGGCACACCACTTCTTTTTGGGTAGGTGTATTATATAGGTAGTGCTTGTAAGCCCGCACTCATCGAGGTCGTAAGAGCCCTCTAGATTGCGACAGATTTCAAGTGTGTGTGTGTCTCGTCTCCTCTCAAACACTATAATCGAAGTATCTGACTCTTAAGAAGGTATAAGCCTTGAATTCGATAGCCTGAAGACCAGCAGAAAAGTAATTCGAACATTACGACAGTAAATAAGGAAAACAAGGTAAATAAAATACAAGATAAATAGAGAGCTAAAAAGGAATTGAAAAATAAATATAATAGAGGAACAAAAAAAAAAAAAAAAAAAAGGGAGGAAAAATACACCACAAAATCAAAAATAAAGGAAAAGGGACAGAAAAGGTAAAGAAAACGAATTTTAATCTTTTTTCAGTTGAAAAAAAGTAATATATTTTAAGTAGTTTACTGAAGCAATGATATAAACAGTTCGAAAAATTACACATATCTTAATTTAATTTTAATCTTAAGTTTTAATTGGGAATTATATGAAGCTCGAGTTCGAGTCAACAGTAAAAATGTTCACTTACATTATATACTAAATACATAATTAAAATGAAATTATATTTGAAACTTCCTTTCTATTTCGGATGAATATTTAGAATGAGGATTATTTTTGAACCAGTGCAAGAAATAACGCACTTTTCAGAAAATCTTATTTTTCATTATATTTAATAAAAGTATTGAATAATGAAAGACCATTTAATATATTCAGCTTAAGATATCACTGAAAAGGGAGCTTAAATAAATGAAAAACTCTTGCTCCCTGTAACGCATATTTAAAACAGTATGTGTGTATTCTTATTTCACCAATAATTTTGTATATAAGCAAATTACAGATACTTTCATTGTGAGGTAGTACTTTAAAAAATTTCGTTCATACACAAATTCTATAACTTTCATATATACAACCATCCAACCTATTGTACATAAAAGTGTAAGGAAGTAATTGCAGCCACATCTTGCAAGTTCACGCAACAGTTTTTTAACCATGAAAAGCCATTATTTTCCCTTAAGGTATCCGACTACGTTCGGAACCGTGATTTTGCAAAAGCGTATAATATTTACGATATTTAGTATCACTTAGATTAGAAAATGCCTATAAAACTGTTTTAAGAATATTGTTACAATAAAAAATTATTTAAGTACATTATTTTGACAAAAATGAACATAGAATGACCCATTTTTCAAAATATTCTCCTTTTGGGAAAAATGCATCTATTACAATAATATTTTGCCTGTATATAGCTCAGACCTTCGTACAGAGGCTCAACTAGAATTTTTGAAATACATAACTTAGAAGTGGGTTTATCCATGTTTTACGACAACAGAGGGGAGAAATTTTAAGAAAAAAACGCCGATAATTATTTCAATTGGTTGTAAATCTGAAATAATGTGAATTTTTCAAAAAAAATAGTTCAGACTCTTTGGAGAAGTTTTTACTTTATACAAGCAAAATATTATTATTTTAGAAGCATTTTTTATAAAAGGAGAACATTTTGAAAAAAGATTATTCTAAGTTAATTTTTTGCCAAAATATTATACTTAAATAAATTCTTTTTGTCAAAATGTCCTTAAAACAATTTTATACATATATTCTAATCTAAGTGACACTAAATATCATGAAAATTATCCATTTATGCGCTTTTTTAAAATCCCGGTTCCGAACGTAGTCGAATACCTTAAACATAGTCGGATACCTTAAACATAAGTTATATAATTTAATAAAAACGTTTCAAAGAATCAATATAATGGTATTACTTAGAACACTGTTTTTTGCGGAATTTATACCACAACCATACATTTATTATTTTTAAAAAATGCTTCAAATGTGTGTGTGATTTCAGCTCTAGGAACAATTAACACATTTAACAATTTCTTTCTCTTATCGGTATAAACAGAATTAATGCTTCTGCGCATTTCTTAATTAATAAAAAACACAAAGATGAAGAATGAGCTAGCTGGAAAAACAAATTTGTCTAACCTTTTGAGATGTTAAATTAGAAAGAATAGCAGCTTATTTCGTGTTAAAATGAAAAACTTCATTCTAAAGAAATGACGCCAAAAAGAATATCGAAGAAAGCGTTTTCATTACGAGTCACGAGTGAATATATATAATAAACAAACGAGGTGAAAACATTTATTTCTTTTGAATAACCATTATAATATTATTTGGAAATCACATGGTATATCTTTTCGTGAATCAATAAGAGCTGTGATGTTTTCTTTTGCATTTGTGACGTAATACAAAATTACTAAAATTTTGAAGTGTACCTCAATAGATATTTAACTTATGTCCTTCTAAACTTTGTGATTGTAATGTTGGTGTGAAGCATTTTATCCTTTTTTGTTCAAATTTTAAGAAAGAGAGAAAATATCTGAAAGCCAAACTGCATGCTCTTAAAATCAACTGGGCCCCTAATTTTTTTCAACTTGTTTGAAATAAAGCTTCCTTCACTTTATTTTGTATCTTCATTGATCTGATTTTGTAAATTTTTGTAAATTTTTAATTTCTCTATTTTTGTAACTTCATTGTATTGGTTTTGTTTCATAATCGTTTTTTTTTAATTTTGTAATTTAATTTTGTCTTTGTAACTTACTTGTTTTTGTTATTTCAATATTTCGTAATTTTTGTTTTGTTAGTTACTTTTATTTTATTTATCTTATTTTGTTTGTTTTACTTACTTCTGTAAGCCCCGTGTGATTATTTGTAGTGCACGGGAATTATTAAATCTGTCTTCAATAAAAAAAAAGAAAAAGGAAATAAAATAAATATTTCATCACAGTTTTAAAAGGGAATTACCATTTTATTTATTTCGAAGTGAATTATCTTCCTATTGAAGTTACTTAACAATTAAAGCATTACTTGAATAAATAAATATTTTCTCCATGAGAACAAAAACAGGTACTGTTGCATAAGATGCTCTTTTTTACAAGACGCACCACAAAGAGTGATGCAAATTTCTGGGAAAAAAATCTAACTTTTAAAAAGTAAAAAAATAAAACGATATATTAAAAACTATCTTCTATTTTTATTGCGTACTGATATATTGGAAACCTGCGAATTTCCCATTGCTTTCCTTTGACTCTTCTTTTTCACAAATATCATCACCAATTTAGTCAATTTCAGTAACGAAAAAAATGGCGCATGACAATTTATAGGTTCTTTTTATATGAGGAACATCATATTTTCAAGGTCAATTTTTTAGGAAAAAAGTGCATCTCATACACCAAAAAATGTGGTATTTTATAGGGGAGTATATATTCTTCTTTTTAATGTTTCAAATCGTAACGTATTTTGAGGTCAACAACAACAACAAAAGTGTAAGATTACTGTAAAAAATATGTAATAGAAAAAATATTTAAGAAATTTTATCAATTAAATATAAAAACAAATTTTTGAGGCTGTATTAAATTCATTATTCTTTACATTTCAATCAAAATTATTTTGATTTTTGTGAATAAATATTTCCTTACGAATTTTTTTCTCTATGAGAACATTTAATTTTTATTAGACCAATTAATTATTTTGTTTGGAGTAGCGTAAGAAATACAAAATGAGTCACACAATAATAAATGAAATATATTGTAACATTTTCTTTACAAAACAAGTCCTTTTTAAAAATATTTTAATAAATCTTCAAAGTATCTTTAATTTTTTACTTAACAAGAAAACTATTCATGAGTGTAATCGGAATGCTTTTTAGCGAAATTGCTAGCTACTCAATAAACACTCGATTTAGACAAAATATTTTACTCTAAGAATAAATTTTGAATTATTTTTCATCTGCATCATAGAATTTAATTGATTAAATTAAGATTTTAATGTTGAGTCCATTAAATTATATACATCAGTTTTATTATTATGGATATATTTTTCTTGATCATAAAAATAAATTAAAATAATAATTATTGATTTTGGTTGAAGTGTTTTGATCAAAGGGTGTTTATAATGGAGATAAATAAATAAAATTAAATTCAAAGCTTTATTAACTATTTTAACAAATTTTATTTATCTCAATGTGGAATAATAGATTAGATGTATCTCTTTAAAAACATTTTTGTGCTTAAGTTAATAATTCATTCACATCTCTTACATCTCAATGACCCTAAAAATTAAATTTGTTTCATGTTTCATATTGAAATAGAGTTAATTAAAATAAAATTTTTCCATTATGTGTTTATATAGTATCAAAAGAGTTAACGTAATAAAAGTACAAAATACATTATCAAAAAATAAGATACGAATTGCTTACTTTTAAAGCAGATTTACAATGTATCGAAAAAGCGAAGAAAAAAAATGTTTTTCAATTCATAATAGGACGTAAATAACTAATAAAGATAAATCTTTCGAGTGTTTTTTAATGCAACTAAAGCTTATTAATATTAAATGGATAATTTTCATTGCATTCAGAAAGAGATTTGTAATCTATTTTAAATGATTACCTCCTATTGATACTATTTTTAGCTCTTCATTATGAAAATTAATTTAATTCATTTCTCCCAAATGGTTTTGCTTGATTTTATGTAGCACCGGAGGGGGCTTACGTTGATCACGATCGACTGGTGGACCGACAAGACATTTTGGAGTGACCTCCTGAAGATTTTAGCAGTTAGTAATTATATACGGAAATATTCAAGATTGGCTGACAGTATGCAGACTATAAGTTTTCTACTGACTATAACAACGAAAATTAACTTCAGATAAAAATGTTTTATTTTTTTAATGTAGTTTGACTTATTTGATAATAAATGTATTTTTTGATATTATTATATTTGTGGTTATTATTATATTTGTATCTTGCGTTTTGCTTTAAACGCGGTTTTTTAATGCGTTATTTTTTTATTATAGTTCTGTAGACAAGTACATATTCCGCGTGTTAATTATTAAATTATGTTAAATATTGAAGACCTTTTCCTACCTCACCACACTTACGACATTGAGTAGTGGCGTACACAAGAATTTTTCAGGGTGGCGGGGAGGGTCGTGGTTCTAAAGTCTACCATTCTCGTATCATACCCCAAAATGCAGCCAAACATATTTTTATGCTTTTGTAGACTGTCGGGAGTAAAAATCAGTAAAAAATAAATTACTTAAATAAATAATTAGCATTATTTAATAAAAAATTATTAACAATGAATACTTAATTACATTTTACATACTATATTCATGGGATTATAATCAATCGGAATAATCAAGGACTGTGGGGGAAGGTACGGACTTTTTACGCCCTCCCCCCTTTGTGTGCGCCGCCGACACTGGAAGGACAGCATCACCTTGAAAAATTAGAAGTAGCCCGTACCCTGGAAAAGTCTGCCCACCCCTGATGTAACATATATAATTAAAGGTAAATATTATGATCGTATTTTCTTATAGTATTTCAGAGTTTCAACTTTTAAATAATATTTTTTTCCAAATAGGCTGCATATTTTCGACTAAACCTTTGCAGACACAACAAGTCAACAAATGTGAGAGCCATTTCATTATGACACCCTCTAGAGACGGATCTCGCTACTAAGTTTTGAAGCTTGGATTAACTTTAATTCAAGCTCTCGTCGGATGCAAAAATTGCTATGATTTAGTTTTACCGAGAGTACCAAAGCCAAATTGATACTTATGTATAATTTATCAGTAAACGAATACATCATTTTCTGGCTTAACTTTGATTGTTTAGATACTTTGATATCACCCAATTTAGAGGGAGAACACTCTGAGGGTGGTCAGAGGCCTCTCACCTCTCTTCCCCTTCCACCAACCTCATGAGAGGACATGCGGCTCGACGGCTATTTAGAGTGCCCCCATGCCGTGCAGGCACTATGCATTTACAAACATCCATGTTTTCTCCGGAATTCGAACCCAGTCCCTACGGCACAGCAGTAAGCTTCGCTAACCACTATACCGGATGGGCGACACTCTTTCATTGTTGGGTGCGTGAGTGAATATTAACGTCGCACTGTTCAGCTTCACGAGGACTTTTGGTGACGGACCTCGTAATTTTGAACCATGGTCAAGTGACGAGGACGATACCTCAGCTGGAACCCCCCTCTCCTAACTACTACACCACATTAGCGTTAGGATGTTTGATCTCTCGACAGATTTAACGTGCATCGCTCCCCAACACGGCGGGTCCTTAGTGGTACAGGACTCGAACTCGTGACGATGCGAGACCTTGATCACTAGGTTACCGCTGTCACTTATTGTTGTGTGCACTGGCTTTTCAAAGAAAGTACACACGTGAGATTTCAGAGTTTGAGGGAGCGTTTATAAAACATCTGGTAGAAAACAATGAATTGCGCAATGAGAGTTTTCTACACACGAATGTAAATTGATTTTGGGATTTAATTTTTCTTACCGATACTATGGGACATTTAAATACATAATATGAAGCATGAAATATACCTAAGCCAACGAAAATGTTTTTAGCTTCCCTTACCGTCCATTTATGCTTTTGAAATGCAATATATTTAACATTAGAAAGAATGAAACTTACACACACACACACACACACACACACACCCACACACACACACACACACACACACACACACACATATATATATATATATATATATATATATATATATATATATATATATATATATATATATATATACTGGTGTGCAAAAGTTAAGGACGAAGTCGAAAAATTAGCATATCAGCTGAACGAAGAGGCAGAGCGGACAGAAAGACCAATCAGGAGATTAAGTAAGGTGATGTACGGTAGCACATGCGCAGATATGCAGGTAGACGTAATGGGGAGTGTCTGAGTAGTATAAAGCATGTTGTTGGTGTAAGATCAGTATTTCTGGCAAAGAGATTGCACGGCGTATAGCAGTTAAAATCACACCGAGTTGCTGCCTCAGCGAGAAATGGCGAATAATCAATCTGTTAGACGACATCTGGATGCTTTTACCCGAGGTCGAATCATTGGGAAGTTGGAGGAAGGCCGCAGTGTGACAAGTGTGGCTGCAGAGTTCGGAATTGCTCACAGCATCGTTTCACGACTTTGAAGACAATTTCAAACTACAGGAACAGCTATCCGGGGGTTCAGTAGTGGTCGTCCACGAGGAACCACACCCGCAGATGACCGGTACATTGTCTTACAGGCCAGAAGAAACAGGCGGCAGACAGCGGGAGAAATCGCTAGACACACGACACAGGCGACTGGACGGCGGATATCGCGTTTTACCGTGGTCAGAAGACTGCACGGTGGTGGTTTGTTTGCACGACGCCCTGTACGGTGTGTACCTTTAACGCCTGCCCATCGGAGAAGGCGTTCTCTGTGGTGCCGGGAACACCGGAATTGGAGAGACAATGAATGGGGACGAGTACTCTTTACAGATGAGAGCAGATTCAGTTTGAGTAGCGATTCTCATCGCATACTCATCTGGAGAGAGCGGGGAAGCCGCAATCATCCCTCCAACATCATTGAAAGGGACAGATATGGAGGTCGCGGTGTTCTCGTTTGGGGAGGCATCATGCTTGGTAGTCGTACAGACCTTCACATCTTCGACGCAGGTTCAGTCATTATTGTAACGAGATTCTTCTTCCATATGTGCGTGTTTTTAGAGGCGCTATGGGTCTGCAGTTCCCTTTCATGGACGACAATGCACCATGTCATCGCACAGTAGCTGCCGAACAGCTCTTAGAGAGTGAGGATATTGAACGTATGGATTGGCCGGCACGATCTCCGGATCTCAATCCCATCGAGCATGTATGGGATTTTCTAGGCAGACGCTTGGCAGCTCGTACCTTACCACCAGTAACGATTCGGGAGCTTCGATTGGCGCTGCAAGACGAATGGGCAGCAATGCCTCAACAACTCATTGACACCCTCATTCTCAGCATGGGCAGACGCTGTGAAACCTACCTAGCAGTCAGGGGAGATCATATCCCCTACTAAAGACCGGATGTTTCCTGCTGGACACCCATCGCAGGGATGTTTCGGCCTTCAGTCGCATTGCGCTCCATGCTACTTTTTCAAACAAGCTTCTTTTTATCCCTCTGATTTCTCTTTTAGTAAGTGTTGCTTACATTACACATGTCCTTACGTATTGGGGATCTTACGGTATTAAATGTGTTGATTTGGAAAGCTTTTGTACAAAGTTATATTGAAAAAACCGTCTCGTCCTTAATTTTTGCACACCAGTGTATAGTATATACCTATATTGCCCAAAGCCTGTCAAAATGACTGCATTGTGAAAGAATGATTAATGTGTAAAGAAATTTGTTTAAAAAAATTAATTTTTGATATTTTTTATATTATTTACAGTCATGTAACTAGTTATTAATAAATATTAACAATAAAAAAATTTACTTCACTTGGAAAAAATATATATTCTAAAAAATTCTAAGAAATTGTGCTTTATATATGTAATTGTTTTTCTAATTGAAATTAAAAAGCAGTCAAAATGACTTCCTTGGTCAATCTAGTGTGAATAGGATTTATAGGCTTCATAATTAATCATGAAAAACTTTTCAGGCTATGAAATTCTTAAAAATTTGTTACAACTTTTGAATTTGGAAATGCTTTTATTCGTTTATTCGAATAAATAATGTAAATATTTATAGTTTTAAGTAAAACAGTTAAAAATATTATGTAAATATTTATAATTGCAATCTATGATTTTGACACACTAGGATGAAAATAGTCTCTTAATCGATTAAATTGGATTGAAAAAATATAAATCAGTTATCATTAAAATAAACCAGAAGCAAAAAATTTGATAATTATATTTTATTTGACTAATACATGCTTTATACTTTAAGACGCAAAGGGAGGAACAAAAAGAGTTAATTGTATTCGGAATTAGTGCAAAAAGTATGTGGATAAGGAATTCGAGTTGATTAAAGGCAAACTAGAGTTACACAACGAATTGCTGACATGATTAAGGATAAGTTGAGAATTAAGGAAAAATCACTTCTCTACCAACAGAGATGAATTAATCAGGATTCTTTCGTGGAATCTTTCTGATAACGTAACTTGCTTCTTTTGGCTTTCACTTGTCTTTATCCTAAATCGAAATATCAATCAAAACATTTGGTCTAATACTATAGAGAGAATAACTAATTGAATAATTTCTGCGCAAGGATTATTTGTTGGTTCTATCAGCAGGAAAATATTGAATTATTTTTAAATGTTTTTCTCTAACTCAAAGGTTTGACATAAGAGAAACTTTTCAATTAAGGAGTTTTTTTAATAAAAAGCTAAGCTATATTCAGTATTTCATGTCAGCTTTTATCTTGCCGATTAAACTGCGTTTAGTAAGTAAAAAAAGTAATGTTTCTTAAATTAATAATTGTTTCATAGTTGCTTTACAAGATTATTTTTCTAGTAGATGAGATAGTTAGATATAGAAGAATTTTAAATCGAAAAAGTAATAATATATTAAATACTGATCGAATGTATTTTATAATGAATTTGATTTGATTTTTCTAATCGTCGTACTCTTTAAAGCAACGCAAAGGCTATTAGCGGAATGCCCAAAGGAACCGAGCGCACCCGAAAAGGGTTTAGAGCTACAAACCGATCCCACGGGAAACAACTCCCACGTCCAGTTTTTATTGAAAAAAAATCAAAGCTTACATTTTATAAACAGTGGAAGACAGAAAAATACGAGAAACCTTGCAATTTTGAGCCTCTGTCAAGTGGTGAGGATGACACCTGAGTTGGCATTTCACTCTCTAAATTTCCACACCACGCCAATGGGTGAGCTTGGATTCGCGACAGATTTAATATACGTCAGTCCCTCTACATGGCGGGTATTCAATGGCATTAGAACTCGAATATATATGACACGTCAGTCACGAGTTTGTGACCATAACCACCAGGGACGTCTTAAGACTTGCAGAGGCCCTGGGCTCCTACACCCTTGTTGGCCCCACCTATGACTCTTAATGATTGATTGATTGAATATTAACGTCGCACTGTTCAGCTACACGAGGGCTTTTGGCGACGGACCACGTAATTTTGAACCATGGTCAAGTGACGTGGACGACACCTGAGCTGGCACCCCCTCTCCTAACTACCACACCACTCCAACGGGAGGAGATTTCAGCTCTGGACAGATTTAACGTGCATCGCTGCCCTACACGGCGAGTCTTTAGGGGTACTGGGCTCGAACTCGTGACAAGGCAAGCCACGATCCGATACCTATACCACTCGGCAACCACGGCCACCCTATGACCCTTAAAAGTAGATAGTACATGGCATACGTTGTCAAATACTCGTACAAACAGTAACCCGAAACAAGAAATGTGCATGACTTATAGTCACGCAAATGGGCTCGAACGACTGCCGCTCTTGGACTTAATGAGGAATGATGGTTCATGGTGGTAGATCTAGGCCTATACATGGACGACGATCATCACTTACAGTCTTGCTACTGTTGCCAGTTGACATATAGTTCTAAATTCCTAGTTTTTCAAAGAATACAACCGGGAATAACATTTGACCGTTAAA
This sequence comes from Trichonephila clavipes, assembly GCA_019973935.1. Lineage (NCBI taxonomy): Eukaryota > Metazoa > Arthropoda > Arachnida > Araneae > Nephilidae > Trichonephila > Trichonephila clavipes. The sequence continues at coordinate 1,117,826 of BMAU01017187.1, read as the reverse complement.
ATTATTTGAATCATGGTATTATTAAGGCTCAGTCGAGAACGAGACGAGGCCCTGGGCCCGGGTCCAGTTGGAGCGTGCCGTAAGACGTCCCTGATAACAATTAGGTTGCTGCAACCACAAGTGATTGATGGAATAGGAGTTAAATTATTTTGGGGTGTGGATTAGGAGCTTGATTCTATGAAAGAATGCAACATGAAATGAAGAGGCTTCGCATTCAATTCATTTGTAACTCATGATCCTATTGTTATGTTGTGAGGTAAATGGGAGAAAAGGTATAGACCAAATAGATTTCACTCAATTCGTAATTCAATGAAAGAAATGCAGTAAGCAATTGACTGTAGCTCTGCTGCTCAGCTTTTATAAATGTAAATAATTTTTTTTCTTTCGTAATCTTCTGATCTAATTCATTACCCACGAGAATATTTGTTAGTTTTTCTTATTTTTTTGTGGGAAATATTTTCTAACATAAGACTTAATTAAAAAATTCCCCCTTTTATAATAAATGATTAAGTAGAATGAATTAAAAACGGCAGAAAAATAAATTAAAGAATAGTTGGTTACATTTTTTAACATGAGCTTGAATATATTGAGTACAATTCTTAGGCTTACAACATAAAATTTATTACAGTTAGTGGGAAGTAATATATATATATAGTATTCTAAACACTACTTTGTTCATACGTAAAATGGCTGTAGGTTAATTTCCTGTTGTATTAATTTTTATCTTAATTTAAGTATTTTCTAACCTATAAAATTGTTCACCCGAACTTTTCCTTTTCATTATTTTGTGTGTATCCGGAATCTATTATTAATATAATTTTCTTCAGCGACTAAAAAATAAAGATATCCGTCATATAATATTGAAATTAAATCGATCCAGGCTTTTGTTACTTAGGAAAAATGAGACAAGTGGTCCTCTTAGATAAATAACATTGTAAATATTATTTTCGTATCGATAAAGTATCTTATAACATGATATAAAGTTGCAGATTTAATGCTTTATAAGAAATGTTTGATCATAAAGCTTGACTTTGGCTTTGCAAATAAGCATTTAGAAACGTATAGATCTACCACCTTCCATCATGTTGTGCAATTTAAATGTATATAGTTTTTTATTTTAAATTATTTGTCAACAAACTTTTTCCGCTTTATTATTCATTGATTCTTAATATTCTAATCTTTATTTAGATCATAAAAATATCTTTCTATATGTATGTATATATTGTCTAATTGTATATTAATCATATAATATATATATATTTATGCAAAAAATAGGAATAACTAATATATATGTATATATAAGTAAATTTAATTCTTTTTCTATATAAGTAAGTTTCATTTCTATAATGTAGATGCTTATTTTACTGGCTATAGTTATTTTAAATTTAGTATTAGACTAGCCTACAATTTGATTTATATTAGATATTTTAATGAGATAAATTACTTAAACTCACTATTTTAAATTTTTCATACATACAAAAAAAAGCAGGGAGGGGGGATCTATTTTTGTATTGGGTATTGAAGCCTTTTATCTGTATAGATTACAAAAAAATTCTTTTTTTACCATACAATTTCTAATATTTAACCTTTATATGAAATATGTAATTGTGTTATATGTTTTCTGAAGTATAAAATATCAAAAGTTGGAATTGGAAATTAATCTTAAAGGTAAGATTGGTTTTTTTTCTTTTCTCCTCTTAGAGTCAACTTTCTGAACTGAACGCTCACTAGCCTCGCTGTTATGAAAACATCTCTACAATCTTAGGTAAAAAAAATGCTTCTATATAAAGCATGAAAAATGCATGCATGCTTGTTTTTTTCTTTTTAAATTTAGATAATGTATTGACCTATAAACATACAATGTGTAGAAAGAAATGTTCACTTAAAAAAGGTAAGAAATAAATTTCTATAGTAAAACAAAAGTAAATTGGAGTTCTATTTATTAAAATTTCATTAACTCGTAAAACTATTAAATAGGCCTCATAATCAAATTTTTTCGAATTAAATTCAAAGGAAAAGTAATGTGTTTTGATTGTTAAGCATGTAGATGAAAATTAATTTCATTCACTTATGAAAATTCTTTAAAATACACTACGATGTGTTGAAAATGCAAAGTCAAGGAATGGCTAGAAAGGGAAGAAACTCAGCAAGCAGAGAGACAACAACGAACAAAAAGTGAAGTTTATTTTGAAATTACACGTTACACAGAACGAGAACATCACTTTAGTAGGTTGCAGGACCACCTCAGTTAGCAATACACGAAGCAAGAACGGAGTCAATGAGAATATTGCTGGCTCTACCTTTCCAGTCAACCATTTGCCACAGTCGTCCTCTAGCAGGGCATACAAGTGGCGTTCAATCATGACACATAATGTGTTTTATTGGTTACACATCAGGGAAGAATAGTCACATGGGAAGCATTTATGCATCTTGCTGAACACATTGGCTGCTGCGTGCAATATGTAATCGGGTGATTGTGTTAACGTGCTGATAAAGGGCAACAGGCACCCGGAAGGAAGAAGAATGCCCTGACGGCAGCACATCATGGTTTTCTGAAAACAAACTTTTTGCCCCAAACCATGACGGCGTGCTGTCGCGCCTTAGGGAGTTCCACAGATGCGAATTGAACTTGTTGCCATGTAGGTGCAACACTCATACGTGGTAACTAACACTATACAAGCATAAGTAACTCGTCTAAGAACATGCCTTTGTGCCAATCCGTCATCCACATCGATCCAGTTCGGCACCATTGCAAACGGAGTCGTTTGTGTTGAGGGATCAATGTGAGTGTTCTTAACGAACGTCATGAGTGCAAGTCAGTAGAACCAATCAACGAATGTTATACTGGTTGATATGTAAACATCAGCTGTCGTGCAAATACTGCAAAAAGGGCTTGTGAAATCCTCACCACTTGTTGGAGGATGCGCTGATCGACTGAAACTGACGTTCGTGTTTACTGCGTCGATACCCTTTAAGCTTACCACATTTCCTTGTTTCAACTAATTTTGCTACTGCTGGTGCACCTTAGGTTGTTGTAAACTGAGATTTATCGCATTGACTAACTTGTACTTCAAAGTCCAATCCCCATGCCCTTCATAAAATTTTCCGTCTAGTGGAATTGACTATGTTGGCATGCCCTGGCAGCCTCTGTTTTTACACTTGTCTTCTGAAACAAGGAACAATGATTTCACAATAAGAAATAAGGGGCACAGATATTACCTATTCTGCACGTTCCTTCCTTTATATATTACTCAATGTGTTGACTGGGAACGCCGCCATTTCACATAATTAGCAGTACTTAGTAAAATGCATCTACCCTGAAATTTGTGTAATTTTCTGGGAATTCCTTTTTGGTATTGCATTTTAAATTCTACGTTGAGTACAAATGAGATTTTACGAATTATTTTAAAGACGTTATAGTTTCTATTTGTTTTCCATTAACTGTGTTCCAGGGATTAAAATTTGATTTCATTGTAATTTGCAGGTATTTTCTCCTATATCTTTTAGAAAAAGGCTTTTGCTATAATTATTTCCAAATAACTTCAGAAATTTCCAAGGGAATTTAATCCTGGTCTCTGAAAAAGTTAACTTTTCTTAGAACAGTAATCCGGAGTAATTAGAGCCCTATCTCTTAGAAAAAGGCTTTTGCTACAATTATTTCCAAATAATTTCATAAATTTCCAAGGGAATTTAATCCTGGTCTCTGAAAATGTTTACTTTTCTTAGAACAGTAATGTAGACTAACTGGAGCACATCATTAAGTGGTGTGTGTTTTTTGTCATTAATACAGAAATGAGAATGGAAAAACTTCCTCTTAGCTTATTCCTTTTTCATGATTTAAATAAATCTTTAAAATTTCAAACAATGTATTAATGATCATTAACGATTGATGAAGAAAACCAAATGCCATTATTTCCTGCACAGATTCAAATTATTATTTCCGTCCCAAGTATTTGTTAGAAATAAATGAATAAATAATACTAAAATCATTTCTCCTTTTAATTGTTTTCTTATTCTGTCATAAATTGCATGCATTTAGAATTAAGATTTCTCATCCCCCCTTTTTGAAAATTTAATTTTTGGTTGCAAGAAATTTTTTCTTTTGCTTGTTAAGATTTGATGTTAGACGCTACATTTTATTTAAGTATTTCTAACAAATACATTAATTAAAAAAACTTTGGTAAAAATTTTAGATATTGCATTTTGCTTTTAAATACCATTCATTTTTAAGTAATTTCTTGATCTTTAATCGTGCATGAATGTTTTGTACCCCTGTAGATGTTTTTTAGATTCGTTATTTTTCATAGTCATTAAGTTCTATGCTTCATTTAATCTTTATTCTAAATTTTTGTTTTAATTTTCAGATGTAGATATCTGAGTTGTACATTAAGTTTTAATGAGAGACATATCGATTTTTTTCCATTAATTGATCTTGTTGTTTTCAGCAAATATAATAGACGAGGGAAAATAATCTTTAAATTCCTTTTATAAATCTTGAAAGACGAAGTCTTAAAGAGCATAGAGAAAAAAAACAGCTTTTTAATTTCTGTATTATGTTAAATTTGAAGAATGCAAAATTGAATCTTATATGTAAAGAAATTGATATAGTATTAAATTATGTTACGAAAAGTGTTACGAATTCTTAAGGATTAATGTCTTTTCATGATACTTCATATAATTTTTGTTTACGATTTCTTAATTAAAAAGTGATAAAATAAAAAAATAACTATTATTTAATGTAATTATTACATTTCGTAGATTGGTATATTAGGTTTTATGTTTATTCACTAAAACCATTTAAAGTGATATGAAAATAAGTAATCGTTTGTAATAACTATCTTTAATAAAATTTTTTAACGATATTAATAAATGAGAAAAAAATATATCACGGAAAATGTTGTTTTTCTCTAATTATAACATTTAAGTACATCGAGATCTCATCTATCAAAATTAATCTTCATTAAGGATTGGTACCACAATCAGTGAGTTGATTTTTTTAAAAAAATCATTTGATATACAGTGAAATATCAGTTCAAGGCAGAGTTAAAGAGGTAAAAATCATTCATTAGTTTAACTGTAGCATTCTGATATTATTTATTAAAGGGTACCATTTTGAACCTTCGCTATAGGTTAGTAAATAATTCATGAATAGCCAAATCAGAATTACTAAAATCAAGAAATTTGTGGATAAATACAACCATCAAGTACATATGAACAATTTTTTTCAACTTTGTTTGTCCTGATGACTTACTGAGTATTGATTCGTGCAATATAGTTAAAAAAATTCTTAAATACACACATTTTTCAAGTTTTAAACGTATCTATAAAAGAAAAAAAATTAGTTAAAACCCAGTACTTATTTTTCTCAATTATAAAATCTAATGAAAAATCAAGTTACTTAATCAAACTGTATTTACAAACTTCATTGAATTTATGTGAAGATCAACCTTGTGTATGTTACGCATTTGAAGTATTACTGAATATTTTCTAATGCTTTGAATTTGATATAGTATGAATTAATGAAAGTTATGAAATCAGGTAAGAAAAGGACCTACTATGGTTATATGAGTATTTTATTGAAATAAAGCTGACAAAAAAAATAGTTTTTTATTTTTCAAAATTTTTCTTTTAGCTGTGTTTTATCAACTTTTTAAAATGTCATCCAAATTTCTCATAGTTTAACACTATTACAAAAATATTTTAGAAGCATTGAATAAAACTTGACCTTTAACTAAACGCAATAAATGAGGACGTGGATAACAATTCTATATTTATGATTATCTTTTTTCGTGTGTCTTTCGTCTATCGCGATATTGTTACGTTGATAGGGGTTCGAGGATTTAATGCAGATCAATCGCAAAGAACAAGATAGTTCTTTAAAAGCGATGGAAATTTGTTGTCGAGAAAACCATTCTCGCAATATAGGAGATTCAGCAGAAAAATTCACAGAATGAATATCAAATGATCTTCATACCTTCTACAACACTCAGACACAACTATCAGTGTCTAAAATACACTCATATAAAAGATTATTCACAAGCACCGCTCAGCCTACTCAACACACACAGGCGAGCTAATCGCTATTCTACTCTTCACGGTCAAGGCAAGACTACTAATCACTAGTCAAATCAATACTAACTCAGCTTCGGTGAGCATCTCTCTATTTATAGTAGTCGCGGATTCTTCGAGAAAGATCCGCTCGCGTCATAGATCGTGAAATTAGTGCATTTCCCCCCTAGTTTCCAGAAGAATCCATAGGATCACGAACTAGTCAAAATAGTCACCAAGTCGCCAAAATGGTCACCAAAAATAATGCCAACTTGGCTCTATTTCCGAAATTTCACCAAGCTCCTATTGAATCGCCATTATAAAGTAAGGGACGGCGCTGCTTGTGAATATTACAATTTTTAACATAAAATAAATATAACATAGAGTAATATAAATGCATTACACGATCAAATACAAATTATTTACAATATCTTACACAAAATTCGTATAACAATATATTATATTATGATCTTATAGAACAAACGTGTCTTTTGTACACATTATAGTTACAAAATACATAATTTTATTACTATAATTTGTAGTACTCACGATCTAGTAAGAACAAAATATATCTGGTTGCACGTGAATTTAACACGGATAACTGTGTTCTATCCCCCGATCTAGTACATTAATGTCTAAGTAAAAATTACATTAGGAAAAACATGTCTTTATACTTTGGATATGCTACCTCTTCTTATAAAATTAACATTATAGTTTACTTATTTGAATACAATTTAATTGATGTTGAAAACAATTTTAAAAATGATGACATACAAAGTATTAAAAATATTAGTTCTTAAATCTCTTTTAAAACTAGAATTGAGATTACAAAGCATTTATCTTTTGCTTATAAAAGGTTTCAAAATTAGACTATGAATATTGCTTTTGAACGAAACAATCCAAAATTTAGAAACTGCTTCTACATACCGAAAAATATAAAGGAAAAGCGTCTTTATACTGAAAGAAAAAAAAAAAGGTTTGCTTTTCACCCAAATCGATATCATATGGTCGAGACATATAAAGGTTATTCTCCCCTTCTAGATAACAGTAACAATTAATGATGTAACAGGAAAAGAGCAAGAGAAAGTCAATAACTGACTAATTAAGGAAATTGTAAAGACAATATGGTTCTTGTTGAAAATGATGACACTTATAAAACTGTGATTAAAACTATAAGCGCGTGAAACAGAAATTGAAATTGTGGTTTCAACTTCTCAAGATTAATTTATGCAATTAAGCTAAAGTGATGAGAGTGACGTGCAGTAGTAAATGAACCTCTTGAAACCCTTGATACTTAAATTAGTGCCTTTTTGAAGAGGAGGCAGGTATAGCCTAAATAATTTATTACCTAACTTCATTTTAGTAATAAACTGGTTACCTAATTTGAGAAATGATAGACACATACCTACCTGTTGGTGAATTTTATTTTAGAGAGAGTATTAGGGTTAAAGTGAAATTATTACGTATTTAATTGAATACCTATGATGCAGTGCAGTGGCGCCCACAGGAATTTTTCAAGGGGGTCCGGGGTCGAAAGTTCACAATTCTTGTATCATGCTCCTTTTGATTTTGTCGATTTTCGGGAACAAAACACAGTAAAAAAAGCTAATTATTGAATAAATAATTAGCATTAATTAATAAAATTAATCATTAATAACAAATATTTAATTAAATTTTACGTACTATGTATTTAGAATTATAATCAATTGGAAAAAAAATCAAGGGCTTTGGGGGGGGTCCAGACCCCCAGGAACCCCCTTGTGTGCGCCGCTGATACAGTGGGATAAATATATATATTAATAAAACAAATTTTCGTATTTTTGTGTTTTGGTATCAGTTTATGTACATCAAGACATAATAAGTTGACTTACATTTTGACCAATTTTAATTAAAAAAATGGAATTCGATTTAATGTAAATGAAAATAAGTGTTGTATAATAAATGAATGCTAGTTTTTAGTAATGCATTTTAATGGAGGAAAAAAGTGAAATGGTTTTAAACACATCTTAGATAAAATTTCAATTAATTCACTAAAATTGATTCTAAAGAAACTTTTTCATGAACAAACTGGAAGATATGTATTTTAAGAAGCAATTTGTTCATTAGTTATGTCAAGGCTTATTGTTTTATTTACTTGATTTCCTATAATATGTATGATATTGGTTTAAACTTTAGTAATTTGTTAAAAGAGAAAAGTAAGAATAATAAAGAAATGTATTTATTTTTACTTAAAGAAAAATATGCTACAAGAGGGAAAAGCAAATGTATTTAACATAATGCACAATTTGAAAATATTTAAATTTTAAAACTTGAATATTTATAACTATTGAACAGAATCCTCATCTAATCGAATAAAATGTATTTAATTTTAAAAAGTACTCTTTCTCTCTACATATATATACCTGTATGTGTATATACTGCTGGTCATTAAAATCTCAATACTAAGGAAGAGGGATAAAACAAACGTCAAATTTGCAGGAAGAAGATACTGGCATATGGGATGTACAAATGGTTTATCGCAATTCTGCATTAAACAATGAGTTATTCTTCATTATTCAGTTCAAGCGCAATTCAAATACACAATAGGGAGAAAGACATCTCAAATTCTGTATAAAAGGAAAGTCACTTAGCCAGATTTTCATTCGGAAATTGCAATTGAATGTTGATTTTTTGTGATGAAATCATGTTATTCCTCGTATAATGAGAAACGGCTACTAAAACATGTCATATTTACATAGGTATAGGTAAAATCATGGCCTATATCGGGAGTATGTTTTATCGTTTTACATGATAACTCGTCGCATTGATTGGAATCTAACGACTGTCATATAAATGTGCATTCGATGTGTTCTGGAGGGTGATATGAATGCGATGCAGGATCTTAAGGTATCCGACTACGTTCGGAACCGGGATTTTAAAAAAGCGCATAAATGGATAATTTTCATGATATTAAGTGTCACTTAGATTAGAATACATGTATAAAATTGTTTTAAGGACATTTTGACAAAAAAATTTATTTAAATTCAATATTTCGGCAAAAAATTAACTTAGAATAACCTTTTTCAAAATGTTCTCCTTTTGTGAAAAATGCTTCTATTATAATTATATTTTGTTTGTATATAGCTCAGGCCTCTGTACAGAGGCTCAACTATGACTTTTGAAAAATTCACGTTATTTTCAGAGTTACAGCCATTTGAATTAATTATCGGCGTTTTATTCTTAAAAATTCTCCCCTCTATTGTCGTAAAACATGGATAAACCCACTTCTAAGTTATATATTCCAAAAATTCTAGTTGAGCCTCTGAACAGAGGTCTGAGCTATATACAGGCAAAATATTATTCTAATAGAAGCATTTTTCACAAAAGGAGAATATTTTGAAATTCGTTCATTCTATGTTCATTTTTTGTCAAAATATTTTACTTAAATGATTTTTTATTGTAATACTACTCTTAAAACAATCTTATGTACATTTTCTAATCTAAGTGACACTAAATATCATAAATATTATCCTTTTATGCGTTTTTGCAAAATCACGGTTCCAAACGTAGTCGGATACCTTAAGGACCACAGCCACCATCAGCAATCCACCGAGAGGACAAACATGTTGTTCAGTCGGCCTCGCCGGGTCGTATAGCCAAATCACGAACCTTGAGTCTGGAAATAGGCTTGTTTGAAGCAAGTCAAAGTATCTACCCGGCCAGGCAATGACGTCTGGAGCAGCATGGACTGTCTGTACGGTTGCCTTTATTGCGGCTTTCTCCGACACTGCTGAAAACATACACGTGGTAATGGTAATATGTCCAACAACCAAACTGGATACAGGAAGGTTTCCATGGGACAATTGAAATAAACCACCCAAAATTTTGATATTCTAGACAATTTAATTTTTTAACAAGATAATGACACCAAACGCACTGTTCTCAATGTATTCCACTGGTGTCTCTATAACTGTCGCAAATTTTAAAAAAACCTCCTAAATAACCTGATTTAAGCCTAGTAGAACATATTTCGTGAGAATTTAATTAAAACAAAGAAAATATGACACATAAAAAACAAACTGTGAAGTAAAAACAATAATCACAGAAGAATGGAGGAGCATCGGAGCAGAAATTACAAAAAACTGATGAAATCTATACCTAGACATTTAAAAGTTATTGTGGATGCTAAAACATATCCTACTGCGTATTAAATTAAGATAAAAATACAATACATAAAACAATGTTGAGATTTTTTTGAAGAGTACGAAGATTTTTGTGGCGTAATTTAGTTTTAATATTTATATTATTAAGGGGACCATTTTTTTACAATGAAAAGGAGGATGAAAAATTTAATAAAAAATTACAACTTAAATATAAGAAACGTTTTATTGTTTCAAACAAAAATACGCTAATTACGCTTACATTCTTTTTAATTATTTACTTAAACAAGTATTTTCCCATTGAATATTTTTTTTGTCAACATATCATTTTCTAATATATTTGAAAGTTCGGGCAAAAAATATCCTTCATACTGAATTTTACGGTAAGCACTGTGGCTAAAATATTAACATTCAATTTTAATTTCTCTCTAGTCACTTCACAAAAATTATTATCACCTGAAAAAAACTCTTTCAACTGCTGCATTGGTTCCAGGGCGGCACAACGTAAATTCAATAAGAATAATTACATTTTCATACGGAATGTATTCATTTTTGGAATGGTTTAAGTAATTTTATCCATCTGTTATACTATAATTTTACAGCATGTTTATTTTCCAATTGTTCTAATTTATTAGAATTTAAATATACATTCAGTATTCTTTCTACTTCAAACAAACAATTATCACCGTTTTTTAATATCAGGTATTTCTTTCGATAACAACTCAACGTAATTTTTTATATCTGCCCTATTTACTTGCGATATAGTCAAAAACTACCATTAAAAGCTGTTATTTCCTGTGATATTTGTTTCAGGCCATTCTTCGACATTTTGGAAACATGTTTGTTTCATCTCTGAATACAAAGATTAACAGATCAGTTTTAACAAATTGAAAAGGAGGACACTTTTCGAGGAAGGACAGAACCTATAAAAGGAGGATGGTTGGTCACCTTAAGATTATATTTTAAAAATTAGTTATGTGATTCCATTAAGAACAAGTTACAGATATCATAAAAAATTTACAATTCTGATATATTAATTTTTATTTGTCAAAAAAATTAAGTTTTATAGAAAATTGAAAGTGTACGAACATTTTTGTGACCTACTGTATTTATCATACTATTAATTTTTATTAGTCAATTTTATAGCACATTTACAATGAGTTTATCACAGTTTTAGCATATACTAAGTAAAAAGCGTCCGTACTTCCCGTAACTTGTACATTCCCCAGTTTTATAGCTAAAATGATGGTTTATGTAGTTAGTGAGAGATTAAGACCTAATTGATGTAGTAGATAATTTGCTGAAAATATTTAACTTCACCACTGAAAATGTCGTAGAAAAGTAACTCTAGTTTCAGCTGCTCAAAAAAAGTAACTTAAAAAGATTTTAAAAATTTTTTTTAAAAAAAACGTGGAATGTCATAGAAATATGCACATATTTTTGGTAAATTTGCTGGCATACAGTTAATTCCATTCGTTTTAATATGAATAAAAATTGTTTTCAACTTAAAAACACTGATTTATTCAACCACGTGTGAAGATAATTTTGTTTAATGTGTCAAATGATATTTCTGCTTAACATAAGCGAAATATAAGTAGTTTTCTTTTATCAATATTTATATTCCTAATAATATTGAAAGTAAAGGGTGTTTTTTTGAGAGGTATAGAATTTTAAATTGCAATAAAACAACGATGTATTATTCGATTGACATGAATTTTTTTTATTCGAAAGATAATCTTGTGGCATTACATTTTAAATATGATTTCAGGCATAGGACTGTCACGGCTGGCTCGGATGTAGTCCAATCTGGACATCCAATTTTCGATGACTTTTTCCAACATTTGTGGCCGTATATCGGCAATAACACGGCGAATGTTGTCTTCCAAATGGTCAAGCGTTTGTGGCTTATCCGCATAGACCAATGACTTTACATAGCCCCACAAAAAATAGTCTAGCGGTGTTAAATCGCAAGATCTTGGAGGCCAATTCACAGGTCCAAAACGTGAAATTAGGCGGTCACCAAACGTGTCTTTCAATAAATCGATTGTGGCACGAGCTGTGTGAGATGTTGCGCCGTCTTGTTGGAACCACAGCTCCTGGACATTATGATTGTTCAATTCAGGAATGAAAAAGGTAGTAATCATGGCTCTATTCCGATCACCATTGACTGTAACGTTGTGGCCTTCATCGTTTTTGAAGAAGGATTCCACCAGCCCATAAAGCGCACCAAACAGTCAGTTTTTCTCGATGTAACGGTGTTTCGACATACACTTGTGGATTAGCTTCACTCCAAATGCGGCAGTTTTGTTTGTTGACGTAGCCATTCAACCAGAAGTGCGCTCCATCGCTAAACAAAATTCGCTTATGAAAATCGGGAACAACGGCAATCTCGTTTTGGGCCCATTCGACGAATCTACGCCTTGCTTGATGATCGTTTTGATGAATTGCCAAACCAAACTGAGAATAAATCATTTGACAGCTGTTAAATCGGTCGCCATCTTGGAAAGTAATGCCAACTTAAACTTCTATACCTGGAAAAAAAACACTCTGTATTATAACACTTCAGAGCATCTTTCTTTTCATTTTTCAAAAACATTTTCAATAGGAATTACTTAAGTGATAAAAATTGTCTATTTTTAGGAAAGATTAAATGCATGTTAGAAAATGCAATTAAATTTCTCAAGGGAAATAATAATTATTTTAGAAATTAGCATTTGTTTCTATTATTTTTAAAAAGTCTTGAGAAATGTTTGATAAAAGTGCTTTAATAAACAATATAATTTTGACTTTTGCATTCGGGATCTTTAAAATTGTTCAAAACCTGTTACTTCTGAGGTTGTATCCAGTCGCCTATAAAGTTATTCTATTTTTGATTTTCTGAGAACATGAACCCATTATAAAGAGTAAAGCTAAAGATAAAAAAATATTAAACTTGTCGAGTCTTAGATTGAAAGCATAAGACGAAAAAAAAAATCGACATTAACTTATTGAAGAACCATCTTCACTATCAAATCAACTCTGAGTTTCATAAATTTAATACGGCCCTCAAGAGGAAGGAAGAAAAAGTTTTCAGAATTTCAGCATAAACAAGTCTTTTTTATTCTGTTTATATTTCTAGGGGTGTGCAAATATCAGAGGTTTTATTCGTGAAGTTTATATTTTTGAAAAATAGTGAAACGGCTTGAATGAAAAGAAATTCAAACAATTCAGTATTTTTTTGCTTGTAAATTCCGGAAGCACGAAGTTGTACGTTTGGAGTACGTTAACTAGTAAAAGGCAATAAATAAAATTCAGTGAGCTTGTTTAATATTTTATGTAAATAAATTGTTCCACAGAAAATTTGTACAAATCTGAATCACGCAATATAGTACTCCTTAAAAATACTATTTTGAAGATAAAATGGTGATGTATTTTGCCTTAGACTGAAATTATTAATTCGATTTAATATTAATGATTATGGTAAGTTTAATGTTAACTAAATTGAATTATTTTTGATTAACAAGTTCTTAATATCTAGGTATTAGGGAAGATGTTTTTCGTGGGCTAAACATACATATAATGAAAGAAGAAAAATTCTATTTTTCAAAAAATTATGAACTATTTGTGAATCTAAAACTATACTATGCATTACTAGGTGAATAAACACTCATATGCTTATGCATATACATTAACACATAGACACATACACATACACACACATAGACATATACATACACATTATATATTTATATAGAGTGAGAGAGAGAGAGACAAAGAAGAGATAATTCAAAATTAAAAAAAATTTATTGAATAATAACAAAATTGTCATATAGTAAACGAAGATAAGATTTTCAAGTTAAAGCAAGAAAATGAATTCTAAAACTAATAATAAAAAAATAGTAACATTATCACCTTGAAATATTCTCTATGCTCTAAATGATTTAAAATCGTCTCTGAAAGCATATTGATTTTAAATAAAGATTTTCATAAGACTATCGGAAAACTTATAGCAGAAAATAATGAATAAAGCTTAAATTTCCATTTTAAACTCTTAGGTTCTTAACTCTTAACTTAACTCTTAACTTCTTCAAGGAAATATTCTTTTGAAGTAAATTAATTTCTAGAAAAATTTTTACCCCCCACACACACATTAATTATTTCTTATCATATACGTTTATGTAGCATTTATCATGGAGGGTTTTTAAAATTAAATATAGGAATTTCAAAACTTCACGTTTACTTTAGAAAACTCTTGGATCTTATTTGATTAAAAAGCATTTCGAATAAATGACGTCAATTAAAAAATATTCAAAACGATCAGATTTGTATCCTGGAAAATAAAAACTGAAATATATTTATTTGTTTACATAATATTGTGATATCACCTTTTTTGAAAATTATATTGTAAAAAGAAAACGTAAAATTAAAAAAAAAACTGCAAAATTTAAGAAATCTTTTTCTGATATTTTAAATGCTTATGAAGTATATGAGTATAATTCAACCTTCTTTTTCAGTGCTGCTTAATAAAAGGTAATTTTCGCGTGATATTTTTTATACAGTAAATGTACTTTAATTTGTCTCACAAATGCAGAAGAGACACTTTACAATTATTGATTTATTTCGGAAAATAACACTGTTTTCTTCTTAAATGTACATTTTATGGTATCTGACTAGTTCGGAACCATGATTTTGAAAATGCGTATAAATGAGCAATTTTTTATGTCTAGTGTTATTTGTGTGTGTGAATTAGAATATACATATAAAAATATTATTACAAGAACAAACTACTTAAATGCAGTTTTTTGGCAAAAAATGAAGAAAAAATAACATGCTTTCAAAATATTCTCCTCTTACGGAAAATACTTCTATAATAATAATAATTTGCTTATATGTAGCTTAGACTTCTCCACAGAGTCTGAACTAAGATTTTTTGAAAAATTCACATTATTTTCAGAGTTACGATCAATTGAAATAATAACCCAAAAATTTTTTGTTAAAATTTCTCTACTCTGATGAATTAAAATATGAAAAAATCGACCTTTAAATAATATATTTAAAAAATCCTAGTGCAACATCCGGTTTAGTGCTTAGTGATGATGACTGCAGTGCCGTAGGGCCTGGGCTCGAATCCTGGAGAAGGCATGGATGTTTTTAAATGTATAGTGCCTTTTCAGCATGGGGATACTTTAAGGTAATGCTAACAACAGACGTATATGCAGTCCTTCCCCGCGATGAAATTCGTGGGTCTTGATCTGACACCGTCAGACAAGTAACAACAAAAAACGTATTTCAGGCATGTGTATATGTACGCAAAATATTACTATGATAGAAGCATTTATACCGTAAAAGGAAAATGACACGCACCTATACTTTAAAGCGGCAATTTTTGTTTTTAGGTATATTCGCCGTATAACGCGCGCCCCCGTTCTTACGAATAAACCTGAAATACACGTGTGTAAGGTTCTTATATTTTGAAGTAATTTATTCTAGGTATTATTCCAAGATTTAGTAAAATAAATCAACCTTTAAATAATATATTTAAAAAATCCTAGTGCAACATCCGGTTTAGTGTTTAGTGATGATGACTGCAGTGCCGTAGGGCCTGGGCTCGAATCCTGGAGAAGGCATGGATGTTTTTAAATGTATAGTGCCTTTGCAGCATGGGGATACTTTAAGGTAATGCTAACAACAGACGTATATGCAGTCCTTCCCCGCGATGAAATTCGTGGGTCTTGATCTGACACCGTCAGACAAGTAACAACAAAAAAACGTATTTCAGGCATGTGTATATGTACGCAAAATATTACTATGATAGAAGCATTTATACCGTAAAAGGAAAATGACACGCACCTATACTTTAAAGCGGCAATTTTTGTTTTTAGGTATATTCGCCGTATAACGCGCGCCCCGTTCTTACGAATAAACCTGAAATACACGTGTGTAAGGTTCTTATATTTTGAAGTAATTTATTCTAGGTATTATTCCAAGATTTAGTAAAATAAATCAACCTTTAAATAATATATTTAAAAATCCTAGTGCAACATCCGGTTTAGTGTTTAGTGATGATGACTGCAGTGCCGTAGGGCCTGGGCTCGAATCCTGGAGAAGGCATGGATGTTTTTAAATGTATAGTGCCTTTGCAGCATAGGGATACTTTAAGGTAATGCTAACAACAGACGTATATGCAGTCCTTCCCCGCGATGAAATTCGTGGGTCTTGATCTGACACCGTCAGACAAGTAACAACAAAAACGTATTTCAGGCATGTGTATATGTACGCAAAATATTACTATGATAGAAGCATTTATACCGTAAAAGGAAAATGACACGCACCTATACTTTAAAGCGGCAATTTTTGTTTTTAGGTATATTCGCCGTATAACGCGCGCCCCCGTTCTTACGAATAAACCTGAAATACACGTGTGTAAGGTTCTTATATTTTGAAGTAATTTATTCTAGGTATTATTCCAAGATTTAGTAAAATAAATCAACCTTTAAATAATATATTTAAAAATCCTAGTGCAACATCCGGTTTAGTGTTTAGTGATGATGACTGCAGTGCCGTAGGGCCTGGGCTCGAATCCTGGAGAAGGCATGGATGTTTTTAAATGTATAGTGCCTTTGCAGCATGGGGATACTTTAAGGTAATGCTAACAACAGACGTATATGCAGTCCTTCCCCGCGATGAAATTCGTGGGTCTTGATCTGACACCGTCAGACAAGTAACAACAAAAAAACGTATTTCAGGCATGTGTATATGTACGCAAAATATTACTATGATAGAAGCATTTATACCGTAAAAGGAAAATGACACGCACCTATACTTTAAAGCGGCAATTTTTGTTTTTAGGTATATTCGCCGTATAACGCGCGCCCCCGTTCTTACGAATAAACCTGAAATACACGTGTGTAAGGTTCTTATATTTTGAAGTAATTTATTCTAGGTATTATTCCAAGATTTAGTAAAATAAATCAACCTTTAAATAATATATTTAAAAAATCCTAGTGCAACATCCGGTTTAGTGTTTAGTGATGATGACTGCAGTGCCGTAGGGCCTGGGCTCGAATCCTGGAGAAGGCATGGATGTTTTTAAATGTATAGTGCCTTGCAGCATGGGGATACTTTAAGGTAATGCTAACAACAGACGTATATGCAGTCCTTCCCGCGATGAAATTCGTGGGTCTTGATCTGACACCGTCAGACAAGTAACAACAAAAAAACGTATTTCAGGCATGTGTATATGTACGCAAAATATTACTATGATAGAAGCATTTATACCGTAAAAGGAAAATGACACGCACCTATACTTTAAAGCGGCAATTTTTTTTTTAGGTATATTCGCCGTATAACGCGCGCCCACGTTCTTACGAATAAACCTGAAATACACGTGTGTAAGGTTCTTATATTTTGAAGTAATTTATTCTAGGTATTATTCCAAGATTTAGTAAAATAAATCAACCTTTAAATAATATATTTAAAAATCCTAGTGCAACATCCGGTTTAGTGTTTAGTGATGATGACTGCAGTGCCGTAGGGCCTGGGCTCGAATCCTGGAGAAGGCATGGATGTTTTTAAATGTATAGTGCCTTTGCAGCATGGGGATACTTTAAGGTAATGCTAACAACAGACGTATATGCAGTCCTTCCCCGCGATGAAATTCGTGGGTCTTGATCTGACACCGTCAGACAAGTAACAACAAAAAAACGTATTTCAGGCATGTGTATATGTACGCAAAATATTACTATGATAGAAGCATTTATACCGTAAAAGGAAAATGACACGCACCTATACTTTAAAGCGGCAATTTTTGTTTTTAGGTATATTCGCCGTATAACGCGCGCCCCCGTTCTTACGAATAAACCTGAAATACACGTGTGTAAGGTTCTTATATTTTGAAGTAATTTATTCTAGGTATTATTCCAAGATTTAGTAAAAACAAGTAGCATAAAAAAATTTCTTTTTAAAGTCAATTCCTACATGTCAACAAAGAAAAATTTTATTTTAGTTAATTAAATTTAATTAATGAATTAACATTCGAAAAAGCTGTATCAACGTCAAGTGTCATCCACTACAAGTTAAAAAATATATTTGAATCCAAGAAAAAATTCTCGTTAGAAAAACTTTCTTGCGCCATCAGCTGGTGCTAGTTCTAACTTCTTTAGAAATAACGCAGAATAAATTTAAGATTAATTAAGTAAATTCAATTAATGAATTAGTGTTTGAAAAACTGTTTTTACATCAAGTATAATACACTGCAAGTTTAAAAAAATGTATTTGAACTTCAAAGGTATTTTATTGACGCGATTGAAAATTTGAACAAGATATATATATAAATATATATAAATATATTTTGGGAGAGAGTGAACTAATAGTAAGAATTAAAAAAAAATTGTGTACTTCTAAAACTACGACTCTTTAAGTTCACAAGGAATATTATTTCTTTTAAAGAAACAGTATTTCGATCTTTGTAGAAGTCTTAATTTTTTGTATATTCATCATTTTTTTTTATTTTGAAAGCTCTTATTTTAAGACACGGCGTATAACGCGCACTCGTTAATTTCGATCTTATTTTTTGAGTTAAAGTGCGCGTTATATATGCCGAATTTTACGATAATTCTTTCTTCATTTATTGCCAAAAAATTGCATTTCAATATTTTTTTCCCGTAATAATATTCGTAAAACAATTTTATATGTATATTCTAATTTAGATGACGCTAAATATGAAAAAAATTTATTCATTTATACATTTTTTCAAAACCACGTTCCGAACGTTGTCGGATACCTTAAAGGTATAATTTACAATATTATTTATTTAAAGTACAATAGTAGGAAAAACATGCTACAGCAGGATTTAATGCTTGTTACTGCTTCTGGGACTCAACCAGTTGCTGCTTTACTTTGCCCGATGTATTGAAGTTGAAACAGAATTGTATTGAAAACAATGATCGATCATTTTGTTATCCGAGTAGAAATCTAGTCCCTTGGTGTCTATTAAGACAATGCCTACTGTATATGCAATATTTAGGTAAAAAAATGGTAAATTACATGCTTTTTTAAAATATATTTACTGATGTGCGTATATCATGCCACTCAAATACCACGTCATATTTTCAACTGTATTTTGGAAGCGTTGAGTGTAATGTTTCACATTAAAAGTGAGTAAAATGAGGAAATAATTGAACTAAAACTTGCATAATTTTTATTATATCTACCAATATATATATATATATAATTAGCTGGTATACCCGTTCTTCGCACGGGTAAATTGAAAAATTAAACAATACAGATTGAAGGATAAAGTCGTTTTTAATGAGTTAATTTTACGTGAATTGCAAATTAAACAAAACAAAAAAAAAGCTTTTTGCAAATCTCAGCTGAGCAACAACAACAACAACAACAAAAAACATATTTGTTAAATTTTAAGTCTGTAGATCTAATAGCTGATAAAAAGGATTTTTTTTTAAATTTATAACTCCTTGTAACTCTCTTGAGGATCGATTTTTGAAAATACCTTCCTAATCTGATCTCGGCTCAGCAAAAGTAACACATTGTAACAAATTTTGTGTAATAAACGCTTAAAATAGTGTAAATAATTTATGTCTGGAAGTGTAACACATTAATATTACTTTCTGTTGTATTTATTTTATGTTAAAATCCTGCCACCATCTCTCCCTTCGAAATCTAGTTTTATTATGAAATAAAAAAATAGTGATTACCCTGATCGAATGAATAAATTAAAAGCGAGTGCGCACTGAGGCATGGCGTAGACAAAACAAAAGGAAAAGTGTTGCTTCTCACAAAAAAGATAGATATATGCTGTCGCGGGCTTTTTTGTAGATGGCAGAATTTTTTCCTACTTTCTTGACAATTATAGATAGATTTTGGAAACTTCACACAATATCTTTATATATTATAGCCTATGTGTTATTCTGATGTATAAGCTATATTATTGTAAAGTTTCATTAAAATCCGTTCGGTTGTTTTTCCGTGTAAGAGTAACAGACATCCATACAAACTTTCACGTTTAAAACACTAGTAAGGATTTTATCTTCAATTCTCAACAGATACAAAAATTTTAATTCTTAGAAAATTTATTTTTATATCAAAGTCTCTATTGTTGTTGTTGTTCTCGTGTTCATGAATAAATGCAGTAGATATCACTAAATTCTGTCGAAAGTCTTGATCACTGCCTCTGCTATTCTGGCAGCATCAGGGCTGTACAGGAGTTCCCGCAAAGAGTCCCTCAGAGGGACCATTCCCATTTTTAGTAAATTTGTTGCGACGGTTGGGCATTCCAAGATGTGATTGGGCGTGAGTTGAAGATCTGGGCAGTGTTTGCATTGAACATATGATCTTGTCTTGTCTGGGTGAATCTTCATGCCCTTAAGGTGTTCAGTTCTCAATCTGACAATTGTGGATGTTATAATTCGGGGACAGTCAAATTCCGTAACTAGGGGTTTTTTAAAAGTGTGATTCATAATTCTATGTTTGGCTACTGCGTTAGCATCATCAAGTGTGATGGAGGTGCACTTATGTTCGATGTCTCTAGCTTCTTTGGCGAGAGAGAGAGAGGCTAAATATATATATATATATATATATATATATATATATATATATATATATATATATATATATATCTGCACATTCATTACCCTCAATGTTGACATGTGCGGGTATCCATTGCAGGATACAGGATTTTTTTTTGTTGTGCAGCTGTTCTAGAAGGGTAATAATATCACAGGAGATGTTGGTCTCTCCGTTTCTTATGGCTTCTATAGCTGATTTAGAATCTGAGAAGATTAATCCTTCTCTAGAGTCAATAACATGTGGGTCTTTTTAGTATAATATAAGGGCCTCTCTAATTGCCATGAGTTCACTTGTGAAGTTTGAGGCGATTATGCCTGCGTTAATTTTGTGTTCGTAGTTATTACCATCTGGGAGGAGGAGGTGGATTCCGGCACCTCCATTGCTGAGGGATCTGTCTGAGGAACCATCGGTGTAGGCGATTGCAAAGTTTTCTTGAGAGAGTATTGCTATCGTTTCAAGTCCTTTTTGTCTTAGAGTTACAGGGTCTTCTTTTTTTGGAACATGGCTGCAACAATTCCAATTCGAAACAGGTGTTCTTTGGAGGGTTTTTAGGAATGAGGGGCTCCTGAAGGAACTTCAAGGAGGAATGTTCCAAATTGAGTTCTTTTCTGATTTCGCTATCAAGTTGGAGAGTCGAAGATCTTTTGAGCCTTGTAGAATACTTCCATTTATCAAAAACTCTTCTAGAGATATGGTCTAAACAATATGAGCGTAGTTTATTAGTGAACTTGATAGTGGCAAGGTTGCACCTGCTTTCTAGTGGAGGCAGGCCACATTCTTGTTCGGCCTTTTCATTATTGGTTAAGGACACTGCTCCAATAATAATTTTGGCAGCTCTGTGTTGTACAGAATCAAGTTTCCGCTTAACAAAAATAGAGGCCGGAGTCCAAATTGGGGTCGCATATTCTAAAACCGGTCTGATAACAGTGCAGAAAGTGCTTTTTAGGGTTTGAGGTCTTGAGCCCCAAGAAGTTCCGCTTAGTTTTCGAAAAATATTCAGTTTTCCAAGAGCTTTGTTGGCAGTTTGTTCGTTGTGCTTTGAAAAGCGGAGTTCGGGATCTAAGGTTACTCCTAGATAGGTAGGAAGGTCGACTTTTTTGATTTGAGAGTTCTGTATTTTGATAATAGCATTAAAACTGCTTCTGTGTCGTCTATCGGTAGAGAAAATGCAGTAGTTTGTTTTGTCTGCGTTGATGGTTAATTTAAGATTCTCTGCCCATTCAGCAATACCTTTCAGTGTTGTGTTAAGGGCCTTTTCCGATTCTGTAATGTCATTGTGTGAGTGCCATACAGCAATATCGTCAACGTAGCAGGTGATTTTTGTGTCTGGATGGATATGATGGTGGATGGTGTTCATAAAGATGAGAAAGAGCAAGGGGCTTAAGACAGAGCCTTGTGTGCCCACATTCTGCGAGATTCTGAAAGTGCCCCGTTAAATCTAACAGAAAATTTTCTTCCTCTGAGAAAATCATTTATCCACAATAACGCTTTGCCATTAATTCTGGTGCCTTGGATAGTATGGACCAGTTTTTGACGCCAAAAAGTCTCTGTTACTTTACAGATAAAATTATCTTTATAAATAACAGTAGGGGTTCATTTAAAATGTTTATGCTTGAACTTACTTGTACAACTATTTTTTTAATCATGCTATATAAACTTCCTCATAATTATATTTTACGCTATTTTTTTAATTTCATCATATATTCGTTAAAATAAATATAATCAATTTTGTTTCTAGGACAAATGTTTTTAAGAAATTTAGATGCCAGGTAAATGTTTTAAAAATTTAAATACCAGAGTGGCTTAAGAATATTATTAGAAGCCACATCCAGACATTACGGATGTTAGAACCCCCTCCCCAAGAAATTAGAAACATCTTTTTATTTAAAAATGAATTAAAATATTTTTTAACGCCTTTAACCGATAGCATAAAAATAGTACAATATTTTATTTTTTGAAAACATTATTGAAAATAAACAACTGAAGCTACTCTAATTGGTTTTAAAGTTTTGAATTGTTAAAAAGGAGTGTGTATAATTGTAAGTAATTGCTTACTTACATGATAGTATAGTGTGAAAGACACTTTTAATATAAATTTAATATTTTGACTTAATATAATCTATTTTAAGATCATTAATATAATTTTAATATTAATACGTTCCCAGAAATGTATTATAAGCAATGAAAAGATTTTGGCATAATTTAACTGGCGAAAGAAAGAAATATTTTGTGAACAACAACTTTTAAGGATCATGGTTGGTGGTGGTGGGGGGAGAAATGTTTGTTATTGTTGAAAGAGATTGAGCGGTTAGATAGTTCATCCAATAAATATTGACGACTTAGAATTCTTGATAGTTTTTTCTACAACATTTTTGTATTTTGTATAAAATAACCACATATTAATGATGTTTATGTACTTTTAAATGTATCTCACTAAATTCGATTTTATTTGTTGTTGCCATTCGAGAAAGGAGTCAGTCACTCCATTTAACAATATATACCACATCATGAATTCAAATAAGCTTTTCTAAGATCTGTAGGTAAACATGTTTATTAATCTTCAATAAGTCGGATGTTGTTGTTTTTGTCATAAAAAAAAGAAAAGACAAGTAAAATTTAACTTTTTTAAACCAACGTTTTAAGAAGGGACTTAAATTAATTGAAAATATGAAAAAATTGTTTTTAAAAAATTTTACCATTAAGGTATCCGACTACGTTCGGAACCGTGATTTTGAAAAAGCGCATAAATGGATAATTTTCATGATATTTAGTGTCACTTAGATTAGAATATATGCATAAAATTGTTTTAAGGACATTTTGACAATTTTTTTTTATTTAAATACAATATTTTGGCAAAACATTAAATTATAATAATCTATTTTCAAAATGTTCTCCTTTTGTGAAAAATGCTTCTATTAGAATAATATTTTGCCTCTGTATAGCTCAGACCTCTGTTCAGAGGCTCAACTAGAATTTTTGAAATATATAACTTAGAAGTGGGTTTATTCATATTTTACGATAACGGAGGGGAGTAATTTTAAGAAAAAAACGCGAATAATTATTTCAATTGGTGGTAGCTCTGAAAATAATGTAAATTTTTCAAAAATTCTAGTTGAGCCTCTGTAGAGAGGTCTGAGCTATATACAGGCAAAATATTATTATAATAGAACCATTTTTCAGAAAAGGAGAACATTTGAAAAAAAGATTATTCTAAGTTAATTTTTTGCCAAAATATTATATTTAAACAAATTTTTTTTTGTTAAAATGTCCTTAAAACAATTTTATGCATGTATTCTAATCTGAGTGACACTAAATATTATGAAAATTATCCATTTATGCTCTTTTTTAAAATCACGGTTCCTAACGTAGTCGGATTCCTTAAGAAAACGAATTTCAATGCATACTTATCTCAAGGTTTATTATGATTATTTATGATTGCTTCAGATTAATTATATTGACTAGTTAATTTTTTCTATTTTGAGGTATCATGTATTCCTGTACAACTCAATAAAATATTTCTAGTGTCAGTTTCTTAGAAGAAATTCAAAAGAGCAATTAAGTCAAACCACTATAATAACAATTCATTCGCCATTTTTTATTTATACTATTAATTTATGAGTTATTTTTCATAGATTGCATAATAACTTGTTTGTCTGGAGGGGTAAACAGCATTCTTCGAAAAAAAATTGTAGTTCGAGAAAACATAGCTTAAGAACTCAATAAAACAATTGCTATCTATACATATATAAATGGATGTTTGTACATATGAAATCACAACACTCCAACCCCGTCCAACCGATGACTATGAAAATTGGCATACATACGTGTTTTTTTGTGGAGAAGGTCTTTGTGATATCCTCTTTGTTGTAGTTCCCCACCAGGTGGTTATACAGCATATCAACTTCTGCACTAATGTAAGGAACGGCGTTGCTTGCGATTATTAAAAAATTAACATAAAATAAATACAACAGAAAGTAATATTAACGTATTAAACATCCAGATATAAATTATTTACACCATTTTAATCGTTCATTAACAAAATGTGTTCCAATGTGTTACTTTTGCTGAGCAGAGATCAGCTTAGGAAGGAGTTTTCAAAAATCGACCCACAAGAGAGTTACGGGGCTTAGTAATTAAAAAAAAATCCTTTTTAACAGTTATAGATCTACAGACTTAAAATTTAACAAATAAGGATTTTTTGTTCTACTGAGATATGCAGAAAAATTTTTGCTTAACATTTTCGATTCACGTTCAATTAACTCATTAAAAACTTCTTAATCCTTTAATTTGCATTGTTTAATTTTTTAATTCACTCGTGCGAAGAATGGGTATACCAGCTAGTAACATATAATTAAAAAGGAAACAATAATAATATATGAATTTTAAAATCCCATTTCTCCTTGAAAGTCACTAATTAAATATGATGAATAACAACATAATATTTCAGTTAATAGTTCAGTTACAATTAGTAGCGCAAGAATAAGTAAAGAGTGTTTTTTTCCAGGTATAGAAGTTTAAGTTGGCATTACTTTCCAAGATGGCGACCGATTTAACAGTTGTCAAGTGATTTATTCTCAGTTTGGTTTGGCAATTCATCAAAACGATCATCAAGCAAGGCGTAGATTCGTCGAATGGGCCCAAAACGAGATTACCGTTGTTCCCGATTTTCATAAGCGAATTTTGTTTAGCGATGAAGCGCACTTCTGGTTGAATGGCTACGTCAACAAACAAAACATTTGGAGTGAAGCTAATCCACAACTGTATGTCGAAACACCGTTACATCGAGAAAAACTGACTGTTTGGTGCGCTTTATGGGCTGGTGGAATCCTTCTTCAAAAACGATGAAGGCCACAACGTTACAGTCAATGGTGATCGGTATAGAGCCATGATTACTAACTTTTTCATTCCTGAATTGAACAATCATGATGTCCAGGAGCTGTGGTTCCAACAAGACGGCGCAAAATGTCACACAGTTCGTGCCACAATCGATTTATTGAAAGATACGTTTGGTGACCGCCTAATTTCACGTTTTGGACCTGTGAATTGGCCTCCAAGATCTTGTGATTTAACACCGCTAGACTATTTTCTGTGGGGCTATGTAAAGTCATTGGTCTATGCGGATAAGCCACAAACGCTTGACCATTTGGAAGACAACATTCGCCGTGTTATTGCCGATATACGGCCACAAATGTTGGGAAAAGTCATTGAAAATTGGACGTCCAGATTGGACTACATCCGAACTAGCCGTGGCAGTCATATGCTAGAAATCATATTTAAAATGTAATGCCACAAGATTATCTTTCGAATAAAAAAAATTCATGTCAATCGAATAATACATTGTTGTTTTATTGCAATTTAAAGTTCTATACCTCTAAAAAAACACCCTTTATTACGAACTTAAAATTATTTTCCCCGTGCTATGTATGAAAGGCCATTCCATCCATAACAATTTTACAGAAAGTTCATTTAAAAAGTATTTAATAAATCCATCTAAAGAGAGAGAACAACACACAAGATAATATTTTACTTAATAGAACCCTAACGAAATGAAAACGTAATACACACTTAGTTTTACCGTTAACTCATAATTAGTGCCTTGAGAATGAATCGTGATTAGCCCAAACTTATTTCTCCTTATTAACAGGTACCGCAGCATCCTTAGCAGTTAAAAAAAATACGCACTGTCGATTCACAAGAGAAATTCAATAGCGCAAACTAACCGGAAACTATGATAACATTCCATGCTAATAATCACTTGTTGATCAAGAGCTAGGCGGCGTTCATTGCTGAGAAAAACCGCAGTCTAAAGAGGAGCCGGGAGAGTCGTCCTTCAAAGCGCTTACAGGAGAAAAGATAAAAAAGAGAAAGAGGATCTGATTAAATTGAGGGAAGGTTGAAAACTAACTATCCTTTTCTAAAACCTTATTACCTTATTAAGGGAGAAATTTCTTTTTTTATAACCTCGGAATTTCCGGAATTTATTTTTTTTACTAGTCGTCTGCTCCGGAAAAAAGTTATTTATTGTAAGCGTTGTAGTGTGAAATGGAAGGAATTTGATAAGAAATACATATTTTTCGAAAAGAGATCAGAATGTGCTGGTTCACTTCACTGTACAGAGAGATAGTTTACAGGACTTTTCTTTTACTTAAATGCAGAATGAATGAAAGTTGTAAATTTTTTAAAAAATGCATCTCCTATTACGTTTTTATTCAAAAAATTGGTATATTTACATTTCTAACATGTAAATTATAAATTAATTTTGCAGAATGATTCTAAATAATTAATAACAATGATATTTCGCTTACCACGTATTACGTTATTTTAGGAAATAATGTTATGATTTTTTAAAGGATTCATATACATTATAGAGAAATAACATCTGAATTTTTTTTATTTACATCTATTAAATCCATATTTAGGAATAATTTACCACCAATTAATAAAAGAGGAATTGATTTTGAAAAATGATTAATGTCAGTTTTCTTGGCATATTTCAAAACTATAGTAATTTCAAAATTATAATATATACTATTGCGTATTTCAAAATTTTAAAAATATTAAGTAATTTTTTAAAGACTTCCATTCTTATTAAATATTTTATAGGGTTTCTATCATTATGCTTAATAGAAAATATTTATAAGATGAATATATGTATTTTTTAATTATTACCGATAACGCATGCAATTTTTAGGAAAACAATGTAATAAAAATACTCTTACAACTCTATAAACTTCCTAATTTACACGTTGAATATTTTAAAGGTATCAAATAAATTCAAAAATGTTTGTTTTAAATATTTTTATACTGTCTTAAAAGTGTCATAATTACCCAATGGTTATTGTTGTACGTTTTAAAACTTACGATTTCAGAGTAGAAAGGCGGGGATTCGAATCACGATTCTAATGAAAACCGTTATAGGTGGGAAGGGAACCACTATTGGAGCTGCTTCTTATTGAATTAAAATAGATTTTAAATCATTCATCACACACACACACACACACATATTTGACCACAATTAAAAAGTTTTAGACCTTTGTGTATCTGTAAATTAACGTTAATTTAAACTTGCCATATTCACACAATTTAATTTCTGAAAAAATTTCGAAACAATATATTAAATAAAATTATATATTAAATTTCTTCCACTTATATTGCTCTATAGCAAATACATATTTACATAATTATACTAGCGATTACCTTAGCAAAACTTCAAAGTATGAAGTTAATAGAAGTCAAATCAGTATTAGCGATATAATCTATTTTATTACCATAATTATTATCTTTCACGTTAAATTTAAGAACCTTAGTGTCGATCAATTGACGTAAAAGAGAATACGTAAAAGTATACAAATAATTATATTAAACAATTTTATTTTTCCTTAAAAACAGATATTGCAATAAACTTCTTCAGAAAAGATAAATAGTTATTATTAAGTCAGAATTAATCTGACCATGAAATAAAATGCATTAAACATGCTTTACATTATTAATAGACATTAAATAATCTCTTTACACAATTTTAGTTTTAAAAACAAAATTCATTGCTTTAACCCCATGACTGCAGATTAAAAGTTCCGCGAATCAAATTCCAGAGTCAACGTTTTTTTACATAGGAATGCGTATGCGGTGTATTGAAGGGAATTAAAAAGAAACAAATAATAAGAAAATTTTTCTCTGAAATAAGTAAATTCTTCGCAAACACTGTCAAGGTCATTTTATTACATTCCACACTCTTCAGGAAAGTTTTATTGATAGCAGAGCGCAAAGAAGAGAATCGTATATCAACAGGACGTATATATACGTCCGGTGCTCTCAACGCATCAGTTGAGCGAGAAGGATATATACGCCGTTGCCAGTTAAGGGGTTAAAAGTTATGCAGGATTTTTGTCCTATTTTCTCTATAATTATTTAAAACTTATTGAGACACACTGGTATGAATACATCTCTTTTTAAAGAAAATAAAGCATTTAGAAGAAAAAAAAAATACAATAAAAAAATTCATGCAACACAGAGAACATTTCAGCCACAAACAAATCTAAGTAATGAAAACAAATTAACTAATACCTCAATAAAATGCCATTAAAATTTTTTTCTATGTTTCAAGAACTCACCTAAAAACAATTGTCATTGACATTTACTTAAAACCTTACTTTCAAAAGAACCCCTTATTTAAAAAAAGGCAATTCTTTCATTTTGAAAATCTTAATGGAATGAAATGGAGTACTTCACCAGAATTTACCGTCTTCCCCCCCTCCAGAATGCATAAAACCCGGTATAAATCTATTAAAAGCACATTCTTCAGCAATCACTTCCCCTAAAAGAGTTTTTAAATTTATTTCATATTCCTTTATGAGGATTATATATTTTCCATGTTCTAACGGGATGAATTTTGAGCTTTCAAGTTATTTACTTCTTCTTTCTTTCTTTTTTTTTTTTTTTGTAATGGTAAACTGTTGAAGGGATTTTGACATTCTACGCGTGGCTCTCATACCTCTATTTACAAATAAATTGTCAGTGATTTATATATTTAAATTTAAGTTTCAACAAGAATTTATTTAATGTAAAGAACTATTTGCTTAGTTTATATCAATTGTCGTAACTGTCTTTTTTCCATGGCAAGAGGGATCGATTTAAATGGAAAGGGATTTATACAAAAATTTCAACTGGATAAAATATATAAAAATAAATAAATAAACAATTATGTTGTTTAATTTAATTTATTTCGAACGGCAAGCTGCATTTGCTTTTAGGTAAAAAAATCTTTACTACGTTGTTAAAGGATTTGTAAAAAAAAAATCCTAGCAAGAATGAATAATAGGCATTGATCCAAGGATTAAACCATGTGTTATTCTTTAAATGTACGACGTGTTTTGTTAAAATCACTATTCTCTCTGTTTTAGAAAATGTGGGATTTAATTTGGTGTGGGGTGATAAGGTATACACAGAAAATCATATATATTTCTGAGTTAAAGATATATTACAAAAATGTGCTTTTTATTGTATTTCAGTTCTGATTTAACTGAAGGGAATATATTTTTCTTTTGTTTCTGTTACTGCATTTCTTTAACTTTTTCTACGTTTCAATCAAAATTAGGAGAAATGAAAATAAGTTTGTTAAAGTCAACTGAGGTTAAAATTAAAAAGGCCTGTTTAATTAAATTTGCCTTTTTGTTTCATTATATTTATTTATTATTTTTCTCTCCTCATGTATATAATGAATAAATAATATATATATATATATATATATATATATATATATATATATATATATATATATATATATATATATATATATATATATATATTTATATTTCATATAACTTTACAACTGATTGGAATTTTACGTTTGAAGAAATCCGAAAAAAAATGTATTTTTAAATGCATTAATGTTTGCAAGAATTTCAATTTATCGGTCTTTTAATGGGAAGCTACGAAGCAGGCAGCAGTAAAGATTACATGTTTGTATCAGAATTTAATATTAAAAAGTATTTTTAAAGAAAAATCAGGATTCAAACTCCATTGTCATTGCTTAAAAAGCAAAAAATGTTCTCCTGTGAGAATATTCTGACTTTTTATGTTCATTTAACTAATGAAAACGCTTTAAAAATCTTATAAGATAAAGATTTAGGTAATGGTATATTTTACCCACGTGGAAGATATTAGAGAATTTTCAAAAACATGGGTTTGATCTTTTATGAATGAATTCTTTTTTTCTTTGCTTCCCACTCATGTTTGGGAAAAAAAGAAAGAAAAAGATTTTTTGAGATAATCGTCAAGCAAATAAGCTTGAGTTCTTTTGCAGTTGCAATTATACTTTTTTCCCGAGTGTTGTTTATAAACCGTTGCCTTTAATCTAAAACTCGAGAGTGAAGTTCCGAAAGAGAGTTGGAAGAGCTCAAAGAGACAGATTAAATATTAGGAGAGAGAGAAACTTGAATGTTACGTTCTTTTTTCCGATGGGGGAAAAATTAATGAAAGGAAAAATGGAGATACCTTGCTTACTACCGACACTGTTTTGGAATGAGCTGGGCGTGACGTCAATGTTATCTATCGATTGGTTAGGGCTTCTAGTGACGTCACTGTCGCCATTGACTGTGTGCACTATACAGCGTATTCTGCACCTGGAAGATTTTGCTGCCACAACTGGTGCTTTGGCTTCTGATTGCAAAAAATATCCATTCCAATGAGTTCATTCCCCTCCCCCCTCCTCAATAGATGGAGGAGTTTCCCTTCGAAAGTCACACTCCCCTTTATTCAATCTACCACCCCTCTTATTCTTATACATCAGAAACAAAACCACTTGAGGATGGGTTTAAATCTGTAGATCAAGCTCTTTTCGGCGCACTTCAAAACTCCCAATAACTAATGGATGCATTTTGTTAGTAGAGATGCCTCTTTTGGATCGAATAAAACGGGTCCGCAGCCCCGGCTGAGGAGACAGAATCCCATTCAGGAATAGAGCAGGCAGGTATTCAGATGTCATGCTTAGGGAGTTAGTGTGGAGAGGAGCTCTTGGATGTTAACCTTTCTAGGGACCTGTTGCATAATTGATACGAATCGCTGTTTCATTCAATGAATGCGCAGGGAAGGAAAAATTAAATCCAAAGGGAGTCGAGTTTTGTTTACGAACAATCCATTTAAATTTAAATTTATAAAAAATGCTTAATATTAATTCCAGTCATTGCTATATTAATCTCTGAACAACAATACGAATTTATTATTATTAATATTTAACAATTTTTAGAAATGCCACATGTTTTTATCATGGACATTAACTAATTAAAATTCATATTCATTAAACTTTTGGAAATAAAAGTAACTATGCAGCACTTCTCTCTACTAAATACAGATGCACAACACACACAGATTTTTTTCCTTTTATCCATTAATCACAAACTTTATTTTCATTTCTTCGCCAAGCTAAGTTTTAATTTCATGTTTCTTATTGCAGACTTTTTTCAAGTCATAAGAAATAAAGAAATAGATAGGTATGTAATTAGAATGTATCATGAGATTAATTATGGTATCCTCTAACTACATACCTATCATGTTAGAGGAGGGGTGGTCAAAACCCGAATGAACTTTCGGGATACTTCGGAAAAGCATTATAGTTCCCTGGGACTCATATAAAAACATGTATCTTTATATTAGATTTGGACCCATTACAAACATTTATTGGATTAAAAAATTGAGGCAACGTGATATAAAATAGAAACAGTTATGGGATTTATTTGTTACAAAATACTATACTAAAAACAAAAGTATTTCACAAAATATTAGCATTTTGTATAATTGTAAAGAATCTCACGAGCTGCAAAATTATTCAAGGTGGGCTACATGCACAGTTCCCGGCCTGCGGGTTGGCCACCTCTGTGTTAGAGGGTACCATGTTAGAGTTACCAATAATGCTAGACGGTCTCATACGCGTCTTCCACTAATACAATCTGTTACCTAATTAGGAAGTTTGTTCATCATATTTTGAAATTCGTCCCTCATCTTAACATGAAATATGTTTTCCTCTAACATGTTAAGAATACTTAGAAAACTATTTTAATATTAAAGTATATGATATTTTTCTAAAACTGAAATAAGTAAACTCAGGATATATAGTTCCATTAAAATTACTTTCAAACTCTTTTATTATTTCACCACCCACACAAAGGATTTTATAGTATTTATACTATTCTGTGAGAGCAGATAGAGTAAAGAAATAAATTAGTGCTTCCCTAGATATGCCACAGTCAAATAAGGAATGATTGGAAATTGTCAAAACTTTAGTTTTATGGATAACTTCTTTTTTTAACCCTTTGTATACCGATGGTACTTATAAGTACCACTCACTTTAAAATTACATAGAATAATTATTCTTACCAATATTTTGACGGTACTTAGCAGGAATATTCTTCAAAATTCCCTCTTCAAAGATACACTGCTGGCCACTGTAAATGCAAAACCTAGAAAGACAAGAGATAGCACAACAAAATTTATTCTGTAGATAACATGTTGGCCAAGTATCAAATGATTAAATTTATAGACTTCTGTGAAGTGTGGTTCCTGCCAAAATCAGTAGCCAGAGTAGCTGCCATTGTTGGAGATCACCGCTGCCACACGCCTCGGCATTGATTCAAATAGACTTTGGATGTATTCTTGGGGTACAGCAGACCAAGCAGCTTCCACACGTTGCCAAAGTTGATCTGGTGTGGCAGCGGGGGATGTAATCTAGATCAATCGTTGAGCAACCATGGACCACATGTTTTCTATCGGCGAAAGATCTGGGGAGCGAGCCAGCCAGGGAATCACCTCAATATGGTGATTGACGAAGAACCTTTGGAGAATGCGTGCCACGTGTGGTCGCGCATTATCCTGTTGAAATATGGCTGTGGCCCAGCCCTGAAGGTAAGGAAGGACAACTGGCTCCAACACCTCGGAGATGTAACACTGGCTGTTTAAAGTACCGGCAATGCGTACTAGAGGAGTGCAAGAGTGATATCCAATACCACCCAATACCATAATACCCGGTGCAGGACCAGTGTGGTGGTGCATAACGCAGCTGTTCAGCATCCTCTCTCCACGGTGTCTCCAGACTGGAATCCGACCATCGTGGTGTTGCCGACAGATGCGTGACACGTCAGTAAAGATAACTTAATTCCATTCTGCCACCCACATTCATCTTTCATCACATCATTGGCGGCGGAGACGTCAGTGGTTCTGTGTCAAGGGCAGACCAAGCAATGGACGTCTTGCGGACAGACCACTCTGCTGTAAACGGCATCGAATGGTGCGCGCAGACACTGAATGATGCGTTACAGACTCAATATGCTGTGCTACGGTTCGTGATGTGACTGAGCGAACCGTCACTGTCATGCGTACAATTTGCCTTTCCTCACGTGAATTGGTGCACTGAGGTGGATTCGATCGACCACGTCGGTCCGTCATGCCCTCCTGCATCCAACGGTCCCATATCCGCATTACAGTTGTTTGGTTTCGTCCAACACGACTACCGATTTGCCTGAAAGATAATCGATAATCTCGGTAGGCCACTATCCTTCTTCTGTCGAGCTCGGATACTTGATCAAAAGCTGATCGCTGTTTTCTACGACACATAACTGATCGGTTTTTGAAAAAACCACAAGAAAAACACAATTGAACTTGAAATCGTCGAAATCTCCAAGCCTTAAATAGCGCTTTGAGGTGGCGCCACAGGCGCGCGTGATGTGTGTCTGCGCTGAAATTCTAATCATTTGCATATCTCACCTCCGCTAATGCATGTTGCAAATTTCCTGTTATTTTCATGCTTCCTTCAGGGTGTTGCATTTACGGTGACCAGCAGTGTATATGACAGCACGGGTTCTATGATGTGTATTTTAGAGGGGAAGGAGAATAGTTTGATAGCAGAAATTGCGTTTTCGGCTGACGGTGTTATTAGCGGATTGCGAAGAGTATTATTTTTGTCCCGAAAAAATACTTAATGTCGAAATTTATGTGTTTTATTTTTTTATCTTAGAAAACGGTTTGACTATTTATTTTAAGTGGACAGTGTATACAATTAATTTTACAGTTAAATATCTTTAATTAATTAGCTCTAACGGATGAAATTTCCCAAAGTTGAGTATTTTGTTTATGTATATCCCTTAATTTTCAATGTAGTGATCCAAAAAGAATATTGCATAAAAAACTGTAGTAAATCATAATGTGGTAGATAAAGTGTTAAAAATATGTGGCCATGGTAGCAGAATAGTCGAGACCGACAATTCTGGTCGTGGCTGGTATTGTAGAGTTTTAGTAATACTGAAGGCCAACTTTTTAGAGCAGGGATGTTGAACCTCTATGGATCAACGTGCCATTTTTTCCAAAGAGGTGTTTAATGCGATATGGACATGCCGTCAAATAATTTTGACTTGTGATTAGTGAGAAAATTATAAAACTAAATACTAACAACTCAAAACTCTTTATTTACAACGAAAAAATACCTTTTGCAGTGTATAGTTGTAAATGTTTTCGTTATACGTGTAATTCAAATTAAAGTTACATTTGTGTGACATCTGTTGTGGCAGATTGGGTGACAAATAACTTATATTAGGATTGTGAGACGTATCTTTTAGTAGAATGCACACTGAAGTGGAGTCATCTCTGCCAAATGTTTATAAGCAATTAATTATTATTGTTGTGGCTCACTTTTTTGACAAGAGGATTTGTGATTTGTTTCAAAATGCCATTTTACAGACGATGCTCAGCATGGCACTGTTCCAGAACACAAAACACACACTGCTTTCTTGCTTTTACTAATAATGCCATATCTCTAGATTCACCAAGTTTGTAATTCTCTGTTATTCTTACTATCTTGCACTTTTTGTTCTTTTGCTGAACTAGCCTTGTTGAATAACAATTAAAAATCATATGTATAACACAAATAAACTTTAAAATACAGCTGTGTCAACGAAATTGGCTATGTTATGCGTAGACAAATTTTGCATCATAAACAACTGTTGTCCACGACGTAACTAAGGCAAGACATAAACAAATGAGTGAGCTCCCAGCCGTTCCGCGCCCGATCACTCGCGTTTTTCGTAATACTTCAGAGGAAACTTTTTTTTATTTTGAAATAAAATGCAAAAAAAAAAAAATTATTGCTGGCGTGCCCAAAATATTGTGTCGCGTGCTATTGGTGGCATGCGTGCCACTTGTTCGCCATCCCTGGTTTAGAGGAACTGATGAAGGTTATATTCAATGTTGTGGCTCAGGCACGTTAGGATGTCGAGACTGTAAGTTCTCACGTAAGTAAAGTGTGAAAGTTTGATGAGTTTGGTCAGTGAATCGCCAATAGCCTTAGTGTAGCTTCAAAGAGCGACGTTAATAAGTAATTAATATCTTTAAATTATAAATTCTAGCAATTGGTGGTATTAATCCTGTAATTTTTGGATGAATTATGCAAACGCATATTTACTTTTTTAACTTCTTAAGACCTCCCCGAAATTAATTTTTCTAGAAATCTTACAATGGTTTCCCTTGCAATATTTCACCTCATTTCCAGAAGATTTTTTTTTCATAAGTACAATTGTTCTTTGCCTGCATATTCTTATAAAATATCTGATGAAAACCTAAAGTGTCAAGAGCTTTCAAGTCTTAGCCCACAATAAGTACAGTAATATTTAAATAATCTTGCAAAATCTTTGTGAGGACTGTTGTGAAAAATTAACTAGATGGCCAACGACTGGATGGATAAACAGCTTGTTACGGTGTGGTTTAATAGTTTCTTCGAACGAAATAACAGAGTAAGAAGTCACATCGTAAAATTTATAACTCCTACGATTTATTTTTTTCCAAACCGATGCCTATGGATTGTTTCGAAGAATTAAAAGAAATGCCAAATACAGCTTATTTATTTCCTAACTGGCTATTACTTTTAAACATGAAAACTACTTTTTAGTTTATGTGTATGCAGTTCAAAAGAGACTTATTTGAAAGGAAGATTGTTAAATGTTATAAAATTTTCTTTCTTCATTTCTCTGAGAAATTTTCCAGGCTATTATTTTCTTTAAGTACATAGACGCGCATGAAGTAATTTTAAACTATTTATGAAGAAATTAAAATGAAAAGTAGTTGAAATATTTCGAATAATTTTATTTTCTTTGAATTTTACTCTAGGAAGCTAGTTTTAAAGAACCTTTAAAAAATCAGTTATGATTAATAAAGATTGGTTTTGATGGATAAAAAATGTATATATATAATATGTATATATATATGTATATATATATATGTATATATATATGTATATGTATATATGTATATATATAATATGTATATATATAATATGTATATATATATGTATATATATATGTATATATATGTATATATATGTATATATATATATGTATGTATGTATATATATATATATATATGAATATAACAACAGCCCATGAGGGTCAAGACCTACCACACCCATCTCAGTTTTCGTGACCTTGGGGACTGAGATGTATGAGAAAATGTTTCGGTTAGGGGGTCAGTCTGACGTGAAGCTCCCAGCGTTTATTTCCCAAGCATGCTTGGTATTCATTTATCGATCTACTGAAGTGACGAAAGGCTGAGTCGAACTTGCCTAGCCCGGGGTTTAAACCTTGGACCTGTGGCGTAGAAGCACAATACGCTACCACTCAGCACCTGGGCTTCATATGTATGTATATATTATATATATATATATATATATATATATATATATATATATACATATATATATTGGATTGAGAGCATTATCCTCTTTCTCAAAATTAAAACTGTAATATTAAAATAAACACAGGTATCGTTCTACTGGCGACATTAGCTTCAAATATATACAGAATATAAAAATAAAAAGTCGTGTGCAATTATATTTTACCACGTTTAGAAATATTAATTACGAATAAAGTCTCTCGATTCAAATTTTGTGACTGATTCGTATTAATTGCATAACCTTAACAGATTTTAGAATTTGAATTGAATTTTTGAATTTGTTGCACATAAATAATAATTTTAAATCCTTATAATAGGCTATGTATACGATTTTTGAAGAATTTTCAATTTTTACTAGAACTTCAGGAATAAAATGATTAATTCATTATTTTCTGAATCAATCTGCTTTTATTAAAACTTTTAAACATGTTCAAAGTGTAATTGATTTTAAGAATTATGTCTCAATGATTCAAAAAAAACAAGCATATGCCTTAAGGCAGCTGGTATTTGATTAGATGTCATTAATTGTATTAGAATCTAAATCCCCGCATAGCAAAATCTTTAACTGAATGTTGAATAATTTACGGGCGAAGCATCTTGCTCTGAAGAATTGTCTTTGGTGTAGTACAATGATGAAATAAATAAACAGAACTTAGGAGAGAGATTTATATTTACATTCTAAATAAGACCCTTCTCGCGTCACATAAAAGATAATTACTTTATTGCCTTTGAATTGTTACTCAAGCGATCTAATATATTTAATAATCAAAAAGTGCAATTATTTGTTTTTAAGATACAACTTTGTTCGGAAATATGATAACATTTGTCGGGTAGAAATTCTTTGGTAAATATTCTCGTATAACCGAATATACTCTCGCATTCCATTTGAACCCGAATTCTAATGCTGGCATTAACAGCTATGCTGTTTAAATTTTGTATCTTGACACGTATACACAAGTAGCATAAGATTGAACGAAGTTAAAACTAATTCAATGAACGCTTGATATTTATTTCAATTGTTTCGATATACTAAGAGTAAAATATTTTATATGGATAGATAAAATAGAACACAAAAGCTTCAATAACTTATCTTAAACATCTAATTAAGTTTATAGCAAGATTCTTTCAGGCGTTTTCGAAAGCGGAGAATATTTTATTGAAATTTCAGACAAAACAAATTAATTCTATGTACTATTCAGAAGCATGATCTCGAATAATTTGAAACGCATTTAATTATGTTTAATGGCGAAAGGATAATAATCATAGAGGCTTATTTTCATCTCACTCTATTCAGCAGTAGGCATTGATTTCCATTGATAGTTCAGCAATTCGCATAGATGGAGCTTCTGGTCTTTGATATGTGACCCGTGTTTGGACGTTCCTTAATTAATTTCAAGAATTTTGAAAGGGGCGAGAATTTCTATATGCATGTTAAATTATCGCCGGTGGTAAAATGAAAGGAGCATAGCATTTCTATGAAATAAAGACCACTAATCTAGCCACCAGGTCTGTTAATGTCTTCATTGTTGATTTTAAATTTTAGTTCAAATAGTGCGAAATATATATTTTACAGACGTTTTCACTTTTTTAAAAATCCAATATCACAGTCATTATGTATATTTACTTGGAATTTAGATATTTAAGCTTATCTTATTGATGTTTTTGTAAACAAGGATTGATATCTTCTCAAAAAGACTTAGAAAAGAGGAATATTTGCAGAGTGATCAATTTATTTCAGATATTTCTCTTTAACTTAACGTTATACAGTTATTTACTTTACATTTAATCGCATGAATGATATTTTGAATTAAATGGAAGCATTTGAATATTTTTAGATATGCGTATTCACACACATTTCTAATTGGATGTTTTAAAGTTCGAGCTTGAAATTGAATGAAGGCGTTATCGCATCATTTATGAATTTGAATTTTCTTAATGATTGGGATTATGCAAATAAAAATATCTTTATTAACATCTAACGGTATTATAAAATTATGAAAATAGAGGCTGTTTTGATAAAAAGGGGAATGAAAACTAATTGAAAATTACTTTAAAACGTTTGGTTTCTAAATCATAGCAAAATTCTATAATTAAGATTTAAGGGCAATTAAATTTTTTAAATTCTATTAAAATAGATAAATGCAAACTCACTTTCTCTATGAAAGGAATGTAATAATTTCTCCTTTGAATGAATAGTTTTCCTTATATTACACATTTTGCCTGAGTGGCAAAGTATTTAAATGATTAAATACAAATGAAGATGAACATTTTCACTGTAGAACTAAAAGAAAATACGGCAAAATGCAATTATTTAGAAAGTATTAGATAATATTATGGTTAATATTTTAGATCAGTAATATATATATTATTGACAATATTTAAACATGAAACATTCATACAGTTTGAAGATATGGTATTAAGAATTTTAATGACGGCAGAGACGAAAAAAGTAGACTATTTCATTTACAAAGTCTTTTCATACGGATGGTGCCCTTCAAAATAAAATGTTCAAACATTATTAAGTAGTTAAATATCGGAGGTATTATACTTTTTTTCACTATAGTACCTAGAGTAAAATGCTGGTCATGTGAAATGATTTTAGGTGAAATATTAATTTAGAAGAAAGAGAGAGAGATATATATTTAATTATAATATTTATGATTCGTGTTAGCATAGATTCTGTATTATTTAAGAAAAATATATATTTTTTATTTTAGTAAATCATTTTGCAAAGCACATAAACTAAAAACATTTTTTAGTCAAGATACGACCTGATTCTTTAAAGATTCTTGTGAATCTAATCTAGCAGCCAGAGCAAATATCATTATTTAGAGCTTATGCGACAACTCAGCTATCTAATGCTTCTGTCTTCTATACCAAATTGATCTGTTAGCAATGCCACACATATACCCACATTACGTCCCCGAGTCATAAGTGGAAATCTCCGACTTTCTCCTGTTCGATAAAAGGGAATTGGGAGAAAAACGATGTCGAATTAATTACAGACGACTTCCAACATATTTCTTGCCTGAATGATTAGGATTCGGGCTTATAATACTAGTGGGGAGTGTTATGTCTAAATTGCCCAGGAGACAAACTAGAAGCTAGGAATTGGTGGCCTGAGCTGCAGCATGAACTTTGACTGCTGAGAATTATCAGGATGAGATCATTCCTCGAAATGTCATATCAAATGCTGCTGCTATAGGTGATGAATTCATCCTAATGGATGAAAATGTCCGACATTACCGAAATAGGTTTATTGATAGATATATTGAGGATATGGATGGTTTGAAACTATATATATATATATATATATATATATATATATAATGAAATATATGGCCAGCAACAACTACACAACTTGATTTGTAGGAGAATCTTTGGGATTGTGTTTAAGCAGACAAGGGGTTATTTTAAATCTTTCTTTTAAATCAATAAATGGTTTGAAACAAGGGTTGATCCATGTAAGGCATTGCTTTCCTTTTAATGTCTTACTACTTTATTGACAGTATAGAATGCTGATCCTAACTATGCATTACAAGAAAGGGTGGACGCATTTGTTATTAAATCATACTTATTTATTTTCAGAAAAATATCCTATTCATTTTTTTTCTCAGACAGTAGGCCTTGATGAAAAAATATGATTTTTTATTTATTAACTATGCTTGATGTTAAAATTATGTAATATTAAAATAAAGTTTAAACCTTTCATGTTTTTATGTTAATACAAAATATAGATCCAAAAGACTGATTGAACCTTAACTTTTGGAGGCTAGTGTAGTTTACTTTTTGAAAATCAATGAATTGAAAATGAACCTATCCCTTCATAATTTATTCGAGTTTATTTGAATTATATTATGAACTTTAATATTATGTAAGATATATTTTATTTAAAGACACAATTTTATATTAAGTTTCTTGAAAAATTTATATGCTACTGGTCTGAGATTTTTTAAAATCTCTAGTGGGTAATTTAAGTGGAAACTTTATCCTAACAGTAACTTTTTTCTTAACTTGTAAAAATAACTTAAAAATAGCAATTCAATTAATACTATTAATAAAAATAATAAATATAGATTATGTTATTTGTTTCATGCAAATTGTTTTATTTGCAAAGTTTTTATTAAAATAATAATTTTATGAAACATTAATCTAACAAAGTTGTTACCAAAATTATTTTATTAATGAAGCAACACAAGTAAAGTATATATCGATGAAATACAAATAGTTATTTAATAAAAGTATATTGTTTTGAAAAACTGAAAAACCTATTCATATTCCTTTTACATGCAGTAAACATATTTTTATTTCATGTAAAGAAAATATTGATATAAAATGAATCTATATTTCTTTATTATCTCAAAATAATCACTTGAAATTTAAAATTTTAAAATTTCGCTTAGTATGATTTTAATATATGTTTTTCACTGAAAATACTTAAGCAAATGTTTTAAAAACTGAATAATTACTTTTATTTTGTTGCAAAGAATATAATTTTAATTTATTTGTACATACTTTAATAAGCCTTTAGTCGACAGTTCCAACTCCTTTAGCTTTGGAATTTTTGAAAAATGCTTAAAATTTCTTACTTAAAAAAGTGTAAATCATTTCAATAATATTTTAAATGGCATATACAATTAAATAATTTTCCCCATATAAATAACAAGTGAAGCATTCGAGAAACAGAAAAAAAACAGAAAAAAAAAAAAAACACGTTTGAAGATTAAGATTAAAGGGAAAAAACAATTGACTTTTGTATATTTGAAGACTTTTAGTTATTTTCGGTTTCTAATTTTGTATATATTCTACCCCACTTCACCATAAAATATCTCCCCAAATCCCATTGCGGATGAGAAGTACAGTTTCAGCTAATTGGTTACAGACTGACATCATTTTTAATCAATGTTAATTATGCTAGTATCCTGAATAATTACTGATTCTTTAGAGCTCGACAGCTAAGAGACGCTAAATGCTTAGTGTTAATTCTTTAAATAGGCTCTGGTCTAACTTTTCCCCCGTCCCCTAACAGTATCTGATGGGTACATTAGTAGAGTTAATACGAAAATGCGATAATCGAATCAAGGCAAAAGTAAATGTTTTCTTAAGGGAGCAGACCAATAGAAAACGGAGAAAAATCTTTTAGAAAACTGATTTTTCGAAATTGATGTCATTTTAACGGCTTAAACTTGTCAACTTCATAAATTAGTCCTGACACTTTTAAATGGCGATAATAATACAAATAATTAAAGACGTTAAAATACACAGTGGTCGTACTTAAATATTAAAATGTGCTCACCAATAGAATTTAAGTGTGGTTAAATAATAGCTACAGGAAACCTGTGGGGAAAATATATTTACACAAACCCACTGCATTTCAGAGTAAAATTAATTAGACAGAGTGATATAAATTTTCTTTGACTTTTGAATAATTCGTTTGATTTCTTAAAAAGAAAAAAGAAAAACATGCCGCATGTAATATATAATTTAATATAAATTTTAGTTATCAAGATGTTATATTCATTTGTGGAACATTTGAACAGCTTAGATTGCATTAACTTTTAATTAAAATTTCTTCAGGTTAAAATTTTCTTTTAATATTTGAAGAAGCAATAGCTTTGTAGTATGCGCAGAATTTAATATTCTGGAAAGAAAATTCATCCATAATTTGAAAATGAACCATTTTAAATAATTGCTCCTTAATTTCGTCGTAATATCCGGTTTATCTGAATCTTGTCTTTCTTATATTATGAAATACAATAAATTAAAGGAAAAACAAAATTCGAAGAAAAAATAAGTAATTTTGTAATATACTTTTAAATTTCGCAACTACTAAAATAAGAATAAATTTCTAATTAAAAAATAGATATATTAAACGCGCGCACACACACACACACGCACGCACACACACTGAGTTGATGCTTATCTTATGATTTTCAAGGTATACGAGTATTATTCAATAAAAAACTGCATTCATAATTATAATAACGAATAATATTTATTTTAACTAAACTTATAATACAAGATCAGAAAAAAATTGTATACCCTTTTTTCAACTTCTGTAGTAAGAAAATTAATAAATTAACAATCTAGATAAATTTAGTTCATTAGACATAAATACTTTTATCTTTTTACACTTGTGCCTAAAAAGGCATCAAACAAATCTTTTTAAAACTATTTTAAAATCCACAAATAAGAATTTAGTATTAGTTCATAATTTCATAATTTATGATTCCTCCAAACAAAACATTCAGCTAAAAAAAAACGAGGTAGAGTGCTGTAAAATAATTTTAAAATAACCCAAAAACAATAACATCAATATTTTTTTGTACTCTTGTAAAAAAATAAGCATATTTTCTAACGAAATGAAAATAAATTGGAAACTTTATATAGATATTAATTAAGTTAATTTCTGAAAATCATTGTCTTGATAACTGATGATGGGAATTTAAGGAACTCGAACACCAAAATTCTTGGTAGTACTTAGTATACTGAATGTAAATTGAATTTTTGATCAAATAAAGCGTAACTTCAAGAACAATGAAAATAATCCTAATTGAAATAAAAGCAATAATTGCGATACTTTCAGAAATATTTGTATTGTTTTCAGAATAATTTTTATTAAAAAAAATTGTGATTCATTGTCATCTCTTTATTATAATAACCCAAGTACAATAGTCATACAACAGACTATTTGGGGAAGTTTTAACTTTAAGTATAATAAAATTTAACATAGTTTGCTAAACATTTAATTGCATCAAAAAAAATATAATTGTAGTATAGCAATAAGAAATTTTTAATCCACTTCACAAAAGAAAT
Organism: Trichonephila clavipes; assembly: GCA_019973935.1. NCBI lineage: Eukaryota > Metazoa > Arthropoda > Arachnida > Araneae > Nephilidae > Trichonephila > Trichonephila clavipes. Next base: position 1,074,051 of record BMAU01017187.1, on the reverse strand, counting down.
TTCTACAAAATTATGAAATTAAAAACTTTATCCTTCTACGAAATATTTTGAAATAAAAAATATGCATTTGAAATAAAGAATGGTGATATTTTACACTTCTCTCTTTATATGTAAATATATAGATGACATACACATACTTTTATAATAAAACTTTCTGCGCATAATTTTTATCAACACATTGTAAAACAGCTTTAAATGATAAAACTTCTTGAAAAAATAAATTTAAAGCGAATACAATGCTGTCAGTTTAATATTTTATTATTTTTCAGAATGTTACCTAATGCTTTCAAAGCAAAAAATAAAGAAATTCTTTATGTAACATTATGCAACCGTCAAATATTGTTTTATGTTGTGAAATTAATTTTTTGAATGATGTATTCTTATAGATAAATATGTATTTTTTTTAAAAAAAATTAACAAAAAATACTTTTATAGATATAGGGATTTTGCCTTGAGAAATTATCTCATTAGATACAAAAAAAGAACAAAATCTCATATAATGCAAAAACGAGACTTCTATTCATGCTGTAAATTCTAAGGATAAAAAGAAAATATTTTATTTTATGTCCTTCAGCTCATTGAGATTTCTTTTAGATCAAAAAGTTTAAATTTCGCTCTTTATTTTAGTGTTCCGCAGGAATACTAATTTATTAATAAAATCGATTACTTAATATTCCTGATTTTTTTGGATGAAATTGAAAAAAAATGCTTTGCTCTTTAAAAATAGCAGAAACAAGATCCTTTTTTAGGTCTTTAAAGAAATTAAACACTCATATTGTTAGCCTATGTTTCAGCTTGACTGTTTATTAAAATTGATTTAATTGGAACAATGCAATAATTATATATTTTTCACAATAAAAATATCATTTTTCAAAGGAACGTTTATAAATAGATAGAATTATGCACATATTAATGATAGTTTCAAAAATAAGCAAACTTTAAAAATATATTTAAAGAAAGGTAAAAAACAACAACTTTGTTTTAATATAAGGAGGCATAATTTGCATAATAAGAGCTTTATGCTATTTTTCTTAATGTTAAAAAACAGCACATCAAATAGGTACATTTTGTCAAATTGAATAATGCATATTTTTTAACATTATATATATAAAATTTTAAATTCTAACTACAGTATTTTTTTAAAGAGTAAAACAATTTTTTACCTCCTACTTATTCCCTTTGGAATCAATTAATTTTTTTCCTTTATGTAATATATTTCTTGCTCGTTTCCTATTATAATGATAATTAAAAATTTAACTTAACCCGTTAAAAAAATGGCTTATTTATAAAACATTTCAGAGTTTTTAAGAGACATTATGTGATAATAGATATACGTGTTATAACTACACTAATTTATTTTAATATATTGGGGGTTTTTTTCTACCTAAAAATGAGTTACATTTTTGGATCTTGTTCCGTACTAGGGTTTCTGATTTTTTGACCGTTTTCTTTTCCGGTAATTTCCGAAATAATAAGACATTCCCAAGATTCTCAAGAATCTAAAAATAAGTTACTTTCAATTGATATCAATAATAATTAAACAAATTACGATATTCATAAGTTTCAAAATTTACACTTCTTTATATAGAGTTTCGACAATCAGCGTCGCGTTTCGACTGCGTAACATTTCCAGGCCAATAGTTATGGACTTTAAGACAGCTACAATTGCAGTAAGTTTCAACTTCAACATTGGCCAACATTTACCATCGTTTTAAATCAAATTGTGCATTTGAAATTGCCGATTTTATCTCTAAAATTTTTCCAAGCATTTCCGATGAACTATTCTAGAGTATTTTGATACCTAAATAAACCATCTTTTTACAGTAAAACTCTGCACTAGCATTTTTGCAAAGCACCATTACTTTCTGTATAACTTTACAATACCCTTATCTTTTTGATAGTTTAATTTGCATTGCCCATAGCTTTTTTCTCTCCACAAGTGATAAGAAACATAGTACCTACTGCTATATCACCTTCAAATACTAAACCTAACTCTTTGTCTAAATCGTCAATTAGCTTTCAGTGATGTCTTTTTCAAGAGATGTATTTCCTATATCTCTCAACAGTACTTTCTCCCAAATCAACTATTTTGTTAAAAAGAATATCACACATGACTAGGTTTATGGCTTGTACATAAAAAGAAAGATGTAGCTTGTGCTCAGTACTTTTTAAACTTAATCATCATACTAGCACCATCAACAGCATAAGCAAACAATGTGTTTGTCAATTGTAATTTCTTCAGTTTAATGTCTATTGCTTTAAGGCAATTCTTTCTTCAGAGAAAAAAACCTCTCTTATTCTCAACTTTCCTAAATTAATTACCTTTATTGAAATGAACGTTTGCATTCAAATATCTTCTCTATAATCGATGAAAACCCATGAAACGTCAAGCCTTTTTTTATCAAACCCTGCTTACAGATAAACTTATTAGCATCTCCCGCCTTTTATCTTTCCCGGGAATTCCCGGAAACAAGCATAATTCCAAGGATTACAAAAAGTGTGGAAATTTTGCGATTTCGTGGAAATTTGGGATCTCAGGTTTCGGAGAAGTAACTCTATCTCGCATCTTTCGGCGAAAATGGATTAAAGATAATTAGATTCGACTCTTTTTCGATGTTATTTGATCATTTATAATTACTTTAGAGGCATGATTTTTTAAATTTTTTGATGAAACAAATATTTTTTTAAAAATAACTTTGTTCAAAAGTTATGATTATTTTGCGTATCGAATATCTAAATGCTGTATCAAAATTTAGCTGATTTTATGTATTTCAGGGAACTTAAGATTAAATATAAGTTTTTGTAACTTCTGAGAATATTGCAATAACATAAAATTAAGGATGGTTTAATTAATAATATAAGATGGTGAGGGAATAAATTAAAGTATTTTTACAACGCAAAAGCATAAAGTACACTGCTAGCCACCGTAAATGCAACACCAAGAAAGACAAGAGATAGCCCAACAAAATTTATTTTGTAGATAACATGTTGACCAAGTATCAAATAATTAAATTTATAGACTTCTGTGAAGTGTGGTTCCTGCCAGAGTAGCTGCCATTGTTGGAGATCACCGCTGACACACGCCTCGGCATTGATTCAAAGAGAATTTGGATGTGTTCTTGGGGTACAACAGACCAAGCAGCTTCCACACGTTGCCAAAGTTGATCTGGTGTGGCAGCGGGGGTTGTGATCTGGGTCAATTGTTGAGCAACCATGGACCACATGTTTCCATCGGTGAAAGATCCGGAGAGCGAGCCAGCCAGGGAGGCAATTCAATCTGGTGATTGACGAATAACCTTTAAACAATGCATGCCACGTGTGGTCGCGCATTATCCTGTTTAAATATGGCTGTGGCCAAGCCCTGAAGGTAAGGAAGGACAACTGGCTCCAACACCTCGGAGATGTAACGCTGGCTGTTTAAAGTACCGGCAATGCGTACTAGAGGAGTGCGAGAGTGATATCCAATACCGCCCCAAACCATAATACCCGGTGCAGGACCAGTGTGGTGGTGCATAACGCAGCTGTTCAGCATCCTCTCTCCACGGTGTCTCCAGACTGGAATCCGACCATCGTGGTGTTGCAGACAGATGCGTGACACGTCAGTAAAGATAACTTAATTCCATTCTGCCATCCACATTCTTCTTTCATCACATCATTGGCGGCGGAGACGTCAGTGGATCTGCGTCAAGGGCAGACCAAGCAATGGACGTCTTGCGGACAGACCACTCTGCTGTAAACGGCATCGAATGGTGCGCGCAGACACTGAATGATGCGTTACAGACTTAATATGCTGTGCTACGGTTCGTGATGTGACTGAGCGAACCGTCCTTGTCATGCGCACAATTTGCCTTTCCTCACGTGAAGTGGTGCACTGAGGTGGATGCGATCAACCACGTCGGTCCGTCGTACCCTCCTGCAAACGGTCACATATCCGCATTACAGTTGTTTGGTTTCATTCAACACGACTACCGATTTGACTGAAAGATAATCCACAATCTCGGTAGGCCGCTATCCTTCCTCTGTCGAGCTCGGATACTAGATCAAAGTTGATCGCTGTTTTCTACGACACATAACTGATCGTTTTTTGAAAAAAACCACAAGAAAAACACAATTGCCGAACTTGAAATCGTCGAAATCTCCAAGTCTTAAATAGCGCTTTGAGGTGGCGCTACAGGCGCGCGTGATGTGTGTCTGCGTTGAAATTCTAATCATTTGCATATCTCACCTCCGCTAATGCATGTTGCAAATTTCCTGTTATTTGCATGCTTCCTTCAGGGTGTTGCATTTTCGGTGGCCAGCAGTGTTGTTGAACAATCAGCTTTAATTCTTAAAATATACTGTTGGATGGATCGCCTTTATATGTATATAGAAAAAAAATATTATGAATAGAAACCTACCTATTCGGGACAGATGTTTTATGTTATAGAGATAAGGAGAAAATAATGTCAAAACTTTATATTGCCGCTAAGGGGTTGAATATTTGAAAAAAAATGGAATAAGAGGCAATTTTAATTATAGGACTTTAGAACCATAATAAAATTATTTTTTTTCAACATAAGTAACCAAAAGAAATTATAACTGATTACTAAATTGTGAATAATACAATGTAGATTGCTACATTTCATAATCCCAACTCCCTCTCCCCGCTTTGTTGTGTCTCAGTCCGATCCAAGGTTTTTCCGTTTACCACGTTATCGTGCACAGCAATTTCTACAGTAGATTTCTTTTAAATTCAATAGTTTAAATGTATCTGATGTGTTTTTTTCTTAAAACTATTTAGTAAGTGTCCTCTCATCGTAATAAATGTTAAAATGTATTCAAATGGCTATTTTTCTTGAACAAAAATTACTTCGATTTTTTACCATAAAAAAACTCTGATACCTAAACTTCATTCCCTTTTGGCGGTACTTAACATAAAAATTAAATTTTTATTTTATTTTTCCCTCCCAAAATTAATTAATTAATTATTAGTTAATTTTTGAAGTATTAATTATTTTTAGATTATTAAAATTAATTATTAATTTTTAGATTATTAATTAATTAATTAGTTTTAAAAATTAATTTGTATATATACCAGAAAATGTTTCCCTATAGGTCAGTGCCTCTCAAACTTTTAATATTTGCGATCCAATTTTCAATCATAATGTTCATCGCGTTCCTCCCTCCATACAACAATTATGTATTGAATGCAATAATAATGTACTTTGATTCTAACACGACAATGCGACTTTAATTATAAACCGTACAAATGATCAAGATAAGTGTTAATTTTTGTATATAATTTTATATATGACAAGCTCATGGCAATTATTTGACTTGTTCGTAATTTAGTATTATTAAATTAACTATCAAGGAGACTGTGCTGTACTGATATATTTATAAGTGTATTATATCAGTGTAAATGTGTATTTTATTTTTTATTATGTCAGAATATATTTTTTGTTTCCTTTCAGTAAATTAATAATATTTTTAAATGTTCTCTTTTATTTTCGACTTTTCGATATGTTTGCACGCCCAAGTTGTGTTATCACGCCCCCTTAGAGGAAGCACCCCACAGTTTGAGAAACGCTGCTATAAATATATTATTAAATTCTGAAAATTTTTTTTTCAGTCCACAATAATACCTTGGTAAAATGACAATAGCCATTTAAATTTCTAATGCAAATTGCATCAACTTCTGCAGGGGTATGCAAAAATTTATCTTTTACTTCTCTTATATAAATGTATCAACTATTTCTGAAATTTATTCATAAACTAAACTGAGACGTAAAATGATTTTCCTGTAAACGATCCACCTCGATCCAAACCGAATCCAATTAACACGGAGCATCCAATTGTCATCCTTTAATTTCTCATTAATTACCGGGATTTCGAGATTCTCCCTTTCCAAAAGCCTCGGTGGGAACCGATGACAGCAAATTTTCTAAGCCACACGACCAACCCCGCCTCCGAACACTATTCAGCGTTAATCGAGGCTTGTTGAATGAACAAGCCACTAATTGTAGACATTCCATGGTTCTCTCTCTGTCACGTCGAGATCAGTTAGTTCTCGGCTCGAAATAAGTTCGAACCGGATTTGCACTTTCGGTTGCCTAGAGCAACCGCTCTTCATCAAACATCACGATATTATAAATCGCTGATTTTGAAAATGATTTCTTTGAAGTATCTTTCTATTCAGTGATCGGCGTTTAATTACGGCGCAGTCACCAAATGCCATACTTATTAAGCGCTTCTGATTAATTTCTCGAATTGTGCCCTCACTAGTAGGGAAATCGTGATTCCACTTTTCGCAAGAAAGAAGGGCAATCACTTTAATATATATGTGTGTTTATATGCCTTTACACATAACTAACTACTCTACCTGTTTTGAAAAAAACTTTAAAAAAATCATTTCATAAAACAAAACTCGTTGACAAATTCCTTCCCCTTCATCAGACTCAATTGTGCGTAAATGATCAGTTGAAGAATCATTAAAAAACAAATTGTGAATTTTAATTAGTACTTTGAGAATGGATCGCGACGAAGCAAATGGAAGATAGCATAAACATAATATTTTTAAATGGATGTATAGCCAATGAATGTGTAAATTTAAACCTTTTTAAGTGTTTTATAATTTGTAAGTTTTTTTTAAAGTGTAAACTACAGATTACGTTAACGAGATGAATTTATCTTTTAATTAGTGAATTTTATCAACAATCGTATTTGCATTTTTACGCTTTATTATTAAGGCTCTTAAGCAAAGCTATTAAAGAATACATTTATGCAGATTTACTCCTAATATAATAAATATAAATATTCTTTTTTGTAAGTTTGAATTTCTTTAAGGTATCCCACTACGTTCGGAACCGTGATTTTAAAAAAGCACATAAATGGATAATTTTTATGATATTTTGTGTCACTTAGATTAGAATGAATGTATAAAATTGTTTTAAGGACATTTTTGAAAAAAAAAAACTATTTAAATACAATATTTCGGCAAAAAATTAACATAGAATAATCTTTTTTCAAAATGTTCTCCTTTTGTCAAAAATGCTTCTATTTTAAACATATTTTGTCTATTTATAGCTCAAAACTCTGTACAGAGGCTCAAACTATGATTTTTGAAAAATTCACATTATTTTCAGAGTTACAACCAATTGAAACAGTTATCGGCGTTTTTTTCTTAAAATTTCTCCCCTCTGTTGTCGTAAAACATGGATATAAACCCACTTCTAAGTTATATATTTCAAAAATTCTGGTTGAGCCTCTGAACAGAGATCTGAGCTATATACAGTCAAAATATTGTTATAATAGAAGCATTTTTCACAAAAGGAGAATATTTTGAAAATGGGTCAGTCTATGTTCATTTTTTGTCAAAATATTGTACTTAAATAATTTTTTATTATAATGCTATTCTTAAAACAATTTTATATACATTTTCTAATCTAAGTGACACTAAATATCATAAATATTATCCATTTATACGCTTTTGCGAAATCACTGTTCAGAACGTAGTCGGAGATACCTTAAAAAAAGACTTTTTTATTTTAACATGGAATACGTGTTTTACTGCAAGTTCTAAGCAAAAGTAACAAAATAGGAGTCAAGGTTCTGCATATATGTATTAAAATTTATATATAGCCACAGTAGACATCAGTGATCTCAGTCGCGAACTCGTGGCTGTCGTTGTTGTGTGTCGTGAGTTCCGAGCTCTGGGGCTCACTGAGGGGCTGATGCACGTTAAATACTTCAAGGATATGAGTCCTCACATTGGTGTAAGGGACTGTTCATGTCCATCCGTCCTCGTCTTTTGACTGTGGTTCAAAATTATGAGATCCGTCGCCAATAGCCGTCCTATTACTTTGAAGCCCGCCGTTAATAATCACTATGTATCAACATGTTTTAATATTCAATAATTTCAATTAAATATATTTCGGTTTAAAAACAAACTTTTTTAAATTGACTTCATGAAAAAGATGGAAACCCATCAAGTTTTAGTGTTTGAATAGAAGGCTTCAAATGCAAATTACACTGCTCAAAACAATTAAAGGATATTGTAAGTTTTATATAAAATAAAGATATAGGCGAAATTTTTTTTGCCGAAAATGGAATAAGAGAATCACAAATGCAAATTTTTCTGATTTTCAAACTGTGGAGTATGCTAATTTTGAGTTCGGCGTCAAAAACGTCGCTTCAGCGGCAACGAATGAAATTTGACTTTCAACTGAAGTGAAGACAAGGATGATCAGCATTCAGTGACTGCTTTGTTTCGATGAGTACGATGTCTCAGCGAAGTCATTTAACCGATTCAGAAGCTTGGAGAGTTGTTGGTCGGTTAGGAGGGGGCCAAACTCAAGCCGAAGTAGCGCAAGCCCTTGGAGTGTCACAAAGTGTGATTTCCAGGATCTGGAACCGTTTTTTGGAGACTGAAAGTGTAGGCCGAAGACCAGGACAAGGTCGTAGACGGGCAACAACGCCCAATGAAGATCGTTTTTTAGTGTCAACGGCTCGGAGACACCGAAATATGAACGCTACTCTTCTCCAACAACACCTTCGCTCGGCTACTGGCACCACGGTTTCAACTCAGACTGTCCGAAACCGGCTCCATGGTGTAGGTCTGTAAGCTCGCCGACCGATGGTATGTGTTAGACTAACATCAAGGCATCGTCGCGACCGCAGGGAGTGGGCAACAGAGCATGTGAACTGGAGGAGAAATGAATGGAGCAATGTTCTTTTTTCTGACGAGTCCCATTTTTCTGTTCATCCGGATAATAGGCGTATTTTCATCTGGAGGGACCGTGGCAGTAGGAATAATCCTGCGTTCGTGCACGAAAGTGTCAGATTTTGCGGTGGAGGAGTGTTGGTGTATGGTGGCATCTCCATTGACGGGTGCACAGACCTCTACATCATTCGAGATGGACCTCTGACTGCTCGCCGATATGGGGATGAGATCCTCAGACCTATTGTAGTCCCTTACGCTGCAGCAATCGGAGATGACTTCATTTTAATGGACGATAACAGCAGGCCACATCGTACTAACCTCGTGGAGGATTCCCTTTTCGAGGAAGGAATCGTACGAATGGAATGGCCAGCGTGTTCTCCAGACATGAATCCAATAGAGCTCGTTTGGGACGCTCTAGGAAGACTAGTTGCTGGCCGCCAACCACCCCCACAAACTCTCCAAGAGCTGGAAAGAGCTCTTCTGGAAGAGTGGGACAGAATACCCCAACTCGTGATTAATAGCCTCATTGACTCCATGCCTCAAAGGTGCTCAACGTTGCTGGCCGTCCGTAGAAACCATACCCCCTACTGAAAATGATTTCCTTTGAAGAAAAAACCTTTTCTTATTCTTTTTTTCTCATATGCACAAATTGTGTTTTTTTCCTTTTGTACACAAATGCTCAATAAAATGCATTTTTTTCTGCCAAACATGTGTAATTTATTCTCATATAACCTACTACGTCTGTCGACCATGTATCAATCAGCTAAAAAGTTTCCCAGCCACAAGATCCACCTAAAACCGCAATATCCTTTAATTATTTTGAGCAGTGTATATTAAAAAGTAATTCAAGTATATAATCAATTTCACTTGGGTGTAAGTAGCATTATTATAGTCTACCCCATAGCATTTAATACTTAAAAGCTATAATTATTTTACACAGCTCACAGTACATATAACAGTAAAATATAACCTATTATTTCATGCAGATATAAAAAGTAAGCCTTTTTTTATTCTCTTAAAGTTAATATTTATCTTATGATCTAAACAAGATGCAAGGATATTTTCAGTCAATTTTTCGATCAATATTTCCAATCGATCATCGCAAACTTAGATAAATATTTTTTGATTTTAAAGGAATTGTTATATATAAATATAATAAAACTTCTTAACTTATATATTTTCTTAATGATGTTTTTTAATGTTGTTTCATGATAATGATGGATTTAAAATGAAAGATGCTTTGATTCCAGTGGTTGTATAATTCCAATGCTAACTCGGTCATAGATTAAAACAGATTGTTTTTCATAACATATAAATGATAATACACAAATAAAACTTTTTATTAATTCAGATTGATTTAATGTTTGATAGAATTTTTTATTTTTAGATCGGTAGATGTGTTTTATCATTAAAAGATAAAACGAATATACAAATATATCATATACGAATTATATTTTCCGATCATTTTGCGAGATTTGATAAAATATTAATAAGGAAAAGTATTTGAATATCAAAGATTTGTTTTTCATTGTAAAATTTAATATATATTTATCCGCAATGAATGTGATCATGAAATAAGAGAGATTGATATAATATAATATTATATATTCTAAAGAAAATAGAGTTATTTTGAACACCCTTTTATAAGCTTCACTTGTATCTAACGGAATCTGAACTCAATTTTTACCCACTTTAAAAGGTCAAATTAATTCGAAACTTTGCTCACTTGTTCAGGACCCCGATGGCAATACAATAATACTGTGCATTTTCTATGTAATGAACTTTTTCTTTTGTGGTTCAATTTTTGTTCTCCCTTTCTTTAAAGTATTTCTGAAAAAATTTCAAGTTATTCTCTCTTTTTATACATTTTATGGTGGTTATAAATCTTGAACTGGTTTTATTAGATCCTAAATCACCGTGAGCAATAGAGTTGACGTTTCATCCAAGAAGTGCAACCTTTAACCCCATTAACCAGTTCACTAGAAACATCTTCGATATCCTTTTTCACCCTTAGTGGAGTTGTTCCGGGTCTCCGTGTTCTAATTATAAAATAATGTATGTTTAATATTGCTTGTATGCTTTAAATTATAAAATGTCCTTAAAATTCATTAATTTTAGTATAAAATTATTTTCTTAGTATTGAAAATGGAGTGAATTCTCCGACATTCTTTTTTCTTGTTTTCCTTGCAGTTTCTCTTTCTTCCTTTTTTGATAGGTAAGATACATAAAATAAACATATATTAACTTTAAAAAAAAGAGTGAATAATTACTTTTTATATACATATATATATAGTGTTTATGAATTTAAAATTTGTTTTATATGGTTTATAAAGTATATTAAAAGATGAACTTCTATGTAACGAATTTTCCCAACAACGAACTTTTTTCCGGGATTTAGCTACTTCGTTATATAGAGGTCTGACTGTATTTATATATCTGCTTTCAAAAACCAGTGTAAAAGAAGTGATTTCGAAGCAAGTCTCCTCAGGTTTGACTTTTTAATTTATGTCGCACTCTGGTTAAACATTTGAATAAAATGAAAAGGATTTCAATTAGGAAGGGGGGATAGGGAAGAAAAAATCCTTTATGAATGAATGGTATCAGAAAGTAAATGAGTGTTTATTAAATGTCTCCCTATAAAGCAACGATAGCGCTATTGGCTATGGACCTCACAATTTTGACGACACCTGAGCCGGCATTTTCTCTCCAAACCACGACAATGAACCTTGACAGATTTAGCAAGTATCAGTCATTCTACACGGTGGGTTTTCATTGGAACTAGAACTCAAACTCGCGACTTGACAGCACCATCTGCAAGATCATCCCATTCTCATCAGAGAAAATAAAACAACATTATTGAATTTATGCCATTTAATCTTCCATTCAATTTGAAAAAATAAATTAATAAAACCAATAAAAAGTTTTATCTCGATTTTGAAGTCAACTTAACCATTTAAAGTATATTAGTATTTCATTTAAAAAATAATCATCTTAATTATTCTCAATAGATTGAACTTAGAAAACATTTTTTATTGATATGCAGTCGGATCTCTATTTAACGAAGTCTCTAAATCCCGGAAAAAGTTCGTTATATGGAAAATTCGTTATATAGAGGTTTATTTTTTAATATACTTTATAAACAACATAAAACAAATTTTAAAAATTCACAAACACTATATATTAAAAAAAGTAATTATTCACATCTTTTTTAAAAATTAATATATGTTTATTTTATATATCTTACTCATCAAAAGAAGAAAAAGAAAGAAAAACTGCAAGGAAAATATGAAAAAACAATGTCGAATGTGTCACTGCATTTTCAATATTAACACTAGATTGCCCAAGGAAGTCATTCTGTCTGCCTTTTAATTTCAGAAAGAAAAACAATTACATATATAATGCACAATTTCTTAGAATATATATTTTTTCCAATTGAAGTAAATTTTTTTTATTGTTAATATTTACTAATAACTTGTTATGTAACTGTAAATATTATAAAAAAAATATCAAAAGTTATATAATTTTAAACAAATTTATTTACACATTAATCATTCTTTCTCAATGCAATCATTTTGACTGCTTTTGGGCAATATAGGTTTATACTAAGTTTCAGTCTTCTAGTGTTAAGAAAATAATTTAAAATTAAAATTAATTAATTTTACGGAATTTTCCAATGTAAAGCATACGAGTAATATTAAACATACATCATTTTATAAATAGAACACGAGAACAAGGGACAGCTCCATTGATTGGGAAAGGGGATATCGAAGATGTTTCTAGGGAACTGGACAATGGGGGTGGGGGTTACAGGTTGCACTTCTTGGATGAAACGTCCAGAACTCTATTGCTCTCGGTCAGTTAGGATCTTATAAAACCAGTTCAAGATTTATGACCACCATAAAATGTGTTAAAGAGAGAACTACTTGAAATGTCCAGAAATACTTTAAAAATAGGGAGGAGAAAAAATTGAATCCCAAAAGAAAAAGTTCATTATATAGAAAATGCACTTCACTATAGAGAGGTTATTTTACAAAAAAAAAAAAAAAAAAAAAAAAAAAAAAAAAAAATCGTGAAATGTTCAAGGTTCCCGGAGAAAGGTCGCTAAATAGAAAAATTTACAATGTAGAGGTCCAACTGTATCTTACATAAAAGATTTAGTTTAAATGCCTTTCTCTTAGGTTAGTTAATACATCAATTTACAAACTAGGATAAGTGAAGAAATAGAACAACACTCTATATGTTCCATTTTAACAAAATCCAAAATGTTTCAATTATCGGCTTAAAACCGCTTTGAAAAGATAGTGTAAAAAGCTTCCCCGTCAGATATTTTAAGTAATTTCGAAAGCCATACTTTTCTACCCTCGGAGAAAACAGCGTTACTTCCGTAAACATTATTACACGACTTAAGCCATTTTTATCTTTCGACCCATCCCGAAAAAAAGAAGAAAGAAAGAAAGAAAACACGAAGTGCGAATTTGAAAAGACAATTTTGGGTTTCTCGACGAATTACGGAGTTCGGCAACCACACTCTCAAGGAGAAGGCGGAGGAAGTGGGAGGGAGAAGGAAAATTTTTTGTTTGGTTAAAAAAGGAAAAACCTCTTCTCGGAGCAAAACCGTTTTTATCCTTATTTCTTCATCCTCTCCAGAGCGACTTCGGTTTTGGTTCCTAATCGTGATTGAAACCATACCGCGAAGAAACGGCGTGGAGGGGGGGCGAGCGAGAGTGAGGTCCATTTCGTAATAATAATAAGATCGATGCCTCGTAGTAAGGTGCGTAAAGGCACGCCCCCGCAACCAAATATGAATGAAATGCCTCCACGGCGGATTTTCTTCAAAGTTGCTAGTGTAGGCGCTGACGCTCAAAGGTCAAGCGACGAGCGACCCAAAATGCACGGAAATGTCACGAGGAAAAAAATCGATACTTTCTAACATTTGACCTTTAAGTGGAGCTTGTCATTACGTTCACGTACCTACCACAGGAATGGGATGTTGGGGAGACCAGGACCCCCTATACCCGGAAGTGAAAATCGGAGTAACATTCTTCTTGACTTAAGGTCCGGTGTGTCGATATTTCCACAACCCGATGGCACATTTTCGATTCCTAACACAATCGATGCCCTTATTGAACCCCTCTTCCAGTTTCTTAATAACAGATGAAAATAAAAGTGTCAACCCTCCATCTCGCATATAAACTTAATTTAATTTCAATTTTACTTTGTACGGTAACTTGCAGTAGATTTAAGACACGTATCGAAAGATGCTGTGTGAGAGAGAGAGAGTGAAGATTTCTTTATTCAAATTCACGAAGTACAAGATTTCGGAATTTTTTAGCTTGAAAACGGATGGTGAACCTTTATGGATCAACGTGCCATTTTTTCTACAGAAATGCTTAATGACGTATAGACGTGCTGTCAAATAATCTTGACTTGTGATTATTGGGAAAATAATAAAACTAAAAAAATACTAACACAACACACAAAACTCTTTATTTACTACAGAAAAATACATTTTGTATTGAAAATAGTAGTAAATGTTTTAGTTAAAAGTTTAATTCAAATTATATAAAGTAACATTAGCGTGATTTCTGTTGTTGCAGATTAGATGACAAATAAATTATATTAGGATTGTAAGATGTTACTTTTAGCACACACACGGAATGCATGCTGAATTGGAGTCCTCTGCCAAATGGTTTATGAGCGAGTCTGTAATGTTATTCATCTCTGAAAAGAATGACTCGTAGGCATAGGTCGATGAAAATATGGTTAAAATAGCATGAACCAGCTTGTTCAAACAGTTAAATGTATCTGGAATCGAATTTAATGTTTCCAACATTTCGTTGCTAGCATTTTTACTTATATTGCTTGTTAATCTTTCTGTTTCAATCAATTCTAACTTTTCCCTAGTTTTAATAAATTTTTGAATCCATATTGAACTAGACTAGAAATCAATAAGTTGCATTTCAAATTCTTCAATTTCCAACCAATCGAATTGGGGCGAGTTCAGTTTATCAAATAATGTCACATTAGGGTACATAATAAACTTGAGCATTTCTGATAATTCTTTGAACTGAGAAAATCTCATTGAAAATTCCTTGATGGAAGAATCAATCGCGGTTGATCATTTTGATCGGTGGCGTGCTCAAAATATTGTGCAGCATGCCATCAATGGCAAGCGTGCCAATGGTTCCCCATCTCTGGTTTAGGCTTCCTAAAATAACTACGAAAATGAGATACTCTTATAGTCTTACTTTCTATGTAAACTTGCATATTTTGTACGTTATTGTCTCAAGTAATCTCATACCTATCTCTTACCCGACGTTAAGTACATACACCCAAATACGCAAATCGATATCAAAAACTAATTCTCAGATCCATACATATCAGGCCTTAGATATTTGAAAGAATCGTTGTAGTTTGTACTTGCCTTTTCAGAAGAGCGATATGTGCAAGTGTGAATTATGCTGATTAGTTCCCCATATGGAATTCCATAATAGTACAGATTATAACACATAAAAAAAAGAATGTGTACGAAATTTCAATGAAGTGTAGTTAATCATGTTAAAACGCAACAAATGTTTGTCGCAACTTGGTCAGAAATAATTTTTGCAGCAAAGAGTTCCTTCAAACTCTCCTAATAACATTTTTTTGTTTAAAATTTTTTAAAAGAGCGTCCATTAATGTAATTGATGTAAACTATAATTAGTTTATCATAAAATCATGTTCATTTGAATCAACAATAAAAAAGTTAAAATTAAATTAACGTTACACATAAATCATCCAGCTTCAGCACTTATACTATTCGCGGTTTCTGCCCCTCATCCTCTCATGAATTTTATATTTACCAAGCATTACGATGAAATAAACGTACGAAAAGAGCAAATAAAAATAAAAATTAGAGATAATTATTATAAATAATGGCACGCTGTGTATAGTAATGCACATTCATTAGAAATTTTATAGTTCTGAAGATTAAGAGCAATAAAATAGATGAATACATGTTATAGAGTAGATTTGAATGTATTTCTATAAACACTTTATTTACAATAAAAAACAATACAATAGAGATAATTTTTTTATTTAATCATACTTTTGCGTTAACCAGAAGAATTAAATACGAATATTCATTAAAAGATCACTAATATATGTTTCATCGGGAAGGAGATTTTAGTTAAAATGAGTAATCCTGATGACCATTTCACCAGGAAAGGGAAGACTTCCACCAAGAGGAACACAGAACGCATTTCCAGAGCGGTGAAGATGAAATTTAATACCAGTCGGAATGCCTTAAAAAGTCAGTACTTATTCTTGCTCGTCAAAGCAGTCAAAAGATTCCTTTTTTCACTCCACAGAATCCCGTCGCTAAGGGATCATGACTTCCAGCACAAATCACTTTTTTCAAAGAAGATGTAGGAAAATGGATTGTGTCACAACTAGGAAGGAAGGAATGAGGCTCGCGCAATATGTGGTAGGCATATTAAAAAATAGGAAGCATATTCTAGGATTTTTCTTTTCTTTTATGGATTGATTCTATACAATCACCTACAGCCCAGCAGAAAGCTGTACCGAGGTTTTAAATCATTTGAACTAATTTAAATTCGGGCGAAAGAACAAATCTCTATTCACAGTCTTTGTATACAAGAACTAATACAATCTTGAATTCTAAAAATTATTATTTTTTATGTATTTGGTACTAACACTATTCTGTTTATAATGGTTCTTCATTTAATCCTTTCTCGTCATAACCGGAGCACAATACTAAGTGATTTGACTAACTTCATACTTATGAGTACATTAGACAATTCACAGTAGTTCTTGATCAACTCTTAACAGATCTACTTTTTAATTGAAAAAGTACAAAGACTACCACTTTGATTAAATAATACCCAATCTATAAAAATAAGGAATAAGCTTTTGCAGATTTTAAGTTTCACAAGACAACTTAAATTCTGTACAGATGATTCAGCTGCATGGCCACTCATAAAGAGAAAGTTTTAAGTCCATTTCATACTTTAAGTAAATTAATTCAAAATTCATTGAATTTACGATTTTTCAATATTTTCCCTCTGTCCTTAATGTATCTAAGATCTTCTTACATCTTACAAAAAATTTCAAATTAACAACGATGTGCTTATATTTTTAGATAAAATGAACCTTATCAACTTCTAATCTAATCTATAATCTAATATCTAATTTCCCAAAAGTGTGACTATTCGGTGACAATTTTGAGGATGATGTTAGAATTCAAAGCTAAATTTCAAAAATGCTGTTCATTTTCCATCATTAAAAATAATTAAATGTATCATCACATAAATTAGTATCCTTACATTTATATTAGTACGAAAGTCTTTAGCCTAAACTTTTCATTATACGAGTGTGAGAACTCCCCTGGGTTCCACCCTGAACACTAAGATTGAATTGAGGCAAAGAATTATCAGACGCCATTTTTAGAATAACAAATTATACTTTTTCAATTGATTCAATTAGCAACCTTCTAAATACAAATATTAAACAATATGTTTACGTCAAAGGGATTTACCTTTAATATTAATTTAAATCGCAAAATATGATAATAATCAACTACTAAGCTCAATATCAAACGAGTTTACCGGAATAAGAGGACCGAGAAATATACGTAACTTGAATTACTAACATTCATTAACTTTACACTAACTTTATTATATATTAACTCTTGTGGTCAGAGAAACTAAGTTATTAATATTACCTGGCTACAATGTCGTTCTCTCCAGGTAGATCAATCCTTCCAATGATATTTCGCTGACTAATAACAGTAAGACTCTAATCACGCAGTCCACTTGAATCTTCTTAACTTCGTCACTACTTCTCTTGGCTCAATCGCCTTCTATCTGCTAACTTACAACGCTTTCCTTAAATACCTTAAATAAGTTGCATTTTCCGTTTTAATCCCCAAAGACGCCTAAGAGTATTAGTGATAAGGTGTCGTATAGATTCGTCACTCGAGGGTTTTTTTTTAAGTAAGGTTCGTTTGTTTTTAAAAAAATAACGACAATATTTTGTTTCAAAAAACCTTTATTTTAGGACTGTACATATTTTTGCTTATATTTCTACGCAATTGCCATGTTTATTAATGCACTTGTCATACCTTAGAACTAAGTTTTGAAAACCCTCTTCAAAAACAGTCTGTAGTCTGGTCGGACAGCCAAGAGTTCACTGCGGCTTTCACTTCTTCGTTGTCACTGAAGCTTTTTCCACAAAGACTGTGTTTGAGGTACCGGAAAAGGTACCTCAAACACACAGCCTTGCTTGTCACACAGATTCAACTGCTTGCATCAAATTATCAGTGATTACAGAGGGCCGGCCTGAGTGTTCTTCGTCATGGACGTTTGTTTACCCATCTTTAAACTTTCTGACCTATTTTCGAAATTTGTTATCACTGATTGCTTCAGTGCCATAAACTTCTGTTACGGGGCAATGAATGTCTGCAGCCGACATGTTTTTCGCATTCCAAAAACGGATAACAGACGGTATCTCACACTTGGCGGGAGATTCAATCTCCTTAAACATTTTAAAGACGCCCAGCAAAGCTTACATGACTGCTACAGAACTAGAAATGGCTCGAGTGTGTTCGCAAAGGATGCTGATCAGTGACTCGTTGTGGCGCATGCGTGAACTAGGAAACTATACGCGCCAACGGACCTTACTTAAAAAATAGCCCTCGTATGTGTTGGTTACTTTACTATTTATTTAATTTCTATTACAGCCTTTTGCTTCCTTTCTACTTCATGAAAGTTTCCTGCATTTTTTTTTGTTATACTGTAAAACGAAAGCTTTTTTTTTAAATCTATAACTAAGAGTCAGGAAGACATTATTTTAATATGTATTTACTTGAGATATAAAATAATTATTGATTTTAGCATATAAACGAATTGTCATACATTATTTTTTAGAAAAATTCCATGACAATATTATATTTTTATAAATCTTTTGCTCCCATTATATTAAGACCAAGATCAATGAATGCAGTGTATTTTTATACCTAGCTCAGAAGGAAAGTTGAGTTAGATATACTTTTATTTTAAACTTTTAATCATGTGTACAAGTTAGAAATATATGTATCCTTAGTGCTTGTGATATCTGTTGTAATGTTTTATTATGAAAGTATACTTAAGATGTGTATTTCAAATTTGTAATAAAAACGATTTTTAAAAATAGTTCAATAAGTTTTTTAATATCTACTCTAGACTGCAAGAAAATAAAAAATATATAAATAAAAATTATTGATAATTACATCAAATGAGTCGAGACAAAATTTATTTCTGTTTACGAGTATACTACAGAACATCCAAAATGAAACACCATGAACGAATCATCTAATAGTCTTGCACTCTGTGCAGATCTCTCTAAAATATGTAGGTGATTAGCATTGTAGTGTGCATGCGTAAATCATGTGCACTAGTAACACCACACATAAGAGCTATCTAATGGGAAAACAAAAGGATGTTTTTAAGAATTGGAAATATATTTTTCTGATGTTTTATTATGTGAGAAGTTTCAGTTAGCCTCACCGAAGAAAAAAAATATGGAAATCAGTTCGATGATGTTTCTGAGTTTGAGAGAAGAAAATTTGGTGGTGACTTATACAGATTACGGATTATCTTTCCAAGGAACGATGACCCTATTAAATGATATGAAGACGCAGTGATTGATTCGAATATGGGACAGATGAAAGCAGGACGAGAGAATCGACATACAAAAAACATTTCATCATCCTCATCACACCACTGAATGTGAGTGAGTGAGTGAATATTAAAAACGCAATATTCAGCTAATCGAGGGCTTTCGGTGACGGACCTCCCCTGAGTGTGTGGACAAGCTTGTTGTGTGATTGACAAGGAATTTCATAACAATATAGAGAGCCTTAGCATAAGAATAGGGTATATTGCAAACCAGTTCATGTTAGCCCGCATCATTCGACGTCATCTGGAGTAGACAGAAATCTCAGCAAGGCGTCCATTGCTGAAATCCTTCTTTACAAATCCCTCTCTTTGAATTCAATACTCCTTTAACTGTGTATTATAGTCGCATGAAGTTGCAATCGTGCGTTGAACTCCGTTCATGAAAAATGAATGGCATGCAGTAGCGCACACAGGAATTTTTCAAAGGAGGTCCAGGGTTGAAAGTTTCACCATTCTTGTATCATGCTCCTTTTGATTTTGTCGATTTTCGGGAACAGAAAACAGTAAAAAAACTAATTACTGAATAAATAATTAGCATTAATTAATAAAATTAATCATTAATAACCAATATTTAATTAAATTTTAAGTACTATGTATTTAGAATTATAATCAATCGGTAAAAAAAACCAAGGGCTTTGGGGGAAGGGGGTGCGGAACCCTAGGACTCCTCCCCTTTTGTGCGCCACTCATGGCATGACATTATTTTTTCAGAAGAATCACGGTTATGTTTATTACATCATGATGGTAATAATATGAGTCAGGGAAACGTGGAAGTAGATTGCATCATGCAACATCATACTGGTTGTTCATCCTGTGTTCTGTGTTTTGTATTGCCAATACATACTTATCAGCTACTACTACTTCTTTGAAGTTTTGAAGCTTATTTTGTCTTTCCTTACCTTCAAGGCTTTTCTGCGGCTTTGCAGGTGTGTAAAATATGATCGATGGTAATACCAAATTTTAGGGAGCGCAAATTTTTGTTGAATACACTAGAAAAAAAATTCTGCATCCTCCAGGGGGAAACTATTATTTACTTTTTTAAGATTTAAATATCAGTTTTGCATTTAATGGAGTAGTTCAAATGTGATCCATTCTCCAATTTTTTTTCATTTTTCTCTATAAATTATTTCTTATGGAACATGAATGAAAAAGATGAAAGTGTTGTTGGATGTTGAAAGCGCTCATGAGATTTTTTTACGTATCCATCCGTTGAGAGTTCGTAAATGAAAGCGATGCGCTCACACAGTACAAAACAGAATTTATTCCTCATTGCATTCTGAGTAGTTGTTATTCCTTGAAAAACCGGATAAATTCAAAAAAAGAGAGAAAACCGTTCCTTTTCGTCACCTCGTTTTTAAAGTGGTGGGATTTACAGATAGATAGGAAAATTTACACTCTCTCTACAGAAACTTATACTCGACAGTACAGATATCGATCGCCGATTATATTATGGAGATACAAGCGTTTTCTTTTCCATTTTCCTGTACTTTTTTTTTTCTCCGCACAACATGAATATTCTTTTTCATATTTTTTCCTGTTTTTCTATACCCGCAAATGGATAGGGATCTTGCCACGTCTTTTGCGAAATCTTGGAATTTTTTTTCGCTTATTCGTCGTTATTTTCTTAAAAGAAAACTGAATCACAGATGGAGATTTCAATTGAGATAAGTAGCTTAGCAAAGAGTTTGTTGCTTGCAGCAAAACGAATAAAATGGAATCCCTGAAAGAAGAATTTGGATTCTATTTTTCCCTCGAAAAAAAATATGTTTACCTGCAATGGAGTGAAAGCAATGGATGAGAGAAGTGGATTGTTTATACTTGTAAGGCCTTTGCGTATGTTTAAAACGTTTTTCCTTTGGCTCGGATTTATTTCACACTTTCAGAAATAATGCTTTCTGTAGGTGTCTCTTGCTTATGTTGTTGAAAGGAGCTGAACATTTTGTGTATGAATGTGTGAATAATGCTCGGGATGTTCTAAAAAATAAACAGCTTGTTTTATTTTGAAAAATATCTGGATGCAAGTTTCAAACAGAAAAATTTCTAAAATATAGTTGAGAATTCGTTCACAATAATTTTATTTGTGAGTATAAGAAATTTTTTTGGAATAATGTTGAATTTGTTCATGCTGCGTTTGTCCATGATTGCTTCTTCCAATATAAGGAATGCTTTTTAATAATCACAAATTTATATTTTTATGTGGTTTTGAAAGGGAAAGAAATAGTATCTAGAGCAAACATATTCAGACATATTTTGCAATTTATATTTTCAAAGCTCTGTGTTTCCTCAAGAAAATTTACGGTGAAATCTTTAAAAATAACCCATTATTTAACTAAAAATAAGAGTAATCTACAATGTTAGTGTAATCATTTCTGTTTTTTGTATAAAACTCTTCCAAAAAATCGGATAGTTGAGTCTTGAAACAGCAAACAATCCCTGATGCTTTGTTCTGTTTTCTTTTATCTCTAGTACAAGAAGTTAGCATCGAACGAATGCAGAAATATTCCTTTTTCTGTTATAAAATTGGTACTTATATTATTTCAAAGCTTCCTTCAGGAGAATTTCACGGTTGATCAGATAGGTCATTGAATAGAAAAAAAAACACTCCATTTTCTTTGGAAGATATTTTTAAGAAAATGAATATATTGTTTTGCTGAACAATAGGAAAAAGTTAATGTGCATGTAGTTAAATGGTTACATTTAATATATTTACGAACAATTTGAAAAATGTTTTTCCTCAAACAATTTGCGCGAAAACTCAAAAATATATTTTTGATTCTAAAATTAACTGCGAACGTGTTTGTATTAACTTTTCCATATGCTTGGTTTCTAATACACACGGGGAACAGTGGAATATTAAATCTAAAATTAAATATCTCCGTTAATGATGATAATATAAATATAAAAATCTCCAATAAAAAATTAATACACAAACCTTTTCCATCGCGAAGGTTTTATAAAAATTCGCTATTTTTATGGAAAAAGATTAAGTGCTTGCATAAAGAGATCAAATAAAAATTTGGTTATTTTAATATGAACTTATTATCAACGACTTAAATGTAAGAAATTTGTTACTGATTTCAAGTTATCCCAGATTCTAACAGGACATGGAAATTTTAAGAGTTATTTATCTATTAATTTAATTGGTAGTGAGAGAGAGAGAGAGAGATTTGTTCTTGAGGTCAGGATGCTGAAACTGTGGAGCCTGTATTGTTGTATCGTGGACTATTTCTGTAAAAGAGAGAATTTTAAAAAGGAGATGAAACACTCACGTTTAGGTATTTCCTGGCCACCTGTTTTGTCTTTGTTGGTTAATGGTACTGAAAGCCTAAATGCTTTAAGAAAATTTGCTTACTGTATATATTTTTAAAGTTTGATTGGTACCACCCCATGTTTATATATTTTTGTATTTCCACTCTTCTTTTTATTTTATATTTTTGTTTTAAATGGGTTTTTTTCCAAATTTGTTTTAAATTATATCATTGTGTAACCACTTACGTCTGTAAGCCTCATGTTATGCAATTAAAAATATATGAACTTAATCACTTTCACTAAAGAAGAGTTAAAATTAACGTAATATTTGAATATAAGTGTATGTGTGAGTATGTATTTGAGTATAAGTGTACTTTTACAATAATATAAGCAGTGATAAATTCATTGAATTCTTTATTCTTACCTTAAATATTCTTGAATTCTTTATTCTCCCCTTAAAAGCACTTTGTTATTCAAGAAAAGTACTTTACAGTACGCAGTTAAATTTAAAATTTAGATTAGATAATATAGTACCTGGAGAATATATTATTAGTAAGGTACATAGAACGCATTATTAATAGTAATAATGCTTTGCATTAACTTTCACTGATTCAAGATTCCATAAGATGCAACAATTACTTAGACTCTATTATCGTATTCATTGATTATAATTGTTGTAAACTTAACCTGATGTTTACTCGAAAAATACAAGTATCTTTAGCCAGTTTTCTTAAAAAGCATGTACTCACGCAGTAAGTGCGCGTGATTCTGAAAGTTAAAAATATGTATACTTTTTTGTTCCGTTAGTTAAAAAATTATTGTTAAAAATTGTTAAAAAATGCGACTATTCTGAAAAGGACAAATGTATCTTTGGATTAACAAGAATAAAAATACATCTTTTTAGTATATGGTTTTATTCTCAAATATATATAAAAACTTTTTCGATTGTTTATTATGAGATAAATTTTTAGATTAAGGTGAAAAATCTCCAACTTTTAAAATAAATTTTTAGAAGTTAATCTGACAAAATTAAAATCAAAAGGTTTATGTCAAAAATCCTATGATATAATTCTATTTCTGGATTTAATTTTAAGAATTTGATTTAGTTCTGTCATTCGAATTTAGTTTTAGACTAACCTATAAGAATTTTCTTTCACCCTGTTTTCCGCATCGTATCTTATTTGTAACACACAATTTTACTCTTTAAAACTCCAACCTGAATGTTCTTTTTTTTTGTATGTCATTGAAGATTTTGCTAAAGCCCATTCTGACTTTTTAAAATTTACATTTATATGAGAAATCTTTCTAAATATAACTGATGTTTTTCTAGGAAAAATCACATAATAACGCTAAGGTTGTCAACCGACAATCACGCTTATTTATAAAAATGTAACGCTCATGGGAACATTTTTTGTCAGAATGGAAATAGAATAGAATTGATCAAATATTACATTGGAATAATGAATAATGAGATGAATCATGTAACAAACATATTCAGTTTATCAATCCATGGCTTACTTTTGAGATGAATTCTTACCTTGAGTTTTGACAATACTTGTTTCTTATTGCTAAAAATAAGTCAACTGAAAATAGACATTAAAAATAGAGATACAGGTCTCCCTTGTATAGCATGGTACTTATAAAACACGATTTCGGTATTGCACGGTACAAAATTTGCGATTACTATGACACGGATTCGGTATTACGTGGCACAAAATTTGCGATTATTATGACACGGATTCGGTATTACGTGGCACAAAAAATTTGCGATTATTATGACACGGATTCGGTATTACGAGGCACAAAATTTGCGATTATTATGACACGGATTCGGTATTACGAGGCACAAAATTTGCGATTATTATGACACGGATTCGGTATTACGAGGCACAAAATTTGCGATTATTATGACACGGATTCGGTATTACACGGCACAAAACTTTGAATTTAATATTACACCGTTTTGTTATAACACGATTTTAAAAAAAATTGAACATCATTTTTGTTCATAAAAAGAAAATTGCAAAGTTTTCTCTAGCTCCGTATAAGGAAATTCTGAAAGAATCGCAACATCGCGCGAAACACACACACAACTCTGTCAAATAACTTTTGTGATGATGGCAAAATAATTAATGAAGAAGAGTTTCAACCAACTTTGAGAAGAAAAAAACAGATTAGAGCTGTAATTTCTGATGAAGGGGATGAGGAAAATTAATTTTGTGATCCTAATAAGCCACTTCTATTTATTCATACGAATTAACCGTGTTATAGGAGGGAAACCTGTGTATATATTTAATTCCAAAATATCCCCTGTTTCTAATCATGAGAACAAAAATATGGAAGGACAATAAAATTGTTTTCTTTTTCTTTTTTTAATTGATAATATTCTTCTTTAATATATTGGGTTTTACCAATAAATTTTTATTTTTAACAATTAATCATTGATTTTTTTATCAGTTTTGAATAATCATTTGATAAAGAGAAGTACTGGTAGTAAATAATCAATAATGCTTCATTTTTTAGGTATAGATGTTGTGTAGTTTTATATAAATGTCCTCTTATATTTATATCAATTATACTAGTCATTATGCCATTTATAAACAATTCTTATTTTATCACTTTTGGAAAACCGAACCAAAATTAAAATTTAATGACAGAATTTCTGTAGTTTGTCGAATTTTTTATTTTTTTTATATATGTTATCCTTTGAAGAGTTAAATTTCGGTATTAACTTTAGTGGTGACTGAATGGGAAATATCCAGAGCTCATACGATGTTATGATAAGTTTGACAATGTACGAAATAGGTCAATTTCGAGTTTTTTTAAAGAAATGTTTTCTAATATTGCATGGATAATACATTTAATGATGCGTATAATAATTAGCAGAACAGCATATCATATTTCAATCGTTTATCGTGCAATAGCTCTAGACATTTATATATATGTGGAAAAAAGATTTGCTCTTAACTCATAATCATAAGTGATAGATATCTAAATAAGTACATTTTAAATGCATGTTCCCCACATATTCGTGTCAATTATATACTGATTAAGCTTAGTGTGAAACTTATTACCGATAATCTATCATTCTGCTGATAATTAACAGATGGCAAGTTGTCATAACATATATCTAGTAAATTTCAGGACTGTGTCGAGTCACTAAAACATCCTGATAACAGTGCTGAATGCATCCTTTAGCAATTCCAAATATACTGATCCTGTACCTACTATTTGAAAACGCCATTACGACTTATTTACCTTTGAATTTATAGTTTAGTGCATTTACTGGACACATATACATACATGTCATGAACATGCGTCTTGTTTAATTTATTTGACATTTTGAAAGGTTTGGAATTCTGAGACTTTGATTAATATTGTCAAGCAAAATCTCCAGCTTTAAAAAATATACGTTAACTTAATTTTTAACGTACTTAATTTTGTAGTGAACGTAAAAGCAATTTTTAGATGTAAAATAAAGCAAAATTAATTTTTAATTGTTATTTTAACAACGCAAAGCATAAATACTATTCAAAATTCTTTTTATCATGATTATAGTGAGTGAGTGAATATTAACGTCGCACTGTTCAGTTACACGAGGGCTTTTGGCGACGGATCTCATAATTTTGAATTCTGGTCAAGTGCCGAGGATGACACCCGAGCTTGAACCCTTCTCCTAACTACCACACCACACCAACGGAAGCACGTTTGAACTCTCGACTGATTTAACGTGCATCGCTCCCCTACATGACAGGTCTTTAGTGGTACTGGGCTCGAACTCATGACATGCCTGCCATGATCCAATACCTTGAACACTGGGCTACTGCAGCCCTACCATGATTATAAAGAAATACTTATGGGGAAAAAGTTTTTCTGATCTTTTTTTTTTGGGGGGGGGAACAAAATAATACAAGGATAAAAGGCTTTTAATGAATTTTATTTATTTGTAGAGGTAATTATGATTCACAGGGAGATAAATCAATCAATGGCTAAGTGGTAGCGTATCTCGCTTTCACACCACAGGTCCGGAGTTCGAAGCCCGGGCTGGGAAAGGTCGACTAGGCCTTTCATCCCTTCAGTGGGTCAATAAATGAGTACCAAGCTTACTAGGGAACTAAACACGGGGGTAAGACGTCAAGTTGACCACCTGACCGAAACATCTGCGCGTGCACTTCACTCATAAGGTCACGAAAACTGAGATGGGTACAGGAAACCTTGGCTCTATATGGGCTGTTGCGCCACTGATTTTAGTTTAGTTTTAGTGAGTGAAGTATATCGAGAAGTTTTAATATTTGTATTTTTATTACCTCGTATCTCAAACGGAAAAGTTTTTGATTGCAGAACCAATACAGTTTTTTCCTCAAATGTTCTTTCTCTTTTCCTCTTAGTAAAAACACAAGCATAAAATTAAAAAAAAAATCTTATCATATAATTAAAATAACATTTATATTTTTTTCATCTGCGTTTCATTTTCATTGATATGTGTATTGTAATGGAAAATCCCATGCGATTTGTACCAAAATGTGAAATCAGAAAGAGAGTAGTAAAAAAAAGTCAGTGGTGGAACGAATAGTACAGAACATGGGTGAGTGCGTAAATGCGTTACCTAATAAGCCCTGCTCCATCCCTGTTACTAAAAATAGCAACTAGGTTTCTATATGTCGTAGAGAAAGCTACTCCTGTAAGTAGAAAATAGGGAAAGGAGTTTTACCACTTCCAAAATCGATGCTATTCATTTGCGGATCGCTATTGGTTAATCCAACCATCAGTCCGAAAAGTAGAAATCATATCCAAGTTTTCCATATGACATTAAATAAGTGATCGCCTGTGGTCCAATTATTTACTATGCAGCTCTTAGATGAGCTCAGTGAAAGCTCTCTGGCAGTTTGCCAGGTTTGGTTTTTATTTACAAACTACGGTGTATAAAAGTCGGGAGATAGCTATTTGGACATCATTTGATGGACAGGTGGATGGAGAAGAAAAAAGATTTGGACTAGTAGGTCTTTTGGCAGTTGAACTGTTGGAACTCATTGATTGAAACTTCATCCAGCTGTTTGAGAAAGATTTCTATTTTTTGAATGATATAAATTTTGGATAACCGTGAAAGTTGTTTAATTAACTCCTTAACTTAAAATCTCAAGAGCAATCGTATCGTATATAATGGCAATATTTATATTCGTAATAATTATAAAAATAATCATATTCTGTTATAATTAAATATATAATAGGTAATATATTTATATTAATAATCTATAGACTCAATAAAGTTTAAAATTCAGTAATAAAAAAGTGGAAATTTTCGGCAATCTTTTACAAAATAGTTCGTCAAATGCAGTGTATACAATATCTGCTCTTTCAAATTTCAAAACTATAATGAACATATGTTGTCAATTAAAAATATTCTGGAGAAAAAGTTTTAAAGAATGCGAAATAAAAACTAAAACATATATGTGGACATTTAAAAATATTTATCATAGTTGTTTATACTAGATTTCTTTATGAATTTCTTAGATTAAAAGCAGTCACTGCAAAAACAGTCAAAAAGGGAAAATTTACATTTTAATTTTTATTTATAAACATTTCAACACACTTGATTTCTATTACTAATACAACTGAATATACACACAGTTATTATTAATAATACAAAATAATATTAACTGTTTCTAATATGCAAAGTTTTTTACATTTAGAAGATTATAGGTAAGAAATGAATGCAATTTCAAATATATATGTTTCTCTAAGTGTTTGTTATAATTTAAGGTAGTAGGATCTCATACTATGATAAAGTTATTCTTGATTAAATCTTTGAGAGAAAATGTATATAGAAGAGAATAATTTTAACTTCAGAAAAATAAACTTTGAAAAATAGCTACTTCTTAATAATTTTTTTAAAAAGTCTTATTAAATAGTTACCTTTTATAAATATGAAATAAAACAGAAATATATATAAAAAACCGACAAAGCACTCTATCGTGTATATTTTCAAATTGATATAGCACAATTTCTTACATTACTTTCTAGTAGCGAAAGGAAAGCGAATTTTGAAGTTCTTTCAACGAAGTATAAAACCATAAAAACGGTACATAAATATTAGATCGGTAAAATATCTCCTCAGTCATAAAATATTATTTTAGCCTTTGGCGGTTCTTACAAAGTTTCCATCACGAGAAAAAAAATATTTACGAGTAACATTTCATTCGATTCAAAGAATGTTTGACTTGACTTTTGAGGTGGCATAGAAATGAAAATCTTCCTTTCTTTAAAAGTTTGTTACCTCAATCACATGCAAAATTCTTTTACTTTTGATATTAGATAAGAATGCATTTGAGGGGAAGCAAAGTTGTTGAATAGAAGACTGCATCAAAGGTGATTCAGAGGTGATTCAATATGATTCGGAGAAGTAAAATCAAGTAAACAGTTATAAAGGGTGTTTTTTTTTAGAGGTATAGAACTTTAAATTGCAATAAAACAACGATGTATAATTCGATTGACATAAATTTTTTTTTTTTATTCGAAAGATAATCTTGTGGCATTACATTTTAAATATGATTTCTGGCATATGACTGCCACGGCTGGCTCGGATGTAGTCCAATCTGGTCTTCATCGTTTTTTAGAAGTACGGACCAATGATTCCACCAGCCCATAAAGCGCACCAAACAGTCAGTTTTTCTGGATGTAACGGTGTTTCGACATACACTTGTAGATTAGCTTCACTCCAAATGTGGCAGTTTTGTTTGTTGACGTAGCCATTCAACCAGAAGTGCGCTCCATCGCTAAACAAAATTCGCTTATGAAAATCGGGAACAACGGCAATCTCGTTTTGGGCCCATTCGACGAATCTACGCCTTGCTTGATCATATTTTAGAATGTAATGCCACAAGATTATCTTTCGAATAAAAAAAATTCATGTCAATTGAATAATACATCGTTGTTTTATTGCAATTTAAAGTTCTATACCTCTAAAAAAACACCCTTTACAAATGTGAAACTGTTTACTTGTTCGAATAGATAATTTCAGAGAAGTTAAATCAAGCGTACTTGTTTACTTGATCTCACTTCTCCGAAATTATCTGTTCTTATAAAAATACCAATTTAGACATGGGAAGAAACATAAAACGGACTGAATATAATTTTTAAGATATTTTATTTTTAGTTGAAAATATACATTTAATTGCAAAAATATGGAATTTGAAATTTAGAGGAGTAAATATTATTTGTTTAACCCGATTACTTTCGGAAAAGTGATTTTTCAAAAGCGTACAAACGAATATTTTAAAAAAATATTTAGTGTCACTTAAATTAGAATAAACATATTAATTTCTTGTAAGAATATTATTACAATAAAACATTATTTAAATGCAATATATTGGCAAAAAATGAACTTAGAATTACCTATTTTCAAAGCATTCTTCTTTCATGAAAAAGGCTTCTATAGTCATAATATTTTGTTTTTATACAGCTCAGACTTCTCTAGAGGGCCTGAACTAGGAATTTTGAAAAAAATTCTTATTATTTTCCGAGTTACTACCAATTGAAATAATTATCTGTGTTTTTTTCTTAAAATTTCTCCACTCTAATGTATTAAAATATGGATAAATCCACTTCTAAGTTATATATACCAAAATTCATACTTCAGGTTCTGAATAGAGGTCTGAGCTATATAAGGGTAAAATATTATTATTATAGGAGTATTTACCATAAAAGGAGGATGTTTTGAAAATAGGTAATTCTATGTTCACTTTTTGGCAAAACATTGAATTTAAATAATTTTTTTTATGTTATAGTATTCTTAAAACAATGTTGTTCATGTATTCTCTAATCTAACTAAGACTAAATTTTTTTAAAAGATATTTGTTTGTAATTTTTTTGTAAAATCACGGTTTCAAACGTAATGCATGAGTCTTTTTTTTTCTCTTTTTGAGTTTTAAAATATCGTTTTTTTACAGGCATATAGTCAGAGGTTACGTTACATAAAAAAAATTCCAGGAAATTATATTGAGTATTCATTTTGAAAAAAGTACTTCCCAAAAATCTAGCACATATAAAATAAAATTTTCAAATGCAACATCAAACTTTGATAGCTTTCCTGACAACAGATGAGAAATGTTTTGTTTCAATGAGATAAATCCCTCTTTAATAATAAACTCAAATATAGAAAATATGTCTCCAAGTAACACACTGAACTTTATCACCTACGACGTTTAAAAGTAAAAAAAAAAAGATAACTTACACCCCAAAAATAATGTCTTTTTTGTTTCACTCATGATTTATTGTCTATGGTTATCAATGTGTGTTCGGAAAAGCAAACATTCAGTTTTTTAAATAAAATTAAGTGGAACTGGGATGCAGACAATTGGCAACAATATGCATTTAAAGGTTAATTACCTTACTGTACAATGGCATATTCTGTGTTGTAAATTTAATGAATAATTAAATGGGTTTTATATAAAGTTATACTTTGCTATAGAAAATAATTACAATAAAAAATTTATTTAGTTAGATCAATTAAAAAAAGGAAGGATTGCGTCAAAAAATAAAAAAAAAAAAACAAATGTTCCATGGAAGGACAAATAACAAGTTAAAAACAAATCAATGGGAATGCAAACAATAAAAAAGATGGTTTTTAAACCTCTCTCATTATCTTATGGCAAATTATTTGTAGCAGTAATTATAATACGTAACTAAATAAGATAAATAAATAGTTATTGTAAAAGAACTATTTTCAAGATTAGAACCATAATTATGCAGCGGAAATAATTGCGAAAAAATGTTAGCCACTTCGTTTCATACATTTTGTGGATTACGTTTATCTTTTACAATGAAGTCTTTAAATATATCATAACAATGGGAAAAAAATGTAAAAAAAATCAAATTTTTAAATGAATTGTGAAGGGTGACATACATGATATTAGGACACATTTTAAAAATAAAAATGAGGGAAAATTGAGGAATTTTCATCAAAAATAGTATTTATAATTATAAAAAATTTTAAAGCACATAGAATTAAGTTCTCTTATGTAGGATAACTGTCTTTTTAAAATTTATTCACGAGTTAAAATATTCTGTCTAGCAAGAGTCTAATCCTTATTTCATCTGTATTTAAATTTAAATACATAATTTATTTAAAAGATTCAATATATATTAAAAATTCTAGTTAAACGTATATAAAATACCTCAAATAATATACATAAAGCACCTTTTGAATCTCACTCGCTCACTCACTCGCTCACGCACTCGCTCACTCGCTCACATACACACACTCACTCACACACACACACAGCAACAAAAATGTCTTTTATCATGCCAATCACTTAACAATTATTACCTCCTCAGTTAACCAATTCTAAGGATTAATGCACTCAACTGTAACGAAAAGAATGATATAACTAATATAAGATAGTAAAAGTGTTGATCGTCTTTTCAAAAATATTCTATGAAGCAGTTTGAAGATTAAAATTTCATGGCAAAAGTATCAAAAGCAGAGAAACATTTTGAAATAAAGAAGAAATGATTAAAAAAAACTTAAGTAATCTAAAGGACTAAAAAATAAATACAAAATGATTAATAAAAATGAAAAATTGGCACTGCATTTAGAATACACACTAAATGTTTTTTTAAAATTATCGCGATTTTTATTTTAATTTATGTTTGAGATAGAGAGATCAATGCTTAGCAATTTTTGATGGACCACTTATACATATTGATAAGGAAGGAATAATTGTTAAAAAGTGAGAGATTGATTAAGAAAGAGGTTACGATTGATTTAAAGGTTTTAATCAATAATGTATCATATTATATGATACTAAGCTGTGCTAGTGATAGTAAAATTTACACTTTCCTAATAATAATATGCTATGTGTGTGTATCTCATTGTATTATACCACATCATACAATTCATTATTATAAGCTATAAAGTTGATATACTACTTTAGAAGTAGTATACTATACCATATTAGTTAATACTCTGTTTGCATTAGCAATATATAAGTCTTGTACACTAGGGTTATACTAGTACTAGAGTATTATACCATATGAGTAACACTGGGCTATATATAATACTAGTGGACAATGTGCTTATAAGAATATAACGTTACTGTTCTATAATGTTATAAATATTCGTATATTGATATTCAACTCCACTATTAGCAGTATATATGTAAGGTGTTATACTATTACCATAATTTAATAATTAGAAAATTTCAACAAGAGACTAATAATCTTTTTTGATTATTATAGGCAGCGTGGCCGATGGTCGAACGATCAGGCCTTTCCATGCAAGGTGCTCCTATACGAGGACATAAACAAAGTTCTCCCCCACCATGATACCTTCACACCGCAACAACGTAAGTATTTGTTTCCCCTTGTGTTTTTGTTATCCTGTTCTAAATATTTATTTAAGTAGAAAATAATGAAAGACGTGTAGGAGAAGAAAGTAGGACACCTTTTTGTCTGCGTTTCCTAGGCAACGATCCATTAAATACAATTTCAAGTATATACATAAAAAAATAACGATAGCAAGCTATATGTTTTTTATATATAAGTAATCATAAAATCGTATTTTCAACATTTGTATAATACATGAATATATTCATTCTAGATGAGAGATACAAAGATATAGATACGAAAGAGTTAAAAATGTGTATTATTTATATATAAAATCTGGATATAATAAAACGCACACACACACACAGATGGATGCAGCAATATTTATAAACATAGTAGACTAAGCACTGTGTTTCCTGGGGGTACAACCGATTTTATGGTTATCCAGCCTCCCACCATCTGTTTATATTACAGAGCAAAATCCTTAGAAATATATTGGATACATGTTCATAATCCATTATTAAAAACAATTACGTATCAATAAAATTTTTTGAAAATACTTAGATCCCTGCTCTGATGAAAAATCAATAAACCAATTATTGTCAGAATTAGTAATTTATATAATTTTCAAAATTATTATTTTAATTAAATTTTAATTAAATTAATTTTTCAAAGAACTAATAATTGACTATATATAAACAAACTAAGCTCAGTAGCGCAACAGTCCATGAGGGCCAAGGCCTACCGTGCACATCACAATTGTTATGACTTTAGCCACTGAGGTGCATGAGCAGGTGATCCGGTCAGGTGGTCAGTCTGACGCGAAACCCCCAGTGTTTAGTTTATTAGCAATCTTGGTACTCATTTATTGACCCACTGAAGGGATTAGTCGACCTTCCCGGACCTGTGGTGTGCAAGAGCGATACGCTACCACTCAGCCACTGGGCTTCAACCGACTATATATATATATGTGTGTGTGTCAGTAGCACACACAAACATTTTTCAAGAGGGGATTCTGGGTCGTAAGTCCACCATTTTGGTATCATGCTCCAATACACCACCCAACATATTCTTTTGATTTTGTCGATTTTCGGGAGCAAAAACAATATAAAACTAATTGTTGAATAAATAAATAGCATTAATTAATAAAATTAATTATTAATAACAAATACATAATTAAATTTTACCCTTTTTTGCATAGGATTATAACCAATTGAAAACAATCAAGGGCTATGGGGGGGTTCGGACCCCTAGGACCCCTTGTGCGCGCCACTGATATGTGTTATATATATATTTATGTATGTGTGTATTATAAATACAATATAAACTTATTAATACATAAGAAAATAATAAATATACAATATAATACAATATGAAATAAATACACTTAATTATTTTGTAAAATAAGACCTATTCTAAGATATTTTATTTATTATTTTTTTTAAAATTTTGTGAAATCTTAAGTAGCAATAACAGTAAATTAGTCCTACTTCACTGTAAAATGCTATGATGTCGAAACTCTATCTACATTTTAACCTTGAACATTTTAATCAGCTGTATGGTTATATAGATACTCTGAGCTGTAACAAAATATTTTGAAGCCCAGAATAAAAAAGCCAAAAATGTAAGAGAATATTTTAAGTAACGTACGAGTATAAATTTAAATTCTTTCCATTATTTCCAAAAATCTAAATGGAGTTTAATTGAAAATGAGTTTAAAGAAGACTTATAGCTATTATTTCTAGAAATAGAGTCTTTAAAGATCCTTTTATCCGTCTTATATGAATGAAAACTTCAGGAAATAGATAAAAAAAAATTACAAACCTCTTTTGTATTAAGAATCATTTCTTAGTTTAAGCCGAATAACACTCTATTTTCAGCTAAGATACTTAACATGTGCACAAAATAAATGCGTGTATAATAGGCATCATTAG
This sequence comes from Trichonephila clavipes, assembly GCA_019973935.1. Taxonomy (NCBI): domain Eukaryota; kingdom Metazoa; phylum Arthropoda; class Arachnida; order Araneae; family Nephilidae; genus Trichonephila; species Trichonephila clavipes. The sequence goes on along the minus strand of BMAU01017187.1, from coordinate 1,039,129 downwards.
GTTTTAATGATCTTCTCGACCCTATTAGAGCCTATATTCATTCCGTAAACATCCCCCATTTTATTCCCACGCACTGCATTAACAGCATACAATATGAGATACAGCATACAATCCCAAACTACATAAAATCCCTAACTTGTCATAAAATCCCCCTATGTTGTCGAAAAATATTGGATATTACACTACTTCTGCAGTTCACGTTACCCCAATTCTTCATTCATTTCCATCTCCTCCTGTGACAAATACTCATTGCGGAGAGTTTTTATGGCATTCATTACGTTTTTGCACGTGTTTCCCTTCCATTGTTCCCGAAGCGGTGAATCTTTTCTCCCCCTCCTCAAAAGACCGCCCACCTTTTAACGAACCTTTGCATCTCAGTTGCAGGCAGTGCATGTATCTAAAAATAGAACCCGGGGGATATCCTTTTCTCGTTCTACCTCAGGCGTTTGACCACAAAAGAGGATCTGGATACAATTTTGACCTGTCGGCGTTTCCGAGGCGTTGAAAACGGGGATGGGGAAAGAGAGAGCACTGCGTCCGGAATTTCCAATAACAGTTTCATTAACTGCAGAACGGTATGCCATTACTTGGTTTCCCGGTATATTCGGGTGTGGTTGGTCATCCCTCGTCTCCCATGTAAAATTAATTGAAGGAATAGGGACAAGACGGATGTATACAATAAGCTGCAATAAATAAGCCCCTGCATGTAGAGTTTATATAATTGGGTTTGCGGAATGTGTTTTTGCAGGTTGCCTATTACAGGGTTTCGTATATTTATGTTGCAGAAGTGTCAACGGCCTTCTTCTGTCAACCGAAAGTATGTTGAAAAGCAACAAGAGCAGAAAAAGCGGAGTTTCGAAAAAAATTTGGCTGCTTAGTATATTTTCTTTGAACAATAATTTCTTATCGTATTTAATAATGTTAATATGTTTTTTCAATGGCGCAAATGAAAGTTTTCCCTAAATAAATGCAGTAATATTTAGAAGCAAAATAAAATGCAAAGGCTGCATTAAATTCGATTTTATATTTAATTTTGATGAACAAGATATAATTACTTCTGAAAGATTTTTCATATTTAAAAGCAAAACAAATATATTTTAATAAGGATTTGACAAATACAAATTATGTTTCAAGCAATACGATACATATATATATCGAATTTGCTTTAACTGAATAAAAAACCTAATACATTATACAATCAGAAAATTTTCATCTTAATATTTAAATAATAATTTAACTATTGATTTTATATATATATATAAATAAACATTATGGTGTAGTTAAACATTATGGTGTTATTAGTAGTGTTTATTTCCTACAATTAATATTTAAAAAGATCAACAAAGAATTATATAAATTAAATTACGTTGCAGGAAAGTTGTAATAATGAAGAGAGAAATTACTAAATAATTTCTGACAAAAAACTTAACAGAATTCTTACTTAAAAGTATGACAGAATATCTTGCTAAAATTTTAGTTGTAAATTTAATGTTGAAACAAGTTACTGTTTCCGCCTCCCGGATCTTAAGTTTTCTTTTTTTAGGAGGACATATATTTGTTAACTGAAGTGACAAACACAAGACAATATATATATATATATATATATATATATATATATATATATATATATATATATATATTCAGTGGCGCACGCGAGGGGGTCCTGGGGGTCCCCCCCAAAGCCCTTGATTTTTTTCCGATTGGTTATAATTCTAAGTATATAGAACGTAAAATTTAATTAAGGATTTATTATTAATGATTAATTTTATTAATTAATGCTATTTATTTATTCAATAATTAGTTTTTTACTGTGTTTTGTTCAAGAAAATCGACAAAATCAAATTGAGCATGATACACACAAGAATGGTGAACTTTCAACTCCAGACCCCCCTCCCTTGAAAATTTCCTGTGTGCGCTACTGTAGCTATTTCATCAAAATACAATCAGCGTAATTAAATGAATATTGCAGACATGGTTTCCATCTTTCTTCCATCTATGTACCCATACACACAGACATGGATACATATTTATTTCAACTATCTACAGGTACTTAAATTGTTGCTCATATGAACGTTAAAAAAGAATAAGGAATAAGAGGGGCTATATAACAATTTATATCATCTTAGAAAGAATCTTTGCAATAAGTACGTTTTAACAAGTTGTCCGCGAGCTCAATAAAATTACCACTCGGTTTTCTTGAGAGAGAGAGAGAGAGAGAGAGAGAACTGATGCTAATCACCTCCAGTGAATTCTTACCTTTTTTTATAATATTTACAGACATTAGGAATAAGAAACTCCTCCACAAAACAGCATATACAATTGTTCATCTATTATTTCATTTGCAGTTATATATTCAAATATCTTTGTTAAAATAATTTTTTATATAAAATTGCAGTAAAAATGTTTTCATTACAATACACACAGAAGGGATCACGATCTTGAACAAATGCGAGTTTTAACCAAAAGCAACAATTTTTATGTCGACCATATTTCTGGAGACATCTGTCATGGCGTAGTAAAAGGTCACACGTCTTCTAGGTAAGTACGAACCACACCCCTTTTTTGCCAATAGGTCAGAAGACTCGTTTTCTAATATTTTATTACGACTCAGAATAAAGCTACACTGTACATTTTGAGATATTCTACTTTTATGAAACAATCGATTGAAAGGTTTTTTTTACCCGTTCACTACCTCATCTCTGTTAGACATGCGGCATAATATGTTAATATTATAATGAAGTGTATTTCGTACGCGCTATCCTCTTTCTATTCAAGAGTTCTTTTATATATATATTTATTTGTTAAGACTATTATATAAATGAATTGCAGGTCATTTAACTGTGAACATTCAGCAACTTTTAGGTTTAGAAAGAACTATGTTAAGTTCTTTAAAATGAAACATGAAGTTTACATTTTAATAAAAAAAAATTATTTCAGAGAAAATGAATTTAAGGAAAAACGTATCTTGAACGTGCGTGCACGCACACGTACACACACGCACACAAGTGCACACGCATCCCCCCACACGCGCATCCCCCCACAGCTTTTTTAATGAGAAATTTTAAAAAGTACGCACAAAAGATCTAAAAAACTATATACAGTCGACTCTCGATAATTCGAACTTTTGATAATACGAACCTCTCGCTAATTCGAAGTATGTGCTCAGCCACTAGAAAAACTCTTGATATTTCGAACTAAAACCATACGTTTTCGTACTCTCAATATTTCGAAGTAAAATTTGTGGTTGGCCAGACTACAACACGTGATAATTCGAAGTTATTCTATAAAACTCTCGATAATTCGAACCTTCAATATTATGAAGTTAGATTCTCACTTCCTGTACCTAATTATCCCACGAGCGGTTTTTTTACTGAACTTATTTTCAGTCCAAATTGTGCATGTTGATAGAATAGCTTCTTTGTTTATTATATTTCTGGTATTTGCTAAGCAGAATTTCGATTTATTCCTAAGCCATCTGTTTTTTTCTTTTTCCGTTGATACCCAAGCTTTAGATGGATAAAGGAAAAACTGCTTTCTTTTTTATTCACTGTGCAGTAATGAGTGATGCTTTCTTTTACAAGTATTGCACAATAATTTTGATTTGCGTTGAGTTTTTATTACTAATAATGAGTCACATTTAAACAGATGTTTTTTTAAAAATAAAGCACTCAAACTACATCCAAAATAATTCAGCAGAATCGTTTTATGGCAGGGAATTGAAAGCGAGAAATAAAACCTTTATATAAAAATGTACGAGGCAAAGAAAGAAGAGACAGGGATTTAACTTTATTTTATTATTTTTTTTAAAAAAAGAGCCGTAATGTGCCCCTAAGAATTGCTCCACGTGACATAGTTATCGACCCCTGCTATTAATTATACCCCGTAGCTGAGTGTGAACTGTGAATATGCCTTGTGTTCATTTTAGATTCCAAATTTTAAATTAAAAATATTATTGTACTAAAGTTGTGGTGATTTACGTTTCCTACCTGTTAATTTCGATAAACCTTGGGCCACTACTTTACACCTTACCTCAGCGTCGACTTATCACGCAAAATGAACGACATGTCTTCTTTTAAAAAGTACGAGTGCTTAACAATTTCTGAAAAGCAAAAAGTGATAGAATCAGTTGAAGAAGATGAGAGGAAGGTCGATGTAGCCAAAGCATTTGAAATCCCACTGAGCTCGCTCTCCACTATTCTGAAGAATAAAGAGAAAATCTTTAGTTCATCTTCGAGTAGAGTGAGAAAACGCGCTAGTAAAGATAATTTTCCACGTCTTGAACGGTGTTTAGTTTCATGGATGAGACAGTGTCGAGTACAAAATATTCCGATGGGTAGCTCTTTATTGAAGGAAAAGGCTAAAGCATTCGCCAAAGTATTAGGAATCGAGTTTTCGGCTAGCGAGGGATGGCTTACAAATTTTAAGAAAAGGAATGGGATAGTCTTCAAAAAAATGTGCGGGGAAAGCTCAAGTGTCGACATTAACGTTTGTTCTAAGTGGCAGAACTCGCTTTCGGATCTAATAAAGGAGTACGAACCACGTAACATTTTCAACACGGATGAAACCGGACTCTTTTTCAAGTGTTTGTCAGAAAAAAACATTTACATTCAAAAAAGAAAAATGCCATGGAGGAAAACATAGCAAGGAGAGGTTAACTATTTTACTGGCTGTAAACATGGACGGCTCAGAAAAGATTACTCCTCTCGTCATAGGAAAATCTACAAAACCTCGGTGTTTCAAGGGCATAAACTCGTTCCCTACCAAATACCGCTCAAACAGGAAAGTATGGATGACCACCGAACTCTTTAATGAATGGTTGGTCTCACTGAACTCGGATATGAAAAGAGAGAAACGACATATTCTCTTATTTTTAGACAACTGTACTGTGCACAATAACGCACCACCTTTATCAAATGCGAAACTTCAATTTTTCCCTCCAAACTCAACTTCAAAACTTCAGCCACTCGATCAGGGCATCATACATAATTTTAAAACTTTTTATCGGCGTGAAGTCGTTAAAAGCGTTTTGGATAACCTCGAAAATCAGCAGAATGTAACTACTATTTCTATTTTAACAGTTTTGATCATGATTGACAAGTCTTGGAGAGCTGTTACTCCTTTGACAATTCACAGTTGTTTTAAAAAGTCAGGCTTCCTCTCGCCGAATCTGGTTGATGTGGACGATACACTTACTGAATTTAATACTGAACCATCCCTTTGGGAAGCTCTTCCAGAACAAGATTTGACGTTTGACGACTACGTGTTGGTTGGCACGGACATTGCTGTATGGGGAGCTCTATCTGACGCTGAAATTGTGGCTTTGGACCACAACAATGCAGAAAGTGATGAAGACGAATCGGAGGAGTTGACTCCGGTAACTCTGTCAGAAGCTAAACTGTCACTAAACAAACTACCCAACTTTTCCCTTCAAAATCATGATGATGCAGACATTTTACAGGTTTCATTTGTTCAAGAAAAATCTATCGACAAAGTTAGATTGAATGCCTTAAAACAAAAAAGATAACAGATTTTTTCGACAAAAAGGATTAATTATATATAGTATGTATATTCTTTTAATAGTTGTTTTCAAGACATAAGTGTATTCTTTTAATACATGATTTTTAACTTCTGTTTTATTTTTATACTGTATAAAATGTACTTTAAAAAAGGTTATGTACAATTGTTGCTTTATTACATAGTTTTAAATTTAAATGTGTTAGAAAAAAACTTCTCTTCGTGTATTTTGAGAGTTTTTCCTACCCTCTTGATAATTCGAACTCTTAATAATTCGAAGTTTTTGATTGGTCCCTCCAACTTCGAATTATTGAGAGTCGACTGTATATAAACTGCTGGCCGCCGTATATGCAACACCAAGTAAGACAAGAGATAGCACAACAAAATTTATTTTGTAGATAACATGTTGACCAAGTATCAAATGATTAAATTTATAGAATTCAGTGAAGTGTGGTTCCTGCCAGAATCAGTAGCCAGAATAGCCGCCCTTGTTGGAGATCACCGTTGCCACACGCCTCGGCATTGATTCAAAGAGAATTTGGATGTGTTCTTGGGGTACAACAGATCAAGCAGCTTCCACACGTTGCCAAAGTTGGTCTGGTGTGGCAGCTGGGGATGTAATCTGGGTCAATCGTTGAGTAACCATGGACCACATGTTTTCTATCGGCGAAAGATCCGGAGAGCGAGCCGGCCAGGGAAGCAATTCAATCTGGTGATTGACAAAGAACCTTTGGACAATGCGTGCCATGTGTGGTCGCGCATTATCCTGTTGAAATATGTCTGTGGCCAAGTCCTGAAGGTAAGGAAGGACAACTGGCTCCAACACCTCGGAGATGTTGCGCTGGCTGTTTAAAGTACCGGCAATGCGTACTACAGGAGTGCGAGAGTGATATCCAATACCGCCCCATACCATAATACCCGGTGCAGGACCAGTGTGGTGGTGCATAACGCAGCTGTTCAGCATCCTCTCTCCACGGTGTCTCCAGACTCGAATCCGACCATCGTGGTGTCGCAGACAGATGCGTGACTCGTCAGTAAAGACAACTTCATTCCATTCTGCCGCCCATATTCTTCTTTCATCACATCATTGGCGGCGGAGACGTCAGTAGTTCTGCGTCAAGGGTAGACCAAGCAATGGACGTCTTGCGGACAGACCACTCTGCTTTAAAGGGCGTTGAATGGTGCGCGCAGACACTGAATGATGCGTTACAGACTCAATGTGCTGTGCTATGGTTCATCATGTGACTGAGCAATCCGTCACTGCCATGCGCACAATTTGCCTGTCCTCACTTGAAGTGGTGCACTGAGGTGGATGCGATCGACCACGTCGATCTGTCATGCCCTCCTGCATCCAACGATCACATATCCACATTACAGTTGTTTGGTTTTGTCCAACACGACTACCGATTTCCCTGAAAGATAATCCACAATCTCGGTAGTCCGCTATCCTTCCTCTTTCGAACTCGGATACTTGATCAAAAGTTGATCGCTGTTTTCTACGAGACATAACTGATCGTTTTTTGAAAAAACCACAAGAAAAACACTATTGCTGAACTTGAAATCGTCGAAATCTCCAAGCCTTAAGTAGCGCTTGAGGTGGCGCCACAGGCGCGCGTGATGTGTGTTTGCGCTGAAATTCTAATCATTTGCATACCTCACCTCCACTAATGCATCTTGTAAATTTCATGTCACTTGCATGCTTCCTTCAGGGTGTTACATTTATGGTGGCCAGCAGTGTATAGATATAAGATGATGTTATTTAAAATTGAGTTTCATCTAACATTGTAATATACGGTTAAACGAAGTTTCAATTCGTTAATCTGGCAGCCAATCAACAAAGGGAGTGGATAGGTCTTGGAAACGATTGTTTTAAGTATCTATACATTTCTATAATCTCGTTAGCTTTCACTATTTTTGTAGGTAAAAGGCAGCTGCGTCTAAATAGCTGAGATGCAAGTCTGAGATTATAGGGTAATTTAGACTATCGGATTAATATGTAAAATCTTTTGACACTGACTTAGCGTAAATGGGTGTTTTAAGTTGTCAATTGGCATTCCACAATATTTAAACTTAGTTATAGCACACACACGCACAAAGTTTTTTTAATGAGAAATGAGCACGCATTTTAAAGAGAAGACTGAGTTCCACTTTTGACGAATTCAAATGTCGTAGACTCTTTTTCCTTATTATTTTTTACAAATTTTTTTTCGGTTTTGATGCAATTTTGTAAGAGTTCAGAACTTGTACATAAAAGTAATTTTCGAAGTTGCTACTTCTTTCATTATATTTCTCCTTTTAAGTTAATGTAACAGCTTATACATTTAGGATGATGCTAATTAAAAAAATATTTTCATGCTCAAAATCATTTTTTCGAATAGCTTTTAAACAATGTAATTTTTTAATTAAATGTGTCATTTTTGAAGTATGTTAACAGATGACATTTTATTAAGGGATTTTAACATTAATAGAAATACTTAATAAAAAAAACATGCTAGAGAGAAAAAAAGATTGTGATGTCATTATTTGAAAATTTTTTGCTGGGGTGTTTTTAGTACAGTGTAAAAATAAGATATAAAATTCCTTGAATCTTTTAAGTAAAGTGTTCGTTGAATTATTATAAGCACAGTAAAGAAACATAAAAATAACATTACTTTGAAAGGTATATCTGACGCCATAAGGTATGGTAGAAGAACTCTTGAGTTGATATCAATATTAAAAGTATTTAAAAATAGATTTTTAGAAGAAAAAAGAGTGGTCACACCTCTCAACAAAATAAGAAAAAGGTAAGAGGAGGTAAGTTACCTTATTTAAGTTATAATAAATAAATACATTTAAAAAAGGTAAAAATAAAAATAAATTTAAGGTAAAAATAATAATTTTTTTAAACTTCTTAAGATTTGTATATATTTAGAAAGAAAAAGGATATGAAATTCTTATTTGTTTCTATACCTTTTTTATAAATTTTTTTCTTAACTTTAGTAAACCGATTTGAAAATAACTCAAAATGAAATAAACGTATTTTTAATCAGAATTATCTCCTCACTATCTAATAAGTATAGGCTCTCTCATGCTAATTTGTTATTTGTTAGTAGTGGTACGAATTACAATTCCTTTAAAGAATTTTTGTTGAATCAGAGTATATTAAAAATTAGCTAACTATTACCTATTGATTTTATTACTCTGTTATCTACACTCCCTCCCCCCAAAAACACAATTTAAAATATGTATTAAAAGAAAACCACATTCGTTTTTGAAGTAAGCGGCATTTGTAGCAAAATTCAATTAATATAAAAATGATGATTTTACAGAAAGATAAGCCTCTTCTCAAACTTTTTCATGTAGCCCTCATCTAGTTTCAAAGAGCGACTTTAATCCATCTTTTTCGTATCGATTTTCAGATCTCATTAGTTTAATGTTTTGACACCGGAATTTTAAATTCATTCTAATTTGACTGAATTGAAAGATTAATACGTCTTTTTGTTATACAGATTATCAGTTCTGTGGATTTGTCACAAATGTGCATTTATATATGCAATTGTGTTAACTTAAGAATGCATTTTTAAGAAAGAAAATTTTTCGGTTTTAGACAATTCGATGATCTCAACAGTGAGACTTTTTGAGTGATGATATTTCACTATAACAAGTATTGTTTTTTTCATGAACGAAAAAAAAATAGAATTCACTGACATTCAAGTTCTTTACTTAAGGTATCCGACTACGTTCGGAACCGTGATTTTAAAAAAGCGCATGAATAGATAATTTTCATGATATTTAGTGTCACTCAGATTAGAATAGATGTATAAAATTGTTTAAAGGACATTTTGACAAAATTTTTTTATTTAAATACATTATTTTTGCAAAAATTAACGTAGAATAATCTTTTTTCCAAATGTTCTCCTTTTGTGAAAAATGGTTCTATTATAATAATACATTGCCTGTATATAGCTCAGACCTCTCTACAGAGGCTCTCAACTAGAGAATTTTTGAAAAATTCAAATTATTTTCAGAGTTACCACCAATTGAAATAATTATTCGCGCTTTTTTCTTAAAATTGCTCCCCTCTGTTGTCGTAAAATATGAATAAAACCACTTCTTAGTTACATATTTCAAAAAATTCTAGTTGAGCCTCTGTAGAGAGGTCTGAGCTATATACAGGCAAAATATTATTCTAATAGAAGCATTTTCACAAAAGGAGAACATTTGGAAAAAAAATTATTCTAAGTTAATTTTTTGCCAAAATATTGTATTTAAATAAATTTTTTTGTCAAAATGTCCATAAAACAATTTTATGCATATATTCTTATCTAAGTGACAGTAAATAGCTTGAAAATTATCCATTTATGCGCTTTTGAAAATCACGGTTCCGAACGTAGACGGATACCTTAATACAAAGAGGAAGTATTTTTGCTAATTAAATGTAACTCATACGTTTTATATCGTAATAATTATTTATAATCTTTTATTTTCTTAAATTGAATCAAAATAATGTTTTATTTCGGCTTTGTTTAATGTTAATTAAGAAATATTTATAATTTCGGGACATTTTCGTAATGCTGTTTCTTATTATACGTCAAACATTTTTATTATTACCAAACAAAGTCTTATGCCGTCTTAAATCCCTCTCTTATTAGAGTGTTTCAAAGGGAGGAGGTGGGCTGAAATGATGAGGGGGAAGAGAAAAATAAAAAATTAATACCTCATATTCCAAGAGCCTCATTAGCGTTGGATTAATCATGGAAATGTAGGCGGAAAAATCTGGGTGGGCGAGTTTTAGTTCACCCATAATAGTATTTATTTCAATTTTAAATGTAATTAATGCGTAACTCATCTATTATTCTCATGATTTTTTTCAAAAGGGTAGAGATTTAAATGCGTTATTACAATTTATTAACAATTCTTTTGCATTGCTTTTATATGTACATCCAATAAAATAATTTGGAGCTAAAATAAAATTTAATTTATCACTTTTGTGTAAATGAAAAATTTACAAGAACATTTTAAAATTTACATTATATCAAACTATTTAACTAGAAACTTGAGATAAACTTTCCGACGTGTATTTGTTTCATTTTGCCTTTTTAATTTTGGTTTTTTTTTCTGTTTAAAAATTGCTTTCAACTATTAACACTAGATTGCCCAAGGAAGTCATTTTGACTGCTTTTTAATTTCAATTAGGAAAAAGAATTACATATGTAATACATAATTTCTTAGAATTGTTTAGAATACATTTTTTTCCAAGTGAAGTAATTTTTTTATTGTTAATATTTACTACTAACTAGTTATATGACTGTAAATATTATAAAAAATATCAAAAGAGTTATATAATTTTAAACAAATTTATTTACACATTAATCATCCTTTCACAATGCAGTCAATTTGACTGCTTTTGGGCAATATAGGTATACACTAAATTTCTGTCTTCCCAGTTTTAAACACATTAACTGACTAATATAACATAGGTTTGATATTTTTACATTAAAATTAGTTAAATTAGTATGGGGAACAATTATTAAAATAAAATTTTTAAATTCTTTCTCGATAAAGAGTTGAAATTATTTTTTTTTAAAAAAACTTGCGTATCAATAAAAGTCATTCAAATATTTTAAGAAGCAGATGAAGCATTTACGAGTACAGGTCTACTTCGTTTAAATATAATGCACTGTTGTAAAACTTGAAATTACTTATCCTTTAAAAGAAGTTACGCAAACTTAATTTTTAACATGTCATCATGCTGTAAGTTTTTGTAACTAACAAAACTCAGGAAGATTTTTGAGCACAGGTACTTTATATTTTGTTTAAATCAATATTTAATTTGAAATCTTTTTTTGAAATCTTTGAATCTATTTGAAATCTTTTTTTGAAAATCTTTTTAATAGAAAATCTTAAACATATAGACAGAATTTTTTTCAATCGTGCCATTTCAGTTATAAAGAATATTTATTTAAATATATGTATGTAAAAATATTTATATATTTCAGTTATAAAAATATATAATTTTCTCTCTTTTTAATACTAACAGTAAAGAGCAAAACAATCATATAAAACTGCCTCATTTTTTTTATACACACTGGTGTTCAAAATTAAGAAAAATTTCCATATTTATTCTAATTTTTCGTAAAATACAAAAAGAAAAACAAAATTAACACTTCGAAGCAAATATGTAAATTTTTAGTGTCGATTACGTAAGCGTACTCTAGCATGTTAACTGTGTATTTTGAGGGAAATGCTTAGAGCGCTAATTTTTTCCTCGTTCATTTCCATTGCTTTGATACTTTTTTTGCGATTTTTAATGAGAAAAATTAAAAAGCACACAAACACTTGAAATGAGTAACCACCAACGTTTGAACAGTGAAATGAGTTGGTGAATCATTGGAAGATGGGAACATAGCAGACTGTATTACGTTAATAACGTTACGTGTAACTTAAGGCGATGGTTTAAGGAAACTGGACTCGCAGAGAAGGTCTTGTCAAAGTTGTCCCGGATCCGCAATTACCAAAGAAGATCAATATTAATCCATTACATCGAGTCGTATCAAGAGTGTAACAGCTTCTCAGCTGTTTCGTGAATTTCATGTGGTCACAGGAATCTTTCTCAAAGGTTAATCTTCCCCAAGTCCGCATGAACAAAATTTATGTTCGGAAGAAGTTCTGCTGTTTGATTCCCACTCAATTCTTTCCACGGAAGAGCGCGTTTAATGTGGTTCACAGAACATGGATATTGGAGCCAGGATCAATGAGAAACTTCTATTTGCTGATGAGTTCAGATATTCAATCTAATCACCTATTCTCATACCTTCATCAGGTGGAAATCGGAGAAAGAGGACAGTATAACAGCAGAGGTTTGATAGTCTGAACAGGCATGTTGGACGAACGTTCCAACTAACGATAAAGGTTTTATGACTGCTGCGAGGTAATAGAATGGAAGTTTGATGCCCTATGAGCCCCTTTTCGAGAGCGCAGTTGGAACAGATTTTATTTTTATGGATCACAATGCTGACCACAAAGGATTTAACTTGCCGACAAATTTCTGGAAAGCGAGGATATTCGCTGGAAGGGATTGCCAGCCTTATCTCCAGGCAGCTCCTCTGTAGAGTATTACTTACGAATGCAATTGGAAATTATCTTCCCTCTCCTTCTGGAGCCTAAAACAGAATTAGAGTAGAAATGGAACCGATTGTCACAAGTACTCATTAAGTACCTCATACCTAGTATTAATCCCCATTATGAAAACAGTATAACAGTAAAGGTGAACCATACTCTCTATATACGAGGCATATCCAGAAACTATAAGTTCCGTTTCTATTTATATCCGCTCCAGCGCAGCGATCGCAGTTCCGCGCATGCCCGACAGACGCTCAGTATCAAGGAGAAGAAGCATGCGTCATTTTTAGATCACTGTCAGCCACGTACGCTTTGTTGTGCTTGTTTACAATGTCGGTGTTGATTGAAAATTCCGCTGCGTGCGAAATCAGATGTGTAATTCGTTTTCTGAATGCTAAGAAAGTGAAACCAGTGTAATTCGTTTTCTGAATGCTAAGAAAATGAAACCAATCGAAATTTATCGGCAAATTTGTGAATTTACGGACAAACCCTCCTACGAGGATTTGGCTGGGACGTGTTTGGTCATCCTTCGTACAGCCCTGACCTCACTCCTAGCGATTTTCATCTTTTCTTACATCTCAAGTCTTTCCTTGCCGGTAAAAACTTCAACAATGACAAAGAGCTGAAAGAAAATGTTTCCAACTGGTTGAAGACACAGGCGGCAACCTTCTATGAAGAAGGCATAGAAAAACTTGTGCCACGATATGACACATGCCTGCAAAATTTCGGCAGTTATGTGGAAAGGTAGTTTAAGAGTTTTACATTTTTGTCCAATAAATTTTTTTTTTTTCTGTATCTGTATACAATTTATTTTTATTACCAAACGGAACTCAGTTTCTGGATATACCTCGTATATCAAACCATTTTTTAAAAAATTCCATCTCGCCACCTATCTTTTAGACTTTTCTGTGCTTACGAGGCCTATAGATTATCACGATTGTGTACGGTAACTGTTCTAATATGACAAACTGTAAACATTTCCAATTTCATTAAAATATGTACAGTACTTTTGGATATTCTGTTAATTGTTTACATCAATGTACTAAAATTTTGCCGATGGCATTTAAAGAGAGCCAGAACATTTTTATAAATACTACCAGATCAGTGGCGCACACAGGAATTTTTCAAGGGGAGGGGAGGGGAGGGGTCTGGGGTCGAAAGTTCACCATTCTTGTATCATGCTACTTTTGATTTTGTCGATTTTCGGGAACAAAACACAGTAAAAAACTAATTATTGAATAAATAATTAGCATTAATTAATAAAATTAATCATTAATAACAAATACTTAATTAAATTTTACGTGCTATGTACTTTGAGTTATAATCAATCGGAAAAAAAATCAAGGGCTTTGAGGGGGTCCGTACCCCCAGGACCTCCCCCCTTGTGTGCACCACTGTACCAGATATTATTTAAGTAAACTTTGCTCGTTTTTTTAAAAAATGACTTCAAAATTTGCAAAATATTATTTTAAAAAAAAACAATAAACTTCTCTATTGAAAATTTACCAAGAGAACTATCATGGAGGTTATAAAAAGAACAAAATACTCAAGTAAAATATTTTTTTAAAATGTATTAAAGCAAATTTTTGGTATTTTTGTAGAGAGACAATGTTCGATTTTAGGAAAAACAGGTGGTGGTGAAATGGAAGGGGAGGAGGCAAAAGAAGAAAGGAAAAAAAGAATCTCAAATGAAATGTTTGACAAAAACACCTGTCCAATCTTGCTTCGATCCCTTTGAATAATCTCCCTTTATTCCCTTTTAAAAATAACTTCTTTTTATACAAAATCAATAAATGGATTTCTTTGATTTCTCTGAAAGATAAAGTGAAAAAAAAAAATTAAACGAGTTTCGATGAAAAAATATGTTTTTCATGGAAATCAAATTTCAATGTTTTCTTGCAACTTTAAGTATAAATTTATGTTCCCCCCAACAATGTTACAAAAAAGCTTTTTTTTTCATGAAAAATTCAAAAATAAATCAGTTAAAAAAATAAATGAAGGTGCTTGTGCAAATATTGGAGATTATTTTTTAACCTCAGTAAATACATGTTTATTTAAGAGCTTTATTTAATATGCACTTTAATGCTTAGGTAAATTCTCATGTTGTTCAAATTAATAAAATAATATAAGCATATACTCTCTCTATATTAGAGCATTCAATTAAATTTAAACCTGTATAAACGAATTGAATCAAAATTAATATTAATAAGAATAATAAAATCTGCTGACTTAAGTATTGCATCATGTTTTCGACAAATGATTAATATGTAAAAGAAATACGCTTTAAGCGTAAAAGCACGTACTATGCTTCAGCCCTCTCGAATAGTACGCGCGCTAGTGACCCCAAATAGCAAAACTAAGAAGAGTTCCAACTTAATGCAAGTGTTGAGCGTATACACACATCTTGATAGAAGTACTACCCTTGGCAGAGAGTTTGATTTGTAATTTTTTCATTCATCTCTCCAACGTAGTGGGTTTTGTTGATGTCGGCTTTCTTCGTGCCGGAGCTTTTCTTTCGTCGCATATATCTCTGGTCTCGAATGACGTCAGTAACCCGATCGTTACATAAAACGCATGTCGGTCTGTATTGACGTCACCGATGACGTTAGAATATGAGTAGGCGGAAGCGCTGTGGACTGGAGTTCACGCAGGGGTAGTGGTCAGTGAGGGTTCTCTCTCTCTCTCTCTCTCTCAAGAACTCCTCGAATTTATTCGGAAGGGAAGATGTGGGAAAGGGAGCTTTTGACACTTTTTGAAAACTTGTTGGGGTGTATACTGCTAGTCTCATTTTGATAAACAGTTCAATCAAGAAACGATGAAGATCAGCTCGAACTCCAAGGAAAATTTCAGAAAGGGGGAGGACTTGAATGGTCGAAAACTTTATTCTACTTTTTGATTGAATGTACGAAGATATTTCCAGAATTAGTTTTGAGCAACAGCGCCTTGTTCAATTAAAGTTAGATTTTAGTTATTATTGGTTACATGCTTCATACTTTCTTAAGAATCCCCCCAGCTCTAGGCAATTTCAATGATATATTCATCCAATTGGAAACCTGTCTCGTCAATGATATACTATATTTTAAAATCATATTATATAATAACTTCTCAGCGTATTTTAAGTCATTTGAAATTATGCATTTGATATTCATTTAGATAGTAAAAAATTATGAAAAGTGCAGCGCCACTTTCAAATTCGAGAATATTTGGAAGGAAAATCTTGGTTAATGCATACAATTTTTAAAGTACTTAGTTTCAGTACTGAATAAATATTTTAGTAAAACTTAAACATACACAAAAGAAAATACTTTACAATAAGCGATGATAGATTAAAAAGAACTTATAAGAAATAATGTTTAATTTTTTCACAGTATCTGTTGATACCCATAATTGTGGCAAAGTTTACAACGAGCTAAAATGACATAGAAAACTAATTTAAATATAAAAAAAACTACTCATAGTTTGTTACATTAAAATACACTTTTTTAAATAGAAAAAGATAGTTCTTATTTATTTTAACTTAGAAATATTCTCAAAAAAGAAAGAAGTGTATTTCAATACAAGGCAATGAATGCACTTCCAACTAAAAAGTAAGAGCTTTTAACAACTTTTTTGTTCAATTGTAAGTAACTAAATGCAGTTTAGAAGAAGTAAAGCTTTAAGCATTTTAAGTAACTAAAAAAAGAAAATAGATAAAACCCTATAAGAAGATTAATTTCATCTAGAAAAAGAGATATTACGGATATAAATTGAATTAATGTTTAACAGGTGCCATACATTTGTTCAAAAGTAATAAGACACCTCAAGTACTTATCAATACTTCAACCGTTATGGAAATAAAAATCTTCTGCAATAATATAAATAATGCTGAAGTATGTTTTAAAGAAATAATTTGTCTATTTCTCTTTCTATTATGAAAATGAATTTCATATTCTATAAATACTTCTTGCTCTCAAAATCCTTTACGTGGAATGATGGCAGAAATTGGAGAATAATGCAATCACATATCAGACGTTATTCTTACTTGATCTTTCTCCAGAATTAGGAAATTATTTCCATTCCATTACAACATTAATTCAGTTAAACGAAACGTATTTATAGCATTAACGAAACGTATATTTCACAATAAGTATTTCCATTATCTACGCAATTGGTTCACATGAAACCTTGACTAAATACGAAAAATTTAGTCCAAAATATCGTAGCTCGAGTTAAAATAATTTTTCCGAGGAAATTCGATGTTTCGGGGAAGTATATTAAGTACTTAAAATTAGAACTAATTTTTTTTTCTGGAACAGGGTGAAATTAACAAAATACATAAACAAATGTTTTATACAAAATGGGATTCTTGGGTTCTCAGAATAATAATTAAGAATGTTTGACGTCGTTAAACTCGACGTCATCTAATAAGTTAATTCTTTTAAAATAATTACAACGTGCACCAATTCTATTCTAATTTAAACCAGAATACTCTTAAAAATTAGGTTAAGCTTTATAAATATATTTCTACATAAAACTATGGTAGCAAGAATTTAAAGATTCTTTTAGTGTTTTAAGCGTAATTTTTTTTAAAAAAATATAAAAAAGAAATAAGATTTTTTGAAAAAAATTTTATTTAATATTAAATTAAAATATACTTAAGAGAATTAAATCAGAGGCATTATTTTCTCTGAGCTGTACTTTAGAAAAATGATTATTCTTTACAAAAGAAATTTAACAATTATTTTCTGTTTAAAAATATCATATTAGCAACAGCTTGCAAAAGGTTAAAAAATCAGTAAGTAGTAAAGCCACCTTAAAAAGCCGAAATATACTTATGACCCTCTCTGTAGATTAATCTGCGCAAATTCTCCTGTATCTCGGGACGGCTGCAGTTGCAGAGGCAAATGCTATTGAATGGCAAAACGTCATATCCTTGAAGACATTGTTGGGAGCTGTACGAGCATTATCTTGTTGATAAATGAAAAGCATTATTCGTCCACGTATCTGCGAGCTTCATTTTTTAAGACAGGAAATTGCTGTATGCCGCTCGACAATAAATGCCGGATCGGACCGCTGGCCGCTGCGCTCCAGACACGTGTGCGGTGGTCATCAGCACTATGAATCGGGATTCATATATTGACACTGCACTCGGCAAAAGCCAGTCGACACTTATGATGTGGGGTCTGGTATAATTAAATTCGGTCAGTTGTCTCCTTATGGTTTCTAGGAAAAAGTGGCGTTGAATCGATGCTAAACAAGATGCGATCATAAATTCCCTCCGCGAGGCACGTTATAGAAACACAAACTATTATTTATTCGACCAACCTGCTTCTCTTTTTATACGGCCCCTATCAAATGTAAAAATATTTTTGTGTAACAACCGTACGGCGCTCGACTCATGCAAATTAAGTTGCGCAATACATTCTATTGGCTTCGAAATTTTAATCATTTGCATCTCTTACCAGATAAATTTCGTGATTGTAGCTTGATTTCTTCTGGGTGCAATATTTTTTGCCACAGAGTAAATACTGTAATAAGTTATAGAAACAATATTTTTTTATTTTTTTGCAAATAAAAATTTTTTGTGTAACAACACGGTGACTCGGCAAATTAAGAATACATTCTACTTTTCTCGATAAATGTTATTTCCAACCAAATAAATACTGTAATAAGTTCAATATTTTTTTTATTTTGAATAAAAAATAAATAAGTTATTTGGTAAAAAATATGTATAGAAAAAAATAAAATAAAATTGTTGAAAATAAAAGTACCTCAGAATTTATAAAACATTTGCAGATTTTCGATTTAAAAATTAAGAATGCACTAACACAAGGGTGTCAAACTCTAAAGTTAACTTGAGCCAAACAAACAAGGTTTAACTGTAGGTGGGCCGCAAAAAAATCCTTTTTCAAAGAAGCATAATTTTATTTCGAATAATACATTACTATAAACATAAATAAAAAAACCAAAAAAAAAGTTTGCGTCCTGACATTTGACATCCATTCTCAGCTATTATATTTCATGGATAGGATTCAGCACCCCTCACCTTTTTGGAGATTCTCTCTAGAACTAAACACCAGAATAAGACCGCTTGGATTGCCCTTCCCCCAGAACACCATTGGTATTAATGTTCTCGTCTTGGAGGCTCTCTGGTTCACGGTTTTACAAGACAGGATCAAACTCTTCTAGCCCGCTTTCGAAGTGGCCATATCAAATCAATGAAATTTTCCGAAGGACGCAAGAGCTTTGAAATGTGCACAAACTGTTCTTCTGAGCCGGCCACGCCTGCTCACATCCTCGAGTGCCTAGGGCTCACCAAGCAGGATTTAGCAGACGATCCCTTGCTGGTTTTGAACTACCTGAAAGTGTATGATGTCATGGACCTGGTCTAGCACTGCTGACCAATGGGGGCGTGCAACAACATTTCCGATTTCAGAAGAAATTTTGATATTTTATTATGTATTATTTTGTGCCGAGATGTACTGGCCGCTCCGCGAGTTTGACACCCCTGCGCTAACAGATTTTATGTTATTTTTATAAGTAGGAAAGTGTTAATATTTTGTATACCTTTACATTAGTCTTTTTTTTTTACTACGTCCAAGTGGAGTAGCATAGTTTAGACTTGATTCTTGGTTGTGTCTGAAGATATTTGTTATTTTTTTTTTTGCAGAAACACTTCTTAAATAATCTTTGTTCATTATTTTATGTTTTCACATAACCCTTTTGAGAATGGATCGCAGATTTAAACTTCAGAATTTGTAGAACGAAATCCTGATTATGTCCTGAAAATTATTGGGAAATATAAATGAAAGAGAAAATGGTTGAAAAAAATCTGGAATTTGAAGAAAAGAGAATCTGAGTGCAGATGCATAAAGAAAATGAATGAAAGAAATCAATTCGGATCTCAAAAGAAGAGTCAATAAACTTATAAGAAGCGTTTGTAAACATTGATTTGCCTATTTGCGCTCGAGTTATTTGAAATGTTATCAGAAAAAACCATCAGCCAATTTAGAATCAGTGGAATAGTCTAGAATATGATTAGACATCAATTAAAAACATAACTTTTAGAAATAGTTTGTACTCAATAATGACAGCCAATGTTTGATATATATGTATATAAATATTTGGTAGAGTGAGATTATCATGTTACATTGAATTAACAAAAAATGTCAAATATTTCCTTCCAAACAAACGTAATTTTCACAGTCAACATGAGGAAGGTCTTCGTCATGGTTTGGGGTTGTATGGGCATCAACAGAGTTGGAAAGCTATTTTCAAAATATTTTGAACCACATGATTCATTTAGATATTGAAATATTTGTAATAAATTGAAACAAGTTAGGTCTGAATGGGAATTTCATAATACAGAGAGATAATGATCCAAAATTAATATACAGTGCATAATATTAGGATGTGGTCTCTTTATAACTGTAAGCAGTATCTAAATTCTCCATCCTAGTCTCAATATATCATTATAATTGAAAATATAAGGCTTATTTTCGTAAAAACTGTGTAAACACACGGAATAACGAGCAAGGATTACTTAAAACGTGTTCTACACACACACTTACTCAAGAAAAATGGCAAAAAAATGTATCTTCAGACGCAACTCATAAACTAGTCGAATCTATTTCAGGACATTTGGAGGTAATAATAAAGTCTAATGAACACGTAACACGACATTGATACAAGCCAATTTATTAAAAGCAGAAAGTTTGTAAAGAATTCTCAATTTTCTGCTGCAAAAATCTACAAATGTTTTACCAATATGCTCTGCAGTTACTTTATATTTTTTCTTTTATTTTTCTACATTATTATTACCAAATATCCTGCATGTTTATCCTATGCATAAAAAATATCATTAAACCTCTTAGCATTTACTCTTATTTGCTCGCAAATTACATTTATATTCTATGTTTTTGGAGTCTCTCTCTCTCTCTCTCTCATTGCAGAAATTTATAATTCACCAAAAAATTCCATAAATCTACAAATACATTTCCTAACTAACCAGATGTCTCTTACAATTTAATTCTTTCCCTAAGACTTAATTTGAAAGGGATTGGTAAAAAATGATATTATTTTCTTTTTAGTTAGAGCTGATGACGTAATTAAGACTACCTAAGAAGGAAGTCGACTAAATAATATAACATATAACAATATTGCGAGGGCAGTTTTTAAGCTGGTACTGTTATCAACGAACTACCATACTATTCAACGTTATGTTTTCAAGGTCCAGTTAGATTTAATATAGAGAAGCTGTATCATTCTACCCAGCCATTATTGGTAGAATAAGACTCGAGCTCACAAAATTTTCCGACCACGACATTAACCAATTGAATGACACAAATAATTACATGTCCATGGAAAAAAAACTAGCATTATGTGAATTTATCAATAATTTTATTTTTTTACCTAAATGTATCTGATCATATGATATTAGTAAACACATTACATCGATAACTATAACAGTACTCCTAACACTTTTTTTTACATGGCAGATACACATTCCTTAGAAAACCGTTAAAAAAAATCATGTAAAAAATACACGAAACATATGGTACATTTGGGGATATGTTCCAAAACTTTAAGAAATCGTGTAAGATGAAAAAATTGTAAATAATTTACCAAAAAAACCATGTAAAAAAGTAATAATGAAATCCATCTTACTTATTTATAAAACAAAAATAATTCATTTTTTTTTGCAAAAAAGAAAAAAAATTAAAACTAATGTACATTGAAAATTTAGAGTCTATAAGTGAATACATCGCATAAAAAAATTTAATAGGAAATTTAGGAATAAAACTACTAACAACTATCCATCGCTACTTGATAACAAACGTGCACGTTTATTACGAAGTGGATAAAAAATGCTATCATTAGTAGATGTGTCAGATATGTATAGCACAACCGTCAGTTTTGATTCAAATTAAGAATTCCTTTTGTTATCAACGATCTCAGTTGGTTTTTTTGATGTTGTTATAAAATCTGTTATTAGCTTTTGTACTTCGTTGTCTGTACTTTTGGTTTCACAAGTTACTTAATATAATTTTTGATATCCTGCTACACAAAACTTAAAAATTGCGTTAAAATTTAATGCATGCTCTATGTCAGGATCGTGAGTAAGAAAATGATGCTCTACACTTGTAGCAAATTGAAATCAGCTGTTAACAGCTGAACTTCATCTTCGATTTCGTCATTATCTGCTTCTTTCTTACCATAAACCGTTATAAATTTGATCAAATCGTCCTTATTCAAAGGGTACGAATCCCCAAATTTTTTGAGATTCATGCTAGAACAAAAAATTCATGTAAAAAAAGCCGTTAAATTCATATACCGTGTTATTTCAAAATCGCTTAAAAAAGACCATGTCAAAAAAGGTGCATGTATTACAAGCAATTTTAAAAATCAGATTATTAATCCGTATTTGATGCTAAAGTAAAGAAGCTCTGTTGAATTTTACCGTTACTTCTCTTAAAAGCGAATCCTTCCTATGATAAAACATTCATGTTTTCGGGTAATAATTAAAATATATAAGTATCAAACAGTGAAAAACTCCAGAATCGTGAAAACTAAAAGCCCTGTTCTTCAATTAGTTGGGTCAAACAGGGCATTTCCTTTTTGCACTCTCTCTCACGCTGGAATGATTATTTTTATTCAGGTACTCGCGGAAGAAACTAAGCAGAATTGTATTGAAAATGAAATAAGAATTGTTAATGAGAGAGAGGCGGAATATTATATTTTTAAGGAAATCTTATTTTAATACGATCTTATTCAAAGGATTTACCATATTTTAATGAGTGAATGATGATTCTAACTTCTTTTTAATTCGACTCGTGACCGAAATCAACTCACAACAGTTGATTAAAAATAGAATGAATAACAAAATGAATTACATTAGAATTAGAGAGAAACAATTTTAGAAAAATAATTGCGTCACTGCTTTCATGTACATAAAGCACATCTGAATATTTACATATTCATTATTTTAAAACATTGCTTTGCATGTCATTTCAGAATTTCTGTACTTCATTAATGACCTGTTGTTTTTGCGCATAATATCCTATCAGTTGTTATGATTTTTATGTATTCTTTCTCCTCATTATAAAATGAGTCAGGATATTATTTGGATTAAATTTTTTGTTAAATTTGCAGAAAGTTTCTATTTATTGACTACTGACTAATTTATAGAGTCTAATTTTTAAAATTTCGATCCATGTTATTTTTAATAAGCTATCTTTCCAGTGTTTTTCAGTGATTTTTTTCTAGGAATTTTTTGCATCATTTTGAAAAATAATTATACAGCAATTTTAATGATCATTGACTAGTTTCAGTAATAAAGTATTTATTCGAATCTATATAAGCCGCACTTTTTTTCCTATACTAATGTAAATCGGTTGCGGCTTAGAAACGAAGGAGGAAAGATTCTTGGAATTGCGGAAATTTAACATGATACCGACGGGTTAAAAAATTACATGTATGTATTTAAAATTAATTCTTTTATTTCTTATTAGTTTTCAGTTAAATTTTTTTTTTAATTTTGTAAGTATTGGGTATTGATAAACTTTCTCTCACACTATTTATTTATTTTTTCACAAAAACTTATTGAGAATTTGGGGTGCGACATAGAATCGATGGTGGCTTAGATTCGAAAAAAATACGGTACATATAAATAGTTTAAAGTTAGTCAATAGTCTTGATTATACAATTGCAGTTTATGTTTGTGATATCTAAATCAGAAACATAAAATTTCGTTTTTGTATCAAGAGGAAAGTGCAATTTAATTAGTTTAAAGAAACAAGTGTAAAAATTCTCTAATTACATTACATTACATTTTCTAGTTAATACAACAAACCAATCTGTTGAAGATTATTTGATGCAATGGGAAATCAGTTTGATTTAAATTTGCATCATGCAATAAAAGAAATTTATTTTCGAAAGATTGCGTAACTTATAAGTATTTATACAATCAGTTAGCAATTTAATAAAATATTGAAATCCTTTTTTTCCTTAGAACTTAATATTATTGGGGAAAGTTTGATACATATTTTGCGAATCGGTCATACACCACTGTTCTTCAAAAGTTCCCAAATTCCCCCATTTTCTTTAGAATAAATCCTGTTAATTTTTTTAAAAAAGTCATTCTTTATGAATATATTCTTGGTTCTTGAATCTTATAAACGTGCTTTACAAGCTTTTGTCTTTAAGACAAGAAATTTACAAGTAATAATCCTGGATTTGGCAGAAGATCTGACTCTCTCGAAAAGCCTTTTTCAAACATTCTTATCATACATTAGCGGGATTAAGTTTTGAATCTTAAAAGACTTTTCTTTCGATATCTTTCTATATTTATCATTTTTTATTCTTTGGAAAAAAAGGAAGAAAAAGAAATTGGATTTTTTTATTACGCCGTCATATTTATTTTTAACATAAGGATTCTTGATCTAATCGTTTGTATTTCAAATGCTGGTTAACTTTAACGCAAATGTTTGTCAAGTGTTGTTCCGGTGTGAGGATTATGTTTAAATAAAGTGGAGTGGTTAATTTCAGTAACTAATAAAAATGTTTCATGTTGAAGTTCTTTTCCTAATATTCATTATTTGTACGGATACTAATATTAATACATATATTTTATTGTCTCCATCAGTTGTTATGATTTTTTTCTTGAAGAACTAATTTTCACGTTTTATCTCTTTTATTTCTGTTCTAAAATATTGCATACGATCATTGTTGAACTTCATTTGTATCGGTAACAGACACTCTTAATCTACTGCTAGCTATTTAAATGTTTACTCGCTTAAGGTAAGTACAGGATTAAATTTTTTTTTTTACTCCTGTAGGATTTGCTTCCTTTAGGAGGCACGGATGACGTGTCCCCGGGATGCTCTGCACGATTCTCCTTTATTAATATTTTTTTTAGCCTTTTTCTTTGCGATTCCATTTCGTTTTATTTACTCCCATGCATTTACAGTTTGCCAAAATTATCGAAAATCATTCTTTTTTGTTAACATAACGAATGTTCTGTGTAGCTTCGCCCTTTGTAAAAATTGACTGTTCATCTGACAATCGATAGTAAATAACTTTCTAGTTTCGACAACAGTGCTGTTGCATAATCTAAACGTTCTAATCATAGTCGTTGCAACTGAGTAGTCATGGTCTAGGATTTGTGCCCGGTAATATTTCAGTTGAACCACTGGTTCGATTCCTGATTCTATCGAAGCCCCATCGTGTGGAAGGGCTGATATACGTTAAATTTATCGAGGATAACAAGATTTTTATGTTGAACAAGAGTGGCAGTTTGGTGAGGGAGTGCCATCTTAAGTGATGTCCTCGTCCCTTGATCGTGATTCAAAATTACGTGTCTCGTCGCCAATATACCTCGTGTTACTTTACAGTACAACGTAAATAAACACTTACTACCTTATCCTAATTCTCTTGGATAGGGCTATCTAACGGGCTTAGAGAAGCAATAACAAATTTTTTAACTATACACACACATTACACTAATTTTTAAAATTAAAAGTATTATATATATTTGTATGTGTGTGGAGTTTCTTTTTCATACTAGCTACAATACATAAAGTTAAAATATTTTTTTAATGAAATATTAAATTCCTCTCCATATTTACCTTCCATTTATATCAAGTTATTTCAGATTTCAAGTGATTTTGTGAATTATCAAGTTATATATTCAAATCTTAATACGAGGGTTGTGGCATAAGTCATGGCCACTATTTTTTTTTCTTGTAGATATGTGAACGGATCACAAACGTATATGTGTCATGTGGAAGTACTGCAGGCATAGTGTGTATGCAGAACAACAGATGTCTCTGTGATAGCTGGTAGTAGCGCCGCGAGGGCTGTGAAATCAGTCAGTTGGTGAGTGTCGTATGAGATGGAAGTAACCCGAGCAGCGCATTTACATCAAAATAGCCGTTCTCCGAGGGAGAAATGCGACGGAACGTCACAGTGAATTAGTGGAAGCTCTTGGGAATAATGCTCTACCACAGAGGCGTAACGTACACCCCCGCACTGCGGGGGGGCCCAAAGCTAGACTGACGCCATTAATGTAGAATTTCACAAAATTAGTTTTACATTTTTCTAATCCAATTTTTAAGCGATTTTCAAATTTGCGATCTAACATCATTCAAAATCAAAACTTTGATCGCTTATTAGGTATCGTAGATCCAATAACCAAATAAAAAAAAAACATTTTAATTTGCTGTAATCCCCGCGACGAAAGAGATACTTTTCTTTAGTGGGTTTTCTTTTAAAACAAAAAAAAAAAATAATCACTGTTTTTTTTTTTTTTTTTTAGTATTCTTCATGCTAGCGGTAGGGAAAAAAAAGACATGTTACTTTTTACTGAAAAAGCAAAGTAACTTATTGGCGTTTTTAGCTCCCCCCATTTATTTCATTTTCATTTAGCGAACTCGTAAATAACGTACATCTGTTATGCTTTTTTCATGAAAAATAGTATTGCGATACTTGAGAACGCATAGAGAGCATTTTAAATGATTATATGGTCTAGATTTATGATATAGAAATCCATATGCCCACAGAAATCTCCGTACATTTATGAGTATTTAATCAAATAAAGCATAATGTGAAATGTTTCACAAAATTGTTTTTAGAACATATATATTTTTATATTCAATGCACTTCAATAGAGGGAGTGTTCCTTCGCTGTTAAAACATTTTGATCTCACTTCTCTCTTGTAATATTAGAACTGTTTTTTGTAAACGGAATTAATTACTCTGGTTCTTATACTGTTATTTTGTTAATAAGACAAGAAGAAACGCGGCCCTAAAATGAGTGGAGTTAAAAAACTTTGAGTGGTTCTCAAAAAAGAAAAATTCGAAAGGAAAAGGAGCATAATATTAATAGCAAATATGCAAAATTGGATAACTTTTTAATATCCGCAATATCATCATTTAGTGCAAATGCTAGAACTAGTAATGCCAGGGAACTTGATGAACACACACACAAATCCTGGAAGTGAAAATTAATCCACAAGAAAAAAACACAGTTTCGGACACTTCAACTAATAAGGATACTCTATCTAAAGAAAAGGAGTTGAAAAATGAAAACGAAGAAACAAAATTGATTAAAAATGATTTTGCGCATTATGTAGGTACGCCCATAGAAGCAGATTTAAGGGAACAAATTTTAAAATTGGGCCCATACCAACCAGAAGTTAATTTCCAAAAAGATGCCAAGGGAAGGAGCTTTTCATCATCTTATTACAGTTTCATATCCAAGGCAGGACAAAAGATCGAAAGGAAATGGCTGTGCTATTCAACACGACTTCGTGTTGCTTACTGTCAAGTATGTTGGCTTTTCGCTGATAGAACAAATATGTATTTTTAAGAAGCCTGGTGTAAAGGAGTGAATGACTGGCAAGGAATATCAAAAAAAAATTTAAAGAGCATGAAAATTCTATAATTCATATCCAAGCACGTCGCACATATGACATCTGGAAACAAAATAAAACTGTGGATTCATTATTGAAATGCAATTTTAAAGAAGAAGTTAATAAGGTTAGCCAAACCTTACGAAGAATCATAGACGTTACAATGACTCTTGCGATGTGCAATCTTCCTTTTTGGGGACATTGAGAAACTCGAGATTCGACTCAAAGGGGAAAATTTTTGAATATAATAGACCTCTTGGCTAAATATAACCCTCTTCTCAATGTTCATTTGTCAGAAAAAAAGAATTCAAAAATATCTTAGCCCAAAAATTCGAAATGAAACTATTGCTATTATAGGCTCTGGAATAAAAGAAAATATTGTTAAAAATATAAGGAAATGTTCTTTTTTCCCTATTATTCTGGACACACGACACAGGATATTTAAAAAAAAGACCAATTAAGTATTATAATAAGGTATGTAACAAATGATGATAATGATAATAATGAGCCAGATAATATCAGAATCAACGAAATGTTCTTAGGCTTTATTGAGGCGCAAATCAGACTGCAAAAGTTTGGAAAGTGGCGTGTTAAATTTTCTAAATACACTGGACATTAATTTGGCGAAGTGTCGAGGACAAGGATATGATTGGGCAGCCAACATGAGTGGAGCGTATGGGGGATTACAGAAATTAATGAAGGACAAACAACCAAGAGCAAATTACGTTCACTGTTCAACACACAACCTCAATCTTGTTCTAAAGGATGCATGTAATAACGTGCCCCATGTAAGAGAATTAATTTTATGACTTTTGTCAAAAAATTTACACATTTTTTGGGCTCAGCATTAAAAGGTGGAGTGATCTGAAAATTGTGCAGAATAACGAGAACATTCAGCAGACTATTAAATCATTATGCACCACAAGGTGGTCATCTCGATTTGACTCTGTAATATCAATTCGTTACAATTACATTTCGGTTTTAAAAGTATTTTTAAATAAGCAAGACGAGAAACAGGAAGCTTTAGCGATTAAAAAACATATGGAAAAGTCATTTTGTTTGTTTGCTAATTTTCCAATGTCAAATTTTACAAAGCATAAATTTAACTTCAAAAGCATTACAATCACCAAAAATAGATTTGGAAAACGTTAAGACCATGTTAAAGTTTAGCTTAACGTCTATCGATAATCTTCGTAACAATCTTGCTAATATAATGGAAGAAGCTATTGGTTTGGCTAAAAAATGGGGTATCACCCCAGAGTTTGAAAAAAGAGACATAGAAAAGTTAGATAGTTTTTCGATGATTTCAATGCTGATGAAAAACTGCAAGACAGAGAACGATTGTTTGAGGTGGATGTTTTTAAGGCCAATGTTGATGTTATTACTACTCAATTAAAAATCGCTTTGAGAGTATGAATGGCATTTACAAATCATTCAGTTTTCTTTCTCCCAAAACTATTGTATGCACCACAAATGATCTCTTATATAATGAAGCCAGTAATCTTCAAAAGTATATAGCCTCGATCTATCTAGTGAATTTCCAAATCAAATTATGTCTCTAAAAGCAGTTTTTAGTGAAGATTTAATTAAGCTGAATTCTATAAAAGATTTACGTAATTTTTTCATGATTCAAAATAAGTTTGTTGCGCCAAGTTTACCAGATGTATGTATTGCAGTTTTATAGTTTTTGACTCTTCCAGTTACTTCTGCAATGGCAGAAAGGTCATTTTCTAAATTAAAATTAATAAAAAAATTATCTACGTTGTACGATGTTAGAAGAGAGGCTCTTATATTTGTCTTTGATAAGTATTGAACAACAAGAAGCAAGAAAAATTTAATTGGATGAATTAATAACCGACTTTGTGCTAAGAAAAATGTGAGACGTCAATCGCTTTTTTTGTGATTTACTTCATGAGTGTAGTGCGGTATATTAGCTATTAGTGTGTGTCTCGAACAACCCAACGAACTAGTAACTTTTGTTGTTCAACCTGAGTGGTACTGCGAGCGCATTCTTTTTCGTGTCCATGCTTTCTTATTAGTTACAGTAGTTGTGTCTTTGACTTTTTGAGAGTTTATGCTAGAATTTTACCGAACATAAGGTCAAGCTCATCCCGGAATTCATAAACTAAGAATTTGGTAAGTGATATCTTTCTTCTATCAGAAGGATCTGAAATTGAAAATATTATTTTACAGTGTTTGTGTTTTTCTTAGTGTATCCTTTTTATTTAAGTTACCAAGTTATCAGTCGACTGTTGTTAGATTTTCCATTTTTTAAATACTATAAATACTTTCTAATGTTAAACGTTATTTACTTTGTTTACTTCAGACACGGGTTGATTTTATATTCAGTTATAAGCTTAATATTTAAATATTTTTACGTGATGTGTAAAGGTACATTATGTTATGGTTTTGCAATTCTTTGTATACATACATATATATATATCCGACTTGGGGCCCAAGATCTGACCTTGCGGGGGGGGCAATTATTTTCCGTTACGCCACTGCTCTACCATATCGTACAATAGCACGGTGGGTAGGAAAGTATCAACAAGGGTGTGTATCAACCAATGATGAGCAACGTGGTGCGGGAAATGCTGACGCTGATGGTATTCAGCACCTCCCACATCGTTGTGGTGACAGTAGCAGGGGACTATATTGAGGGTCTTTAGGCCCAGGTTTGTCATGTCAACTTTATGTGTACTGTGTTGTCATTCTTTTGCACCGTGAAGGCCACATTGCCCTGTATACTTCCGTAATTAATTAATGTGTTACGATATTTCAGTGCTATTCATTGCTCACGCATGTAGTTAACACCTTGTCTTTTCGTCTGTATATGTCACATTTTTTTAACCGGGAAAGAAAAAAAATAGTTGCCATGACTTTTGCCCCAACCCTCGTATTTCCCAAGTTCCTCAGCTTTTAAAATTGTTTAATGACCTCCTGTAATCTGATAACATGGAGAATTAACTTTTAACTTTTGTGTACACATCACTTCTACCGAAATTTAAAAATTCGAAATTTGTACATTGAAGAAATGCATTAAATTTTTTGAATATAAGCAAAGGAGAAAGAGAGATATATAAAAAATTGGCAGAAGTATTTTTATTTACAGACTTTTTCTTTTTAGTTTGAAATGGTTCTTTTAGTTTTCCCATTTAATTTTTAATTCATTGAAAACTGTTCAATAAATTGTAGAGAATTAATACTTGTACTTTAATTATAATTTACATTCCTGTTTTTGCTCATTAATATATGGAATGGAAACTTAAATATTCTTATTGACTTCTTATTTGATTTTAAAATATGCAATTATTATAAGGCTGATCCTTAGCTTTAAAAAATATCCTATTGTAGTATTACTTTCAAATTCCACAAGGTTTAATTGCTGTTTATGGAATATTCTAAAACTTTTAAAATCAAATGCCTTTGTAAAATGTTCAAATTACGTCTATATTAACTCTTAATTTCAATTGGAAGCTTTACAAATGACTTTGCTTATTCCCTCCTTTTTAGGAATAAATAATAACCGACATGTGTGTATAGTTAGAAATATTTAGCATGCAAATAAAAATTTCATCAAATTTTTTACACACACACAGATAAAGAAAATTGCTACATTGTTTAAAAATAATATCACTGCAAATATTTGGATGAAATTTATTTAATTATTTACGGGAAAATTTAAAACTTAAGAGGATTATATATATATATTACTCATTTGTAATAAATAACTGTGGATCAATTTTTTTTTTTGGATACTTTTATTTTTTTTAATTAAAAAATTTTGAAAATAATATCTTTATAAATAAAATTTCACTTTGTTTTTCCAATGTAAATCTCTAGGAGTCTTTGATAAAAAATGAAATCCTTTATAATTTTATGCTGATGATTAAAAAGGTCTTGAGAAAGTAAAGAATAAATTTTCAAAGCATTTATGTTTAAAAGAAAGGAAATAATTCACTGATATATAATACGCAAAGTTTTTATTTCACTATTTGAAAAATACTTAAATTTCTGCAGCTAATTGAAGGGATACAATTATGATACATTTAATACAACAGATATTATCGAAACAATTTACTTAAAAATTTAAAGAAGTGTTATATGACTCTAAAAGATCTATTTACGATAGGTTAAATTGACTGGAGACTGCAAACGAATGATAAGACGTTAAAAAAGTGAAGGTGACTTGCTTTTGTTTCCAATCAAAAGATGTTAATCTTAAAAACAAATTTCTTGTTGAAATTAGAGGGAAATGATTATACACATAAACGCATCCTTTCATCTCTTTCTTGTATATAGTATCTGAACAGTGGCGTAACGGAGAACATTTGGCCCCCCCTGCAAAGTCAGGTTTTGGGCCCCTTTAGAACCCTGAGCCCCCCTCCGCGATGCGGGGGTGCACGTTACGCCAATGTATCTGAAGTATCAACAGCTAATTTTCACCTACGGTAAATTACACCCGAAAAATTATGAAAAAATAGTTTTGAAAACAATTTTTGAAGTTTTACTTCTTGATCTGATAAAACTAAAACTCAAGATAACTTTTTAAAAATAAGTAAGGCTTCCCCTTTCACCAAGTTTGCATATTAACTTTCAAACAGTTCAGAATAGACTGCCATAATTTTTGTAATAATTTTCCATTAGGTAATTTTTTTAGTTTGAGGATAATAATTAATTAGCTTGAATTTTTCTATGGCTTTATCAATCTTTGAGATTTCTCTTATCTTTAGTGAAAGGAAACTTGATTGGCTTCTATATTCTCGCATGCAACTACTTCCTTGTACACAGTGGCGAACACAAGGGGGCCCAGGACCCCCCAAAGCCCTTGATTTTTTCCCGATTGATTATAATTCTAAGTATATAGTACGCAAAATTTAATTAATTACTTTTTATTAATGATTAATTTTATTAATTAATGCTAATTATTTATTCAAAAATTAGTTTTTTACTGTGTTTTGTTTCTGAAAATCGACAAAATCAAAAGGAGCGTGATACAAGAATGGTGAACTTGCGACCCCCCTTGAAAAATTCCTGTGTGCGCCACTGATTGTACATTATGAAGTTGTTTGTAAGGTCTGTTATCTTCTATTTATTTTTGATACTCTTCATTCCGTTTTTTTTGTCGCTATAAGTTTTTTCTTCATTGAATTTTGTTCTTATAAGTCTTCATGATGAGCAACTAAATTACTATATTGAAAATATTTATTACAAGAATCCTTTTAAACGTTGTGTAATTATTTCCTTACCTGATCAAGTGAGCTATCTTTATTTTTTCATATTACATACGCCTTTTTAGTTTAATTTTCTTACCTGATATTTTGATATAGATAGATCTGATATTTTCTTATCTTATACAGAGGACACTTGCAACACGTAGTTTTTTTTAAAAAGAAGTTCTTATCTTTCAAGCAAGTTTTTGAACTTAGTATACTTCTTTTTAAATTAACAAGAAGCATAACAAAAGGGGACTCATAGTGTAAGAGCATGCTGGTTTATTGTGAATATGTAGAATTTGTTAGTCATATTTTAAATTAAACAAATAATGCTTTCATGAAACTCTTTAAATGAAGAGAAATGACAAAAATATTGATTTTTCAGTTTTTGTTTCTAATTATTCTTTGGTATATAAGTAAATAGTAAAAACTGTACAAAAATACCAAAATGATTTGAGAATATATAAAAAATGTGTGATTTTCCCCTTTAATTTGATATCATATTTTGAATTTACACTTGAGGGTTTAATTTATTTAATAAAGATTTAGCTTAGAAGATAAACAATTTTATTTATGATTATAGGTCATATAAATACAGTAACAATAGAAGTAAATAAACTGAGGTAGAAGCATCAAATTAACGAAACATATTTTCTGTATATTCTTTAATATATCAGACTTCGAGAATTAGTGCATGATATGAGTCAAATACTGTTAAAAATATTTATTGATAACCACCATGTACGATTATTTATAATAAAAGTTATTCGAGAGTAAAATAAAGTAGAGTAATATATACAAGCACATCCCGAATAAAGCAATGGATTTTGATTTGCATCCTGTATTTCATGCACAACACAGTAACAATCGGAGCCTGCACGTTGTAATATCAAGACCTTTTATCACATTTCTGTATATTCTTTAATATATCAGACTTCGAGAATTAGTGCATGATATGAGTCAAATACTGTTAAAAATATTTGTTGATAACCACCATGTACGATTATCTATAATAAAAGTTATTCGAGAGTAAAATAAAGTAGAGTAATATATACAAGCACATCTCCCGATAAAAGCAATGAATTTTGATCAGCATCCTCTATTTCATGCACTACACAGTAACAATCGGAGCCGGCGCGTTGTAGTATCACGACCTTTTATCACATGTAAAACAACTTCTTTATTTAATCAGTCACTATTTAAAACCACAACTAGGCTCTTAGGTAGATTTTAAGCACGGCCTCGTAGCCGACGTTGTCGATTCGCTGGTTTGAGTCTCCGAAGATCCACTGTGTAGAGGGGCTGCTACAAATTAAATCGGTTGAGGTCTTCTGTCAAAGTCCTCACGCTGGGGTGGGGTGGAAGTTTGGAGAGGGGGATGCTAGCTCCGGTGTTGTTCTTGTCACTTGTTCGTAAATAAGAATGAGAAGAACCATCGCAAATAGCCTGAACTCGGTACCAGGAGAAGCGTCATTGAGTCTAATGGGGTTCGTAGTTTATATATAATATTGAACTGAGATTAAATGTGCTTCACAAACAGTACGGAAAAAGGCCTCTTGGACCTGATTACCAAGAACTCCACCATAAAAAACAGACTTTTACCCGCTTTATTTAGACTTAAAAAAATACCATTGACAACCTACTCATAAAAATAATATTTAGAAGAGAATTAAAATATAAGAGAATAAAGTTTTATATATTTTGCAAGTTTCTTTTGAAAAATTCTTCATTCGATCTCTTTACATATTTCAATGTATGACTTACACTTTAAACGAAATTAAAGTTATTTTTACATTTGTCAAGTTTTTTCTCAAAACTCAGATAAAACCTTGAATTTTATTCAAAAACATATTTCTATTTTTCATGTCCGACTGAATTTCAAAGAAGACTATTTGTTTAGTAGAATTTGAGAATTTTAATTCACTTAGAAATGTGATATAAAACTACTTTACATCAATTTAAATTATTTTTTCTCGATCTGTCAATGTATTCAAAATGTTTAAACTCGAATAAATACCATTTAAATAGTTTGATTCTAATCTATAAATGTACTATAAGTATTTATTTATAAAAGAATTTAGAACGACGCTTTTAAT
Source organism: Trichonephila clavipes (assembly GCA_019973935.1). Lineage (NCBI taxonomy): Eukaryota > Metazoa > Arthropoda > Arachnida > Araneae > Nephilidae > Trichonephila > Trichonephila clavipes. The sequence continues at coordinate 1,004,812 of BMAU01017187.1, read as the reverse complement.
ATTCAAGAAAAAAAAATTATAAGAAAACATAGTATGGAAGAAATTATATTTTCTCTTTATTTTTTTATGTAGTATTCACATTGTGTTTTTATTTAAAGAGAATTGAAAAGAATTTATTTTGACTTAAAAGGAATTGAACTTTTTAGTTAGGAGAAATATTCTCCAATAAATAGAACAAACAATGTTTGTCTTTACAATATTAAAACTTGAAGAGCAAGAAAGTCTTTTAGAATTAATAAATTTTTAATAAAATTTTTTAAGGTTTCCAAATTTTACAATTGTGTATAATGGTTATATTGTACAGCTATAAAATATGATATTTTGTAATATTTAATTTCTTTGTATGAAAGTACTTGTTAAATAGAGTACCATCTTCCCGTAAACTGAAGGGGAAAAAAACGAGAGAAAAGAGAAAGAAAAGAGAGATAAATATAGAGGAAAAGTCTCCACAATAGCTTTTGATAAAGTTGGGCTTGCGTGACAGTCGCTCATTTGTCTCTTTTTTTTTACGTTACAAAATAACAAAGAAAAGATATATCACTTTAAACATTGTTAGAAGTAAAGAACAGTTATCACACACATGGGAGAATTGAATACCAGGAATATAATATCGTTTGAAGAAGTTTCGAAAGTAAAAATGTATTTTAATCTAACTTTTTATGTAATTTTTGCTTAAAACATTCTAAATTCGACCATTTTTATTTATTGTTTAAAATTAGTTCTCTCCTTAAATTATGTCAACCAAAATTGTTTGTTTAAACTAAACCTGTAATTAAATTAAGCACTAAAATTATAGAGAGATAATTTTTGTGCGTTATAATTTTGTTTTCAAAAGTTATTTTTCAATTTTTATGTAATTTTTTCTGATGGTAAATTTTTAATTGAAAAAAGTTGGAAAGATTAAATTAAAATTGAAATTTCATTACGATGATTTTTACTCTGAAAATAGAGCTAATTACCCATTATTAACAGTTAAAATAAATCTTCCCTATAAGCTGCGAAATTCATCTTCAATGTTATGCTATCAATGCCGTTAAAGCATCTATCTATATGCTACCGTTAAAGCATGAAATTCGTTATTTCGTAGAATAACTAGGTATTTCCTGAAATAACTAGATCAGTTAGTTAAAGTATATAAAATTATTGAATTCTAAGATTTAACTAGGTATTCTATAGAACAACGATTACTTGATCGTTAAAGTATAAAATACGACACTCAAAAGTTTTTTGAATCAGTTCTAGCTGCTTTGAGGAGAATTTTTCCGACTAGGCGGAATAAAACACTTGTACTCTAGATATCAGTTCAGTACATGTCAGCCAGAATTATTTTCCATTGAAGAAGTTCCAAATATTGACACAACGCTTTGATCTGTTGCAACAGCTAAAGGGTGCGCTACTGGACAAGGATTTAAAAAGAGCTCGCGTAAAAAAAAATGTGTAACACTAAACAGAGTGCTTGTTTCAAAAATAATAAGCAGTTCAATCCAACGTGTCATCACAGCAATTCTTGCTCTAATAAATAATGAAAAGTAAAATAAAGCTATCTCAAAATTTTAATTAATATTCTCTTATATTTTTGTTTTGAAAAGTTTACACAATGTTTTTCTTCCCAGCATGTATTTTTGTTGATAACATTTAAATATAATCTTTTTTGCAACATATTCTTTTTTTCCTCTTTTCTGTTTAACTAAAAGCAATGTAATAAATTATATCATCTCAGCTTTCCCTTTTTGTTTATCAATTATTCATCTGAAAAAGGGATAAAATGTATTTTTAGAGAGATTATTGCTATCTATGATCAATTAATTTATAAAAAATCCTTGAAATTGTTTATATTTCACTTTAATGGTCTATTCTTAGTCATTTCATGGAATACCTACTTATTTCATAAAATAACTAGGTAAAGTATGAAATTGTTCATGTATTATATACTTTAACTGACTTGTCTAGTTATTTTATGAAATACCTAGTTATTCTATGAAATAACAGAATTTACACTTTAACGGTAACATATAAATATGAAATGTAGTGGGTTCCTTAGATTAAGTTGTGTCTGAAAGATTCAAGAATGGCATGTTGATCATGTATTCATTCATTGACGATTATATTTGGAAAACGGCTCATTATACACAAAAGCAAGACGACATTCTGAAATCATAAAAACAGCAGCAACAGCATTACGGAAACACTCGAACACTTTTGTCGGTTCTATACCTTGCTTGAGAATTTTCTTCTTAATGCAAAAGTCCTCGGCTTATTCAAACCTATGAAAGTTCTAAAATGCTTCACATGATTTAATCTTCACAAGCTGATTTGTCATATCCGGTGGATGCTACAATATTGCGTCAGTTCACCACAAAATTTGACGACATCATACTTTTTTAAGAATTAAGATTAAAGTTAATTTATATATTGCTCATCTTAAGCAAGCAATTAAAAAATATTAAGAATAGTGAAATATCTTGGAAGATTTAGGACTAAAGAGAATTAAACAAATCGCTCTTAATAGAAAATCGTTACATACACATATATACACTAGCTAGAAAAAGTCTACATTCACGTACTATTGCTTACAAAAAGAACGAAAAAAATTTAAAAACTGGAATCTGAATTTTTAAAATAAATTTTATTTAGTTTATTTCAAGTATTGAGAATAGCAAAAGTAAATTTGGTTTGCTTTCATAGCTTTTAAAATAAAGACAGATTTGTAGCGATAGCTCCAAAAATCAAGTACAAAAAGTCTGCGGTCACTGTTTTAGTAGAAGCTATAAAAATATTTTAAAAGGGTAATGAGCTATTTAATAGCTGGTTGGATAACCTCGCCCTTCAAGAACTTCCTGAAATCGTTTCGGCATTGAATTAACAAGTTTAGTTGTTTATTCAGTGCTTATCTTCTCCCATTCGTTCTTAAGAACACTCTTCAGTATATCCTTGCGAGATATATTGTGTAGACGAATCTTACGCTCCAGCAAATCCCATAGGTGTTCTATAGGATTCAGATCAGGTGACTGTGGGGGCGTGTGCAGTTGAATTGGGACATTATACAATAGCTCAAGCTTCACAATATCAGTTGTATGCTTAGGATCGTTGCCGTGTTGGAAGCGAAATGACGATCCAAGGTCGAGTTTGGCGGCACTTTCCTTAAAATTTTTTTTAGGACATCAAGTTAATCATATTTGCTCATAATTGATTCGATATAGTGCAACTTGCCAACAACATTGCTCACCAAGCACCCCCACACCATAACTCCACCACCGCCATGCTTCACCGTTGGTACTGCTCTTTTTGAAGAGCTGTACAAGGTTATCTGCATACCAATTTATGACCTTTTATGCCAAAGATGTAAAATTTGCTTTATTGGAGAATATCACAGTCCTCTCCAGAACTCCGAAAGCATATGTATATATGCACTTTTGCAAATATAAGGTCTTTGTCTTTGTTGATGGTCTTTGAAATATAAGGCTTTTTCAACGAGCCACTCGATTACAGTATCCGGCCTTTTTCAAGATTTTTTTTGCAGTATCCGCACAAATGTTTTTGTTAATCTTCTCATGAATGTCTGCAGCTATTTGAGTTTCAGTCAACGCATAGCATACTTCACCACGCATAGCATATTTCGTTTTTCTCTGAGTTTAGATGGACGACTTGAATGAGGTTTCGATGTGTAAATTCCTGCAGTTTTAAAGTTATTAATAACACGTTAGATAGATGAATACTGACATCCAACGGATATGGTTATATTCCGAAGACTTTTTTCATCTTTCGACATTTTTCACAATGATTATAAGCTCACTGATACTAATTTCCTTCCTTTTATTTTCCATGTCATTGAATTGCTTCGTACATCATAAAAATATAAAAGTTATTGCTTAACAACTTTCTTAAGCTATTTTACTTGATAATTGAATGCAAAAACTATGTTAACCTATAACGCCTGTTGATAAAAATTCCAGGAATCATGAATATTCAAATGGTGAACGCAGACTTTTTCTACCTACTATTTGCATGTTTGCTACAAAAAACCCTGCTATCTTACGGAGTTTTAATTCAAAACTAATTCATTCTTGCATGCTCGACATTTAAATAATAGTAAAAAATTCATAAAATTTTGTTAGAAAAAAAATTATATTTCTATTAAATTTTACCTTTACTCTATAATTTGTTATGGGTGAACGCAGACTTTTTCTAGCTAGTGTATTTACAGTTAAGCAACATTTCTCACAAATTTTCTTGGATAAAAATTTCAATGTATTCTAAAATAATTCAGCCATAAAAATCGCATTTGAATTTCATAAAATTTTTGTTTTATTTTCTATTTATTAAGTGAAAAATTCTGTAATATACATGATCTAACAATTTTTAATTTTTATCAGTAGAATTTTAAATGAATAGTTATGAATAAATATTTTTCTTCTTTTACTTTTGATATACTTGATGATTCTCTTACTTGTAACATATCTTGTCAAATGCCCACATGCGTGTCATTTGAAGTTTTGGGAGTTTTAAGAATTTTTGAGCGATCGTTTGTCCAATCTTTCAGGTAGCTTAATGAATTGTTGGCTAAATCAAGATATATTACTAATTATAAATACTAAAAATTTCTTTTTAAGAAATTGGTTGAAATGCTTTGAAAACATTAAAAATCAGATAGCTTACAGTATATTGCAAATTTGTTAAAGTACGACATATACATATACATTTCAGTAACAGGTGACAGTAAGGTTTAAATTTAAAATCTGAGTAGAATTCTCATCCTGAAAAAAGCATTGAGTTCTACTCAGCTCACTTATTGATTAATTAAACTATTACTTTACAATTTGAATGAAAAATTTATTCGAAAGGTCACTCTGCTTAATACTTTGTGCTTATATTTATTAAAAGAGATATTTAACAAAACAGTTTTAGTATAGACTCCAGAATAAGCTAAAATAGAAAATTGAGGGTTATGATTGAGTGGTTGAGTTGTAAGCTTTAAACTCAGTTTAAGCCTGTTTAAAACCTAATACAACTTAAAAAATTACTAAAAAAAAGATAATGTTTCACTGGGAATGGATTAATTCTGTGCTGTTTTCCTAGCTGTCACAAAAAATTGCTTTGGAAATCATTTGATATAAGTCTTTTCTTCTTATCTTAGTGAAAATGATTAATCCCTAGTTGCGTGTGGATTAAATGGGATTTGGTTGGTGCCAGGCTGCTAATCAACTTCTGTCACTGTCATCAAATGATAAACACTTTCAAGAACAGATGATGTTTTTGAGACATGTCGAAACTGTTTTGCTCCATAAGAAATTTTTTTTTTTTTTTTCATATTAGTGGAACGGATAAATCCTTTTTACGTATGGATTTATAGAGACTATTGGCGCCAATCTTCTCAGGCACCATCTGGGAAATAAACAGATTATCATCCAGATATTAAAGTTGTGTTCAAGGATAAATTATGCTTTTAGTAACTACGCTTAAAATAAAGATTAAGCGCCATCTTATTCTAGAATGTCACATCGCCTACTTCTAATGCAATGGGACTTTCATTTATTTGTAATCTTATAAGACTGCATTTCAGAAATTTGAGTTAAATACATTTAAAATATACATTCCCCTTACAGCAGGGTTGATATGTTTTTCCGGGATACGAGCTACTTCCAATTTTTTCAAGGTGTTGCAATCCATCCAGTGTCGTAGGTGTGGTGAGATAAAAAAAAGGTCTACAATATTTATTATAACTGAATAATAAGTAAGGAGAGAGAGAGAGAGAGAGAAAGAACATGTGCAGTTACCTATAAAAACTTACTCTTTTAAAACCGCGTTTAAAGCAAAATACAAGATACAAACACAATAATAGTAGTCACAAATATAATAACATCAAATGATGCATTTATTATAAAACAATTCAAAATATATTAAAAAATAAATCATTTTCATCTAATGTTAGTTCTTGTAGTTACAGTCAGTAGAACATTTAGTATGCATAATATCGTCCACCAATCTTAAAAATCTCGGATTATAAGTTCTAAATGCTAATCTTGCATTGGATCAAAAGTGGTCGCCTGTGAGGCGGGAAAGATATGTTGTCTTAATTATATTCATTATTGAAAATGCAAGTTCGCACAGGTACTAGGTAGAGCCGAAGAATGATGTTAAATGAAATGTACAACTTTTTTTGATTTAGAACACTTTACTTCGTCCATTAGATTCTAAAATTATTGCTTTAGGTTCTGAACTACGTGCTTCAAAAATTATGTCATTTTGAAGGAGAAAAAACTTAGTTTCCTCAAAAGATAAAGAGAACACGTAATTTATATTTTCAACTGTTTCTTCAACATCAACATTGCCAAATGGGTAACATATGGATGTATCAATTGGTTCTAGTTTAGCACATTCTTGAAAACGTCTCTCGAATTCGCAGTGAAGTTTTATATTTCATCATAATATTTCTCTTTGTATCTTTGTGGTAATCCCCCTGGGTTCCACTCTGAACACTAAGATTAATTTGAGGCAAAGAGTGAACAGACGCCATTTGTATAATAATAACTTATATTTATTCACTTGTTTCAATTATCAAAAATTCTAATGACAAATAATAAGCTATATGTCAACGCAAAAAGGGATTTACCTTTAATATTAAATTAAATTAGGAAATATGAATTTATTAATAACTACACTCAATATGTGATGACCCCCTTGGGTCACACCTTGAACACCAAGATTAATTTGAGGCAAAGAACCACTAAGAGCCATTTTGAATAATAATATTTATTTTATTATTATAATTTTCCTCAAAAATCTCTGATAGCATATAATACGATAATGTTACGTCGCTTGAAGGGATTTGCCTTTATATTAAATTAAATTACTAAGAATACAATTAATTAATAATCTAGCTCAAACTCAAGTAAGGTTTACCTAAATAGGAGATCCGAGAAACACACGTATTCGAATTCTTAACTTTCATTAACTTTAACTAAGTCACTCAAACTGACGCTTACTTTAAGCGTACGTGAATTATATTTACCGCTGGCTTATCTCAGCTTTCTGGTACGTCTAGCAGCACTACGTCTTCACGAATCTAATCTCCTTGAATCTTCTAGTAATGCGTTTAAAGTTACTGGCTCAATAGCCTATCATCATCTCTCTTGCTATCTCGCAACTCTCGACTTAAATACCTTATCTAATTTAAATCTCTTTGGAGTTGATTGGAAATAAATGCGAATTTATGTTCCCCAGAAAGACGCCTAAGAAGATTAGTGGAAAGGTTCTGTACAGATTCGTCACAAATATCAAAAAGGTTTACCGGAATAGGAGGTCTGAGAAATACACGCAACTTGAATTATTAGCTTTCATTTACTTAAACTAATTTTATTAAACTAACGCTTGTGGTAAGCGATATTAAACTAGAATATATCACCTGGTAGTACTTATGATCTCTTCAGGTATATTAACCTCCTAAGATTCCTTCGCTGAATACTAACAGCAATGATCCACTATCGTAATCCAATCGAATCTTTTAAACCTTGTTATTACTGCTGCTGGCTCAATAGCCTTCATCTCCGCTAACTTACAACGCTCTCCTTAAATACTTTATCTACTTTACATATCCCATCTTCTTCTTTTAGAGGTGATTGGAAATATACGCGACTTTACAATCCCCAAAGACGCCTAAGAATATTAGTGGAAAGGTTCCGTAAAGATTCGTCACATCTTTTAGTGTATGCTTGTTTTAGATCTTAGTAAAGGCGGTCACCCCAAAATGTTTTGGAGATCCACCGGTCGATTGCGATCAACTTAATGCTCACCCGTGCCTTACACCAATAAGCACAATAAATTGAGCATTTACAGTTCTTGCAATCAGCCGTTCGAAAAACAAATAAAAAATTCTTATATATTTTAATCATGATGAAGAACAATTTCACGGACACAGAAGAGATCCCGACTGAATTTGAATGTAGACTATATGAAAACAGAAAATGCGTGAGTTTTTAATACTTTGATTGTGATTTGTAAGTTGGTAATATTATTTTATGTACAGGCTAAAAATGAGTCACAAAGTATCGAAATAAAAGTATAAGGGTTACTTCAAATCTAAAATTTATTCAGAAGGTCATATTTAATGTCTCCTCGAAAAAAAAATCCTTAATTTTCCCTCCTCTTTCTTCTGAAACTATAAATATTCATTAATCAATCAGGTTTCTTTGTTATTTTTTGTTATTATCCGCTTCTTATTCAAGCGAAAAGCTTTACATAAAATTAGCTTAAAATTGTAAGAGTATCTAAGTTTACGATGAATTTTTAGAAATGGGAATGAAAAAAAATTGTTATCATCTAAACACTTGAGATTTTTAGTGTTTATTTTATAAGATTCGATAAGAGAAACGTATGTCATCCGGAATTTACAATTACTTAGAGATTTTAGTGAATTAAAGAATTCTTCTCAAATAAATTTTATTGGGTGAATTAAAAATTAAAAATACTTGAAAAGTTGCAATTGATTTAATTTTGACAAAAAAAATTATGAATAGCCGATGAGTTAAATTTATATCTCTAGATATGTTGTTTTCATTTAAAACATCAGTAATTTTAAAAATAAATTTAGGCCGAAAATTATGACTGAAACATAATGATGCAATATGTCTGCATTTCACTTTTCTATACTTGAATAAAAATTTAAAAAAAAAGAGCAAACGTGATTTTTTTTACATAACAATCTTCCAAATTCTATAAAATGAATAAATAACAATTATTTAGACACATATACCATAATAAGTAATAACTAATATATAATTCAATTCATTAGCTTATTAAACATTCTATTTCTCAGAAGAGCTAGCAAGAAAACTGTAGCTTTGATATATCAATACAAAAAAATCTGTATGCTTTTTTTTAAAAAAAAATAATTGGTTTGATACATAAAATGTAAATATTTTTCTGTTCTTCCTAACTTTTGTCCATAATTAACTGCTTCTTTAGCTGTTTAGAAAAAATCTCTATACTCGTAATTTTGCCTTGATTTTATCCTAGAGCCTTTTTAATCACCCATTATTAAAATAAATATTGAACAATAAGTTGTTACTCTTTCAAAAATATGTTGTGCTCACTTTAACCCTCGACCATTTTATTAAAAAGATGCATCTCATTCTACTTTCTACAGGTTAGAAATCAAATAGAAACTGGGTATTATGTCGCAGAGTTATGACAGCTACACCCTCATACATTAACCATTCGAAACAGGAATGCGTTTTTGTCTGCTTGGCACATGTCCAGTGCAAGGTCTAAGCAACAGGTCAAGAAAGCAATTACCGTCTATGACCTTGCTTTAATGATCTTCTTTACTAAAGGAAAAGTAACTGGAAGGTTTTGATACATTTCACTTCAAGTATTTCAATTAGATATAAGTTTGCTACTAATAAAAGTGGTAAAATGTGAGATTTGACTTAATTCATTCCTTTTCTTTAATTCATATAACTACAGCAGATGCAAAAGGATTTGGAAGGCAGACACACTAAAGAAATATGAACTAGATTAGCTCTTTTTTATCAAAATAAATCGTAAACTTGAACTTAATGTATTTTAGTGAGACTTAATAGAAAATAGTAAGATAGGCAGATTGTGCGAGCAATTAATTATCTAGTGAAATGGGATATTATCCTAATCAAAGTACATACATAAGTTAAATCAATTCAAAATTACAAAAGTAGCTAATGGATATTTTGCTTTAGGAAGTATTGGAATTTGTAGCATCAATCTCTACTGGCAATAGCGTCTCCGAAAATCTTTTCATACACAAAACTTAGAAAATGTATTTCACTGCAGCTTTTTGCTTATTAGCATAAAAGAATTTTGGGAACTGAACAATATATTAAATAAGGACATGCAATTTCTCAAAAAGAAACAGAAATATTTGAAGAGTTTACTTTTTATATAGAAGATGTATTTTTCTTGTGGGATTTCTTTTTTTTTTCGTAAACTTAAGGTGAAATATTGATAATGTTAAACCCAACACATATGAGCTTTAACTAACATTGTGATTATCATACATTATAGCGTATAAAATACAGGTTTTGAGCTAAAAATATGTCTTTAAACAAAATGACATATTTCTTTCATTAAAAATGCACTCTGTCTAAAATAGATATTTTTTTTTAACTTAAAAAGTTATTATTATACATAAAAAAAGAATCAATTTCCCTTTACTATTCGATGATAGTTAATTCATTTACATTAAACCCATTTGAATCGAACGGGGTTGCAAAACAGAATCAAAAATCGAAAGACAAAAGTTTAGTAAGTGTGAGAAATACCCTAATTAATCTTAAAATAACTCTCAAAAGAATAACTTTTTATTGGTATTTTATTTGCATTTTAAAATTCTCACTCTTTTACAAATACTTCCTTCTTCTTCAATCAACGTTTCAAATTGCAATACACCACACTAACCTTACTGATTTTGCCCTATGAATTCAGGGCGCTTATAATACTTTGACAATCAATACTAAAAGAGATGGAAAGACATTTTGGCTACGAGCGTTAAAATTATAAAGTGAAACTCGATGCTAGCTCTTCAAAATCGATTATTAGAAACTGAATCCGTCCTGGGAAGAAGAAAGGACTTGGTTACACGCATTTCTGAGAGAAGCGCCGTAGGACAACTGAAATTGTTTTGAAGCCATTAAATAAAGCCAGAAAACTCTTAGCAAAATCTATGATCTCTTTAACGTGTACAATCAATATTAACTTGCATTAGATAGAGAAAATTGGTCGATTTGAGAGAAATGCTTTATTTTGTTTTTATGTGATACTGGTGTGAACTTGAATGAATGCGGTAAATCTCTAGTGAAAGCGAGCTTGAAAATTAATTGAAAAGATAGTCAGTTTATGTAAAGTTTGTAGGAATTTTTTTTTGATATTGTGTTTGATTAAATACTATTAAAATATGTTATAGTTCAGTCAGTTTATCATCCTTGATGATTTCGTGAACATAGAAATAAAAATATTTAGCCAAATTCACAAACGTATAACTGTATTTCCTTTAGAGTTTTTTTCCAGTTATAACTTTTTAAATTAAGTAAATGAATATTAAAAAAAAAGAAATTTTATTATATAACAAAAAAAAAGTATATAAAAGCATTTCTTATTCCTTTACAAATGTATCCCTTTTCTCGGCTGTTGTATGTTGATTATAAATATTTAACACTAGAAAGATTGAAACTTAGTGTATATATATATATTGTCCAAAAGCAGTCAAAATGACTGCATTGTTAAAGAATGATTAATGTGTAAAGAAATTTGTTTAAAATTAGCTTTTGATATTTTTTATATTATTTACAGTCATATAATAAGTTATTAGTAAATATTAACAATAAAAAACTACTTCACTTGGAAAAAAATGTATTCTAAAAAATTCTAAGAAATTGTGCATTACATATGTAATTGTTTTTCTAATTGAAATTAAAAAGCAGTAAAAATGACTTCCTTGGATAATCTAGTGTTAAAGATTTCATAAATTATATTGCTTATGTAGAAAAATTAAAATTACCGTAAAGTACCATATATATTTCATACCATCATCATCATAATTATCTATAATGTTATAGATAATTATGATTTTCTATAATGTCTAAATCCTTCTCACTATTGCTTTAGAGTTATTTAAGAATTATATTAAATTATCTGAGTAAAATAATTCTAAATTAAATAATTTGGTGTTTTTTATCTGTGAATAAATTCTTATTTTCATCTCCAGTATGCATCCATTTTCGAAAAAAAATTACTTTTTTAAATATTTAATTTAACATTATATATTTATTAGTATATTTATTTCCAAAGTTCATCTATTTTAAGCTATTTGCATCGTAATATATTGCTTAGAATTTCTCAAATCTGGGAAATAGTCATGAGGTAATTGGAGAAGCAAATTAGAGAAAATATTAACACGAACAAAAAATAGCTCTAAAATTTATCTACTTGAGTACATAATACAGTTCTAGAATATTGCATTTAAATGCAGAACGTATATAAGAAGTAAATAAATTCAGTATTAGATGGCTTAGACTAAAATACTTTTGAATTTAAAGCATAACAATTTAATTTAGCGAATAAATCTTATAACAATTGCCAGTAGTTTTGTGTGGGAGCCTTCCCTAGCGAGATAAAAACAGCAACAAAAGATTCTACAATTTCTTTTTACACAAACAACTTTCAAGAGACAAACATGATGACACCGCACAAAAGATTAATACAGTCGCTGGCGTTGGTGAATGGCACGACAAAATAATATTTTAGACAAAATAATAAGAATCGAACTGTAAATAATAATAATTATCGAATAGAAATTAAGTACAGCATCTAATATATATTATAAAGGCGAAAGTTTGTGAGTATCTTTGTGGGTCTTTCACGCAAAAACAACTGAATGGATTTTAATGAAACTTCACAGTAATATGGCTTATACATCAGAATAACACATAGGCTAAAATTTATAAAGATACTGTGAGAAGTTTTCAAAATATAACGACAATTGTCAAAAAAGTAGGAAAAAATCTGCCATTTGCAAAAAAGCCCGTGACAGCATTCATCTATCTTTTTTATCCCTTCTGTTTTGTCTACGCCATCCTCAGTGCGCTTTCGCTTTTCATTCATTCCGTTCATCAGTGTCGTCACTGTTTTTATTTCATAATAAAACTAGATTTCGAAGGGAGAGGGGGTGGCAAGATTTTAAAATAAAATAAATACAACAAAAAGTAATATTAATGTATTACACTTCCTGATATAAATTATTTACACTATTTTAAGCGTTCATCACACAAAATTTGTAACTATGACAGTGGAAGGAAAACTATGAAGTTAAAATAAAATATCAAAATGTTTTTATCATTTAGTTTTTTTTTCTTTTTGAATGTTTTTTTTTCAGTACATCTAAATATATATCTACGCTTCCCCCATACTGTTTTTTATAACATTTATATATATATATATATATATATATATATATATGTGTGTGTTTTTTAAAAGTATTTCTATTAATTCATTACTAAATTAATTATTTGTTAATTAAAAATGTACATTGTCTATTATTTTGGATAAAAATACATTTCAGAGACATTTTTAAGCTAACTAAAGAATCGTTTTCTTTTTATTGCTTCACATTAATAATTTTTTAACTAATGCAATATTGTTTTTTAAAAGTCATAGATCGAAATTTGAAGCTATATTTTATCTGTGAGGGGGAGGGGAAGAGGAAACAGTAATTTTACACTAAAAAATCGTGTTATGCCGGGCTAGAGGGAGGGGGGGGGAAACCTGTCTTAAATCGAAAATATGTGGAACAAATTTCGAAAAAGGGAAATTTAATGAAATAATTTTAGAAATCACTCACATTGTGCGCTCGTACAAACACACACATAATTGCTGGCGTCATGAGGGAAAGAGAAAGCCCGTGCAAAGCCGGGCCATGCTGCTAGTATATATATAAATGAACATACAAATAAACAATTACTGATAAAAAAATACAATTTGATTAATAATAAAAAAAACAATCCCATCAAACAAATATGATTATATAACACTATTTTCTCTTAAACCGTCTAAAATAATTAAAACAGCATGTTCAACTGTTAAAAGCAAAGTTTCTGTAAAATGTTTCATAAATCATCCAATATGCTTATTTTATGGTCAGATTAAGTTGTTTTGGGATCAAGATATGAGGGATAGCTCTCTCTCTTCTTTTGAGATTGCTAAAATTTTCATAAATTGTGCAACAGGTTTAAACGACCAATTAAATGAGTTGCGGGGATCGATGAGTTTGTTGTAAAACAAATTACTGAGTATCATGTCTTTCATTCATTTAATTATTCATGTATAAGATCTATTTTGCATGATATGGCTGTTTCAAAGCACTGCCTCTAAAACTAAAATGATGGAGTTTTATGCATGTATATCGTTGCCCAGTAAGCGAGTTCATCATTAACTAGTGAAGTATAGTTCTTTAGGAAAGCAAATTGCTCAGAAACGAGAAATGTTACAAAATTTCTTTATTAAATCGAAAGAGGGTAATGGGAACTAGTAGAAAATTGTTTTTTTATGGATAAAATCATTTGAAAACTATATATATTAGTTGTTTTTTTCAAATATAAGTGGAATAACATATCAACACATTATTTCACAACTATTTTTGACAGGTTTTAAATGAGTAAAAGACTTAAACCTGCAAGTTTCTCATGGAGCTTCCCTTTCTTTGGAGTGCATTAGGAGAAGGGAATGTCACAGCGAAGGCATCGTCCTTGTTACTCGACCGCAGTTCAAAATTCCGTTAATTTCCCTGGTGTTGCTTCAGAAAGTGGTATAAATTAAAATCAAATCAAATAAAATTTTGGTGGATCTGCTTATATAATCTACAGTGTTCTCATAGTTGCAAGCGGGAACTGGCCCCCTGTTCTACAATCTAGTGCACTGCTGAAGTTGTCCGATAAGTAGATATTTTACAAGAATAGCAAAGCAGAATTTTTCTTATAGAGTATTTGTTGCCATCAAAAGGACGCAAAATTCTCAAATTATTGAACTCAATTGTGCTGTTTTTAAGGTTTTTACCTTTTCATCTTTCATTTTAGTGGCTGCATCAGCCACTATACTTGCGTCATGGTCCCATCCAACCTTTTTTGGGGGTCTAAACTGTAAATAATCTTGAGGCTTCAATTTCCACAATGTTTTTTTGCTAGTCCATTGGCTTTAAATGCACATAAACTAAGTCCTTTTAAAGCCAAACTTTTTTTTCCATTTTTGCTAAATACTCTTACTTCACTAACAATTCTTTTGAAACTGAAGTCAATCGTTATATTCATTGAAGTAGAAATCATTCTGAATCGGAGCTATGGAAAAGTTACAGGAGATAATACCTCCATACGCGAGAAAACAGTACCTTCAAAAATTAACATACGTGCAAGCTTCTTGAAAATGATCTCAACTGGATAGTTGCGCTACTTTATTACTCGTACTATTTTTAAATAAAGATGTTAATTTAAAGTTGAGATTTTTATCTCGCGTAAAAAATAAATTCTTCGGTAATTTTTTCGAAGACATCGTCATCATCTGGTGTCTTTTTCCATCACGTCTGCGTGATTTTTTAACCCCAATTTATGATGTTTGACTATGGGCTATATATATATATATATATATATATATATATATATATATATATATATATATATATATACAGATTTTATTTTACAAGTAAGTTTTTCCTAATATTTTCTATATAATTTTTTTTATTATTCCTCTCCTTGAGAGTTTCATTATTGTTCTTTTTTCTCAATTTATTTTTACTATTTTCTTAGGTTCTCCATCCACGTGTTGTATTAGGCTTAACTTTTCAACTTGGCTCTTTTTTTCTCTTCCTATTATGTTGAAAATTTCTGCTGTATGGGGAAGGTTGGTTCCACAAAGCATTGCTAACCCTAATTTGCTGGCCTAATTCAGTGACAGCTTTAGAAATCTTTAATAGGTCTCCAGTTTATTCCAAAGACTTTTGTGTATCTACATTTGTTACATATATATATATATATATACATATACCTGAAACAGATAAATTGCAGTTACCTCATGGTCTTTTCACCAAACCTTAAAATCATCAAGTCACATAAGCTCTCCAATTCAAA
Source organism: Trichonephila clavipes (assembly GCA_019973935.1). Lineage (NCBI taxonomy): Eukaryota > Metazoa > Arthropoda > Arachnida > Araneae > Nephilidae > Trichonephila > Trichonephila clavipes. The sequence goes on along the minus strand of BMAU01017187.1, from coordinate 989,171 downwards.
ACAATGCATCATTCAATGATTAAAAAGTCTTTTTATAAATTTCAAATGGTTACAAAACGTTTGTTACATTAAACATGCTTTTTACATATCGAAAATATAGTTATGTTATTTAAAGTCATGTTATAAATAAAACTGCAATGTCATCTTTAGTCTCTCTATCACTATTTCTGCCTTTACTTCTCTATTTCTCTTTGTATGTTTGTATATAATGATCAAGAATACATGCTAGAAATATGCATCAAAATTAGTAGTGTTATTCTAATCAGTAGTTAGTCACAAATTTATAACATTACTAAGAAAATATCTGCATGACAAAAAAAAAAGTTTAAACAAAAAAAAAGAAAGATTAGATAAAATTGAGTGACAACATTAAAAAAATGTCTTTAATAGTTTTTGTTGATATAAAAGTTTGGTGGATACTGAGGATAAAATAACGAATCAAAATGAAATATTTTTAGTTTAGTCCTTAAGAGAGCATTTGAATATTTTGTACTTTAATTGCAGAAAAATTACAAAACGAAGAATGAAAAATAAGAGACTGTACAAAAACACGAAATTTAATTATTTTTAATATAAAAAAGGGTTTTCGTTTTTGAAATATTGCAATATTTTTAATGAAAATACTTTCAATATTTCTGAATACGGCTTACTCTATGTTAAGAACAGAGTTCAACATAAATAGAAAGGCACTAGAGGGCTAATAATTAAAATTTGGTGATAAAAAATGTGGTCATGTATACTATTGTATTTTGGATCCTGTAGTATTACTTCATGTAGTTCTTTTTCCTTACTAAAATATTTTCTTAGCAATTTGCGAGCGTATTTCAATGAAAATTCAAAAAAATCAGCACAAGAGTAGATAGATCATGAAGATGCATTTTTCTTGCGTTAAAATGGTTAAAAACAGTTATTAATATAAGAATTTTGTAAAAAAAAAAAAAAAATTGCTGTATATACTTCGTATAAGTTACTATAAAATATTAATAGTTAATAAATCACAAAAAAGTTAGGAAAACGAATTTAATACTTAACCAGTTTGATTTAATAACTAAAATGATGTTATTTAACAAACTGAGTTTCATTCAACAGTAATATACCATTATACGACGTTTCAATTCGTTAATCTGACAGCCAATCAACAAATGGCGAGGATAGGTCTTAGAAACTATCCTCAAAAACGATATTTTAAGTATCTATTTATTTATATAATCTCGACAGTTTTCACTATTTTTGATGGTAAGGGGTGTTTTTTTTAGAGGTATAGAACTTTAAATTGCAATAAAACAACGATGTATTATTCGATTGAAATGAATTTTTTTATTCGAAAGATAATCCTGTGGCATTACATTTTAAGTATGATTTCTGGCATATGACTGCCACAGCTGGCTCGGATGTAGTCCAATCTGGACGTCCAATTTTCGATGACTTTTTCCAACATTTGGGGCCGTATATCGGCAATAACACGGCTAATGTTGTCTTCCAAATGGTCAAGCGTTTGTGGCTTATCCGCATAGACCAATGACTTTACATAGCCTCACAGAAAATAGTCTAGCGGTGTTAAATCACAAGATCTTGGAGGCCAATTCACAAGTCCAAAACGTGAAATTAGGCGGTCTCCAAACGTGTCTTTCAATAAATCGATTGTGGCACGAGCTGTGTGACATGTTGCGCCGTCTTGTTAAAACCACAGCTCCTGGACATCATGATTGTTCAATTCAGGAATGAAAAAGTTAGTAATCATGGCTCTATACCGATCACCATTGACTGTAACGTTGTGGCCTTCATCGTTTTTGAAGAAGGATTGCACCAGCCCATAAAGCGCACCAAACAGTCAGTTTTTCTGGATGTAACGGTGTTTCGTCATACACTTGTGGATTAGCTTCACTCCAAATGCGGCAGTTTTGTTTGTTGACGTAGCCATTCAACCAGAGGTGCGCTTCATCGCTAAACTAAATTCGCTTATGAAAATCGGGAACAACGGCAATCTCGTTTTGGGCCCATTCGACGAATCTACGCCTTGCTTGATCCTATTTATAATGTAATGCCACAAGATTATCTTTCGAATAAAAAATTCATGTCAATCGAATAATACATCGTTGTTTTATTGCAATTTAAAGTTTTATACTTCTAAAAACACCCTTTAAAAAGGCAGCTGCGTCTAAATAACTGAGATTCAATTTCAAATTTTTTGGATATTTGAGATTATAGGCTAGTTTAGACTGTCGGAATAATATGTAAAATATTTTTACCCTGGCTTAGCGTAGGAATTTCCTACGATAATTTTTAAGTGCTCAAATGAGCATTCCACAAAATTTAAACTAATTAATTATCACACACACACACAACCTTAAAATTTACACAAATGTTATTCACAAAGACTGAGGTAGGTATTAAATTCACACACTATAAATTTATTAACTAATTTTTACAAATGTTTTTTGATTGTTAAAAAAAGTATGGGTAGTGTTAAGGCTTGATTTAATTCATATTCTTCTATTTCTTTTGTACTTTATATAAATCAAAAAACATCAATGCAAATAAATGCTCTCTGTATTTTTATTCCTTATTTTCATTGATTATTATTGTTATCATTATTATTAAAAGTTCTGTTTTTAACTAATTTTTAAAACTTGCTTGGATTCTCTGGTGTTTGAATTAATTTAAAGTTACAATATAAAAGTGAAAATGAAGAGTCGAAGCAAAAAAAAAAAAAAAAAAAAAGAGTGAGAACCCCATAACTGATTTACTTACTCATTGAAATATAGTATATAATAAAAGGTTAAGTTTTTGAAAGAAAAAAAAATTAAACAGAAAAACGAATAATTGTAAAATGACGCAATGCAATCTTAGAAATACAAGAATTGATATGAAGGCGCTGTTTAATGCCAAAAATCAAGAGAAAATGGAAACAAAGAACGAAAATCGAATGTTATAAGAGGAGAAGTAGAAGAAATTAAATTATGAAAAATAGATTGTTTTCAAATGGGTGATGCATTTTAAATTTTAGCTATGCATCTAAAATTAAGTTTCATGCTGTTTCAAGCAAGAACAACGTTGATGTCCCAAAATCACTGTTTAAATGTGCGAATTTTCTCATGTACGGAATTCAATTTAACTCAAAAAATGTCGTATAGATTGGTGTGGAGGCATTCAACTGTTAAACTTAATAGTATTTCGATGGTCTTATTGTTGTCATGAGGAAATTCAATTTAGAGAAAGCAATAAAGTTCCATCCTCTTTTCAATTGACTAAAGCTCAAACTTGTGAAGTCTATTTTCAATAGCTTAAATTTTTATTTTTTGAATCACAATATAATGGCGTGAGTCATAAATTCAAAAAAATAAAATAAAATAAAAAATAACAAAAGGAGGAGGGAGAGGGGGAAGTTGAGCGAAAACTAATTCCTGCTTGTATATTAAATCTAAGCACATTTTATATTTCGACGAAAATATATCGGATTTCAAAAGAGTCTCCTTTCTTATACGAAGTTTTCCTTGAAGCCCAGATCAGGCCTTATTCAAAGAAATTATGTTTTTATTGCTTATTTTTTCTTTTTGAGCTTTCTGTGCTTACATCATTTATTAATTTAAACCTGTAAGGATATTTGAAGCTTGGCTTACGAAAAATATTTAGCTTTATGCCTTTGTTTTTAAGCTTTTATAGAAAGCATATTTTATATTGCACATTCCTACTCAGTTTCTTTTCAAACTCGAGCTGTGTATGACAGAGTATTGAAATGTAAATTCCTTTTATTTTTATTCACTTGAAAACATTTGTACAGATTAATAAATGAAAAATTGCTATGAGAGAGATGGATGAAAAGTACATGTTTTTAATACATTTTGTATGAAATAGAATCAGAGTAAACGAAAAAGAAATTAAAAATAACATAAGAAAAAATCTTAATAAAATTTTTTTATATCAATTTTTATTTCCTTTTGATGATATTAGAACAACGTATCATCACACACACATTTTACCTATGATTTTAGGACGATACTAGGAAGAAATGAAATTCAAAATTATTTAAGTAAAATTTTCATATATGTTAACTTATAGCTAGATAATTCATGTAAACTTGCTAGAATATAAAATTATTTACGAACATTTACACTCATATTTTATATAACTTTAAAAAATACAGACTTTCTTATTACCAATACTGAATATATTTATTAGTCTCCCATTTCTTGATGTGGAAATGTAATTGCCCTTACAGTAGAACAATTCTGCGAGACATTTTCGTCTTCATCGTTAAACTCAGGCATATTTCAAAATTTTTAAAAGAAACATTTTCATTATTGATTAAAAATTTTAAAATTATATCTTTATAAGAACTTTAAGAATTATTGAATCACTAAATGAAATCGTTTTCGAAAATGATTTCGTTTCGTTATATAAAAGTTAGGAATTCATTTAAGTACACTTGAAGATAGTCAAAAGAATTAACCCTCTAAAATGATTATATTAATTGTGATCTGAATGCAAGAAAAGAAACCAAAAGTGTAATTATTTTTACATTAATCTATCTAAAAACGTAAATATTTTTTGAATCAAACAAAACTTAGCCTTTTTGTCCTTCGAAATTTGTCAAACGTCTTTGCTTGTGATTGTTTCAATTTTCTCTCGATGGGGAAGAGGAATATTTTTTTTCTTCTCGGATGCTGGTAATTCAGTAGTAGACGAATTAACTTGTAAGCTAAGATAATGAAATGAATAAATTTGTATAAAGAGAATGCATTATAATATTGAATTTATAGCATTAAGTTATTAATGATATTTCTAGAATATTTAAATCTGATAAACCTCTTACGATATGATGTTATTAAAAAGCAAAATTACTTTTTGATCACTAAGAAGAAATCACGCAAACTTTTTCTTTTTGCAATATAGATTAGACAATAATTTTAGCGGAAGATTTCTTTCCGAAAATATAAAAAAAGAATAGCGATTTCTCAATTTTTTTTATACAATATTAAGCTCTATCTTTGTCTCTTACAAAAATTAAAAATTTATTTATACACGACTGAGCTTCCAAAATGAAAAATTACGAAGGAAACATCCAACCGGTATAAATTTTGTATCAAGTATACACCTTGTTAAGTTATCAAAACATTAGCATTGCAGTGCGCAGGAAAATCACACGCGCTAGAAGCGCATGTTCAAGCGTTACTAGAATTATGCCCCTTCCCCTCTTTTCAGTGAGAGGCATATGTATGCTTCCTTGAAGAACATTTAAGTCAGTCGAGTACGTTTGACATACTAATAATTGTGGCTTATAGAGAATGAGGAATATCCTTCCAAGAAATCAGAGTTCGTGTCGGAAGAAATCTAGCCACACAAAGCGAGCGATGCGAATATTGGATTGGTGGTTACAAGAGGAAGAATTGACCAAATGGAAGAACTCAGACAGACATGCCGTGCGCATGGCAATGACGAAAATTACACTGTAACGTATATAAACCTAACTAAGAATTAGAGTATGTTTCTCAACAATCTGTGTCAGTTTGAGCCATTTGATATTGTTTGCAGCAGATGGGAATTTCAGCTAGATGTCCATTCTTACGATTGCACATCACATGCCCGTGGTAACCTAGTGGTTATAGTCACGAATCCATGACTACGTGTCATGAGTTTGATCCCTAGTATAGCTGAAAACACTCAGTGTAGAGGAGCGGGTGCACATTAAATCTCTCGAGACTGAAAGTCCTCCCGCTTGGTAGTTAGGAGAAGGGGATGCCAGATCAGGGGTGGTTATTGTCACTTGACTGAGGTTCAACATTACAAGGTCCATCTACGATAGACCTCGTGTTTTCTTATAATGCGATGTTAATAAAGCGTGGACTCACTTGACTCCACAACACGAGTGTATGCTGCAGCAATGAGTTGGAATGGTAAAAAGGAATTGTACAATATTGTCTTTTTAAGTAGAATTACGTCTCTACTTAGAACATCACAATGGTCGTATCGAGTCTGATGGCATTGAGACGGAAGATGTCATTACTATTGCACTATGTATCTCTATACCGGTCCTTCACTTGATATTATGATTTCAGATGGTAATGGGTCCTACTACTGCCCTCTAAGATCTATCTTCTGTACACTCAAAGGCCTCCGCTAAGTCTCTACATTTTTAAACCTATTGTCATTTTTTACTTTTTTAGGCTTGCTTACTACCGTGTTTCAACAGAAAAAAGTCAGATCATACTTAGACTGCACGTGATACAACAGTGAACACGTCTTTATTACACTTTTGCCACAGCTTTATGTTCATATGATAATTATCCATTTGCTGTTTAGTTATTACCCTAATTTGTCGCCTATCGAACCTATGCAATCAATAATTATCAAACGTCCTACCCAGCATAGAGCCCTCGCTGCTACTCTTGAAAATTCTTGGTTAAACTGTGAAAATCGCATTTACTTTTCTACCCCCATGAACACATCCAAATCCTCTTTCTGTAAGTGCCGAGGCGCGTTGCAATAATTATTGCTTGCTGTGAGGGCTGCACAAAATACTGACTTTTCAATAAATCTAATGGAACTGTTACTGTTTCACCCTTCTGTTTTATGTTGATTTGTCGAATAAATATGGCTTTGATATTTTTTGCCTATCAGATGTTGCTACAGTGTATGACCATACTATAAGTTAAACGATGTTTTTAATTCTTTTATATAAAAATTACTAAATAAATTTCCATTATTGTCAAAGGAAAAAATTTTATTTACAAATGTGAAACATAAATATATTTATAAAATCATAATAATGAAAACAATTTCAATTCTACAGCTTTCTTACTGTTACCATGCCATAAGTACAAATAAGCAATAATTATATTATTTATAAATTTATTTGATTAGTTTCTAAATTTATAAGCTCAGACAAAACCAGCAACAAGTCAGATTAAGAGAATTATATATATATATATATCTTTTTTATATTCATAAAACATGTACAATACAGAATCTGAAAGGAATGACAAAAGTAGGATTCTGTTTGAAGCTAATAAAAAACATTACTTATAATTAAGACAATCAAAAGGCACTTTGCAAGTGCAATGAAAACTCAGCCTGTATCTTGATTCCACTCTTCAAGTTCTGCCAATAAACTGACTAGAAATACCTCTTCTAAGAATCATCTCAAATAAAGTTTTCCTTTACTTAGTTTATTAATATATCCTCTTTTTTAATTTCTTATAGAGAGCAAATTACCATATGTATTTATTTATATATATATATACATATAAACTAGAAGGTATTTCGTTTCAATTCTTGTCTATTTGCCTTAATAAAGGATAATGAATCTGGGTTCACGCAGGGAGTAGTAGAATGGATATAATGATTTAAAACAATGTAAAATGGCTTAATAATGTAAATGCGTTTTTAGAACTAAGTGGAAATTTTAATTTAAATCCATCCAGTTGGTAAAATAAATTTTATTCCTAGAATTTCACAAACTTTTCAGATGATAGCAGAGAAATATTTTCAGCTTAGAAAAAACACCATTTATGAATGATGCGTGTGTATGCGAATATTTAAATTGTAAACTTTTTATTGATTTGCCCTTACATTTGTAAAGTTCATTATTTAATACATTGATTTTAAATTTATCCTTATATCATGTATTTATTTACTAAGATTAAAGAGAATAATTTTTCTATCCATTTGTAAAGCTCTTTACTTGATTAATAAAATAATAACTAAAGGTGAGTTTAAGATGATTTGCAATCTTTTTTTTATCAATGCTCCATTTCTCTAGCTCTTTTAAAACCAAATATCACTAATATATATATATATATATATATATATATATATATATATATATATATATATATATATATATATATATATATATATATATATTCTATTTTCGTTTTTTTTTCCTCAGAATTTTTTTGTTGTTGCATAGTTTGATTTTTTTTACAACCTCAAACATTCCTTGTCTATTTTTTCCCCCTTGTTACTTGTTCTGAGTTTTCGAAATGCACGCTTCTATTTATATCATTTCGTTGCTCGTGTTTCTGAGTCTTGTTTTCAACTGAAATATACAGTGAAGCTTTTTGTTAATTCTTTTCATTTTCTGACGTGGCCACAGTAGCCCGTTGATCATGGTCGTGAACTAGAGACGGGCGTTGTCAAGTTGTGGGTTCGAGACTTGTTGCCACTGAAGAGCCATCGTGTAGAAGGGCTGATGCACGTTAAATATGTTGGAGCTCAAAGTCCTTTCGTTTGTTTGGTGTGGAAGTTTGGGGAATGGAATGTGTGCTGCAGTGTCGTCTTCGTCACTTGACCGTGGTTCAAAACTACGAGATTCATAGCCTATAGTCCTCGAGTTAAGGTATCCGACTATCCTAAAATCATGATTTTTTTTCAAAAATTGACCAATTTTGTTTATGATTTTATTTTATAGGTCATCCTATTAGCTTAATAAAAATACCAAGTTTTTTATTTTCCATTCACTAGAACAAAAACTACAAGTGTTTTAGTAAAAGCAGATACCCTAACTTTGCTCGAGATGTCAAACTTTAAAATGCGTTTTACTCGAAATGTGTTTTTTTGCGAGAAGTTCAAACGGGGATAGTGATTGCTCAAAAAGTTTTGAAAATAATTTGCTGAAATTTTTTGTGTATGTTCTGTATAACAGTAGAACTGTTTTGACCTTCACATTTATCAATCACTGTTTTATTTCAAAATTTACAGTCCTTTATGTGAATAAAATCACCGTCTTTTTAAGCAATTTCATATAATCACTAAGATAAAGTGCTCTTGTTTTTGTAAAAATTAAAATATCTCTTATCCTGAAGGTCATTTCAAACATGAATAATAAAGTAACACATCAAAATTGAAAAATTGAGAATTTGTTCATAAATATTTTTTACAGAGCGGGCCCCGTTTATGTAATTTTTTGTATATTTTTACCAGTTTGTTCCCATTTTAATAATAATAAATTTTTTTTCTGCTTTCCATTTTAGGATTTTTTCCTTAAAATATACTGAATAAATCTAAAAATCAAAAAAATCCCCATATTTACATTTTTTCAAAAAAAAGTTGTCGCAAGTAGTCGGATACCTCAAGAGAGCAATGTTAATAAACTCTCACTCATTCATTCATTTTCTGTCACCATTAATTTATAAAGATTTTTTCACGCCCCTTCCTTAATTAATATACTTTTCAGCACATTTAATTCAAATGTATAACCTGTTCTTACGAGGAAATAACATGTAACTTGTAATGTAAACTTGTAGTATAACTCACAAATTGATAATTCGTGGTGTTATCATTATAGTCATGAGACTCTTTTTCCTTATTTAATTCTACATCAATAATTACTTTACCCTTTTGAAGGATTTTTTTAGTTTTCTTCTGGCTATGAATTAGCATTTATATCATGCGTCAGTAATAATTTTTTTTGAGAATATTCTCTAAGAAGTTGGGCTGTTTCTTCATGCTGTTTGTTCAACCTTTTGTTCGATATTGATTCAACTTTAAATCAAAGAACCTGAGATATAGCCAAAAAAATTTTAAACTGTTTAATTCACTTAAAAGAAAAATTAATAGAGATTTTGCTGAGGTATAAAAATATGCATGAAATATTTTTTTGACTAATATTTTTTTAATGATTCTTCCATATACTTTTTTTGCAGCGACATTTGGGGAAACTATTTCAAAACTCAAGAAACTTCATTAAATATTTAGAATCAAAGCTCTGCAAATCCTCTCTTAGCTTAGTTGTCATATTTCTAATTGTATGACATGCTCAAAATCTCTTTTATTAATACTGTATTAAAAGGAGATTAAAATATACAAGTGCTTATATCTCTTAGGTTGCTTCGTATGTACCAATTTTTTCTAAATAAGTGTAAAAGGTTCTTTTTCTTTTCTTATATTAAAGGGGATCATTTTTTAAAATTTTATTTATAAAAGTTTATATTTCATTAATTTAAAAAGAAAAAAAATATAGAGAAATATATTGCTCTTTTTCAGCATTTTAAAAATACAGGGAATAAACACTTGTGTAATCTTTGAAACATTTTATCCTTTCATTTCAGAATATAGATTCGTTACATCTGATTATGCTGAAAAATGAAATTACAGTCAAAATATCGAAATTCGTATGATGATTAAGTTCTTTTTTGTTTGCGCTTTAAGTCATAGCTTTCTGAATCTGTTTTTATTTTCCACTATAATTAATAGAAAAGGAATCGCAAGCAATTAATTTTAGACATTATACATTATTAATAACGTTTAGAGTAAACTTAAATATCTGTTTCCTTTGAAAACTATATTTTTTGTAAAAATAGTTCAATCTTGAAAACATAATAACCAGAAATTTTGTCCTTGAAATCATAAATTTTTTGAGTAGTTGTTTTTATATTATTTTGAAGAGCCTGGTCTGGAAATTTTAAGGAATATCCATTTTTATTAGATTTCTTCAATTTTAAAGTTAGTACTTTCAAAAAATTTAATGAAAACTGAACCTGATTATGAACCTGATTTGTATCAAATATCACAAGAGTCACTTTCATTTACACTTAAAAATACACTACGCAGTCACTTCCAAGAAATAACTCTCAACAGACTCACAAATGATCAAAAAATGAACTACTGCAAAAACCCATTGTATACATTGAGCTTCTGATGTCTGTTGGAAACTTGAGTAACTACTAGGAGATAACTTCTGTGGTAGCTTAGTGAATGTACCATTTATCATCAATTTTTGAGACATTCAAGCAAATGGTACGGTTTATTTACCACCACGTAATAAACGAATAAGAATTGGTGGTACAACATATGTACTACCAAGAATGAAAGAGTTAAGGGGTTAAATCTGTCGAGGTTCAAAGTCTTCCCGTCGGCATGGTATGGTAGTTTATCTCGAGAGGAGGTGCCAGCTTAGGTGTCATCATCGTCATTAGAATGAGGCTCAAAATTACGAAGTCCGTCACCTATTGCTCTCGATTTGCTTATAGTGCTTATAAAAAATATAGCGCTTATAAAAATAAATTTGCTTATAAAAATTCACTCACTCGGGGGGAAATTGTAAACAAGAAGTTATATCCCCCAAGAGGGTATGGATTGTTATATGTAAGTCACTGAAAATTGTTTTGTTTTTCAGCCTCAACAGGTTACCCCTCCGAACACTCTCACCGTGGATAGGCACATTACTGTGTACGTTCTCCTTGCTGGGGTGGCCGGAGGATTGATGCTTGCTGTGGTCGTCATGGTTTGCTGCAAGGTGTGTCTACGCAAAAAGAAGCCGCTCACAAGGTAAGTTGCTTAAACTTTCAGATTTTTTTAAATAGGTTACATCGTTTCAGAATGAATGTTCGCGTGGACTAGTACAGTTTCATGACTGTCTCATTACAGCAAAATTAAAGAAACACCTATTTGTAAGTCAAATATCATGGAGCGAGAAGTTTTCTAAATGCATTAAAAAAGGAAATTATTTTACACTATTTTAAGACAAAATATCTTTAAAACATCTAATAAATTTATGCTACCTCAAATTGTTAATTAGTGAGTTTATTATTTCTCACTGCTATTGTTAATCACAATTGAACGTTTTAAATTCATCTTACTTTGTTTATTATGAGTTAAAGAAATTTGGCATTATGATTTTATTAAGAAATAAACTGTTTAATTTTATGTTTTTTTTATTTCATAGAATTTGAAATAAAATTAAAATTGCTTGTGTAAAATAATCTTTTTAAATTTCATTACTGATAAAATTAAATAACAGGCAAATGACATACAAATTTAATAATTAATATTTTTTGTCTTATAAGGGTTGGAAAAAGTACCGAAGCAATAAAATTGGTACTTTAATTGGAATAAAGAATTAAAATAAATTCCTTATTAAGGCATTACAGCTTTCTCGCACAAAATCCACGATCGAATTGATGGACTACTACAAAACCTGACCAGACACTTTTTTTTTCGAAAGCAATCTAGCAACGGTTTTCTTTTTTTCCAATTCACAATTTCTACAAATTGTGAAGAATTACGAATAACTAAAGAAACAAAATTCTTTTGCAGGATCAAGTTTCAATCCTTTATATCCCTTATTCCTATCCAAAAAATCTGAGTTATTTTATTATTTTTTTTTTCATCTTTTATTCAACCTCGATGAAATAAACGTTTTTATAACTTGAAACATTTTATTTTAAAATAACAATAAATATCGGCATTGTGTCTTATTGCTAGCATTTGATACTTATACTCTATACAATTTGCGACAAAGTAACTATCTTGAGTAGGAAAATGTGTATTATTTTGAAATAACTATTTATTTCTTATCTTATATATATTTCACCATCTTTTTTTATTTCTTATTTTTTTCGTGTGGTCTCGGCTCTGTTTAACATTATATAACAGTTTATGATTGGAGTGTATGTATATATATATGCATATACACTCTGTCGCAAAAAAATATATGCACCCAGAAGAAATCAAGCTACAATGACGAAACTCGGCAAGAATGTAGTCTGGTAAGAGATATGCAAATGATTAAAATTTCGAAGCCAATGAGACAAGGCTAAGTGTGCTATGCGCATATTAGTTGCGCAACTGGGAGAGTTTAAAAGCATGAGTACGAGCGCCGTACGGCTATCCAAACGAATCTGATGACTTTGATAGACGATATTGAGACTTAGGATGCCTCTAAGACGTAACCGGCGGCAGTACGAGCAGCTGACGGACTTTGATAGGGGCCGTATAATAGGCCTCAGAGAAGCAAGTTGGTCGAATAGACGTATCAGCCGCCACCTCGGTCGGAGCGATATGGTAGTTGCTCGGTGTTGGCAACAGTGGATCACAGAAGGTAGAGTGTACCGTCGCGGAGGGTCAGGACGTCCCAGGAACACAAATGATCGCGAGGATCGTGCAATCAGAAGAGTGGCCACTTCGGCACCAACAACGTCGCTAGCATCGATTCAACGCCACTTACCTCCTTCCAGACAGCCAGTGCCATCAAGAGAAACCATAAGGAGACGACTGACCGAAGTTGGCTTGAGGAGCCGACGTCCGCTAAGACGCTTACCACTGACCCCGCATCATAGGCAGTGTCGACTGGATTTTTGCCGACCTCGGGCAACTTGGAGTGTGACAGATTGCAGACGTGTTATCTTCAGTGATGAATCCCGATTCAGTCTCAGTGCTGATGACCACCGAACACGTGTCTGGAGGCGCACCGGCCAGCGGTCCGATCCGGCATTTATTGTCGAGCGGCATACAGCAATTTCACAAGGTGTGACAGTGTGGGGAGCAATTTCTTGGGACACACGATCATCTTTAGTGGTCCTTCAAGGCACTTTGACAGCTCGCAGATACGTGGGCGATATTTTAACGCCGATTGTGCTACCCATGCTATCAAGTCGCCCAGGTGTCATTTATCAACAGGATAATGCTCATCCACATACTGCGCGACTCTCCCAACAATGTCTTCAAGGATATGACGTCCTACCATGGCCTGCCAGGACACCAGATCTTTCGCCAATAGAGCATGTCTGGACGCGCTTTGAAGTCAACTGCAGCCGTCCCGAGATACAGGAGAATTAACTGCGCAGATGCAAAGACTATGGCAGGATCTTCCACAGGGGGTCATAAGTGATCTAATTGAATCGATGCCACGCCGAATTTCGACTTGTATAGCTGCCAGAGGTGGCTTTACTACTTACTGATTTTTAACCTTTTGCAAGCTGTAACCGCTTAATAAAATGATATTTTGTTCTGAATTTTTAATCATTTGTTTATTTTCATATACACTACATGCATACCAAATTTCGTGAATGTAGCTCAATTTCTTCTGGGTGCATATATTTTTTTGCGACAGAGTGTATATACATAAAATCGCATTCTCAGTTTTTTAAAGGAAGGGTAACCCAAATCTTTGTTGAATGATTTACAAAAAAGGAACAACGTGGACGGATGACAAATGCTCGTAGAATAAGAGGGAGAGCAAAAACTTAGCGTTGGATTGGCAATAGTAAAAAAATAAATAAATAAATAAAAGTACGATAAATTTACTTTTACCAAAATTTAATACGTTGTCCTTTTTTATATTTTGAGAATTTTCCATTCTGTTTTCTTTTTGTTAGTCGTATTTACCTTTTTCATACCACAAATGTCAAAATATCTTAAAAGCTTATTTTTCTTCTTAATATGAATCCTTTGAGATAAAGGAATAGTATTTTTATGTAAAAGCATTTAAATTTCTTTTTCCTTGAGTGGGTAACAGAAGTGTTATATTTTTTGAATGAACATCCTTTTTATGATTTTTTTTTATACTTTCATTCCATTTATTGAATGTTTTAGAGCAGTGGTCTTCAAACTGTGTTCCATGGAGCCCTGAAGCTCCGCAATGCATACCCAGGGGTTCCATGAATCACAATAAAAAATTGAAAGAAAATTATAAATGTATATGCAAAAGGAATTCTAATTTTCTATGAAGTTTGCATAGCCACAAGTATCTAAAGCTTATACCAGCCATTAAAACGGAAAATTCCATATATATATAAATAACTTTATTTTGTAATACTTTTTTAAACTTTTATTGTACTACCTGCTAGATTATGAATATTCTATTGTACTATCTCGGATTCCAGGAAATACCTTTATTTTTATTTGCAAAATGTTTAGCAAAGCTAAATAGTTTCCTAATGGTAAATCCACCTTTTTTTCATTTGAAGAAAAAATACCTTTAATGAAGGAGATGGAACAACTTATCAATACATCAACAAATTCAACATTAAAATCTAAATTTAAGCAATAACAGATCTTAAGTCTTAGGTTGCAAATTCATGCACATCTATAAACATTTTAAGGCCTTTCAGCACAATGTATTGAAGTGAAAAATATTTCGCAATATTTATACAAAAATAAGATATAAAAGCAAATTAAATGCAAACATGAAATGTGTTTTTAGATAATTTAAATAGACCTAAATTTCAACAAATTGTGCAAGAAAAAAAATGCAAGCTCAGATTCTAATTACTAAATATAATGCATGGGCAAGTGACACTTAGATCACAAATTACTATTAATAAGTAAATTATATTAAAATTTTTAATAGCAAATACAATACTATTATAATTGTCTTTGCATAAAGTAACTATATAACATAGGCAGATCTACTTTTAATAATTTTCTAAGATATATTCTTCAATTGTTCGAATTAAGGCTTCCCCAAAACATCTTGTAGTTCTAAGAGTTCCTTGAGTCAAAAAAGTTTGAAGACCACTGATTTAGAGGGGGGAAATGAATAGGAAGGAGCACACACAAAAGTAAATGTATGAAAAGAGTTATGAATTATAAATTTAGTTCATTGAGATTAACGACTCAGTGTATTATCATTCTAAACTGATCCTGTATTTAAAAATGCCGTTTAACCTTTTTAATTTTAAATCAAACACCTTAAGATAATGAAAGAATTTTATTTCAATTGTTTTCCTTAATGTACTCTATTTTTTTGTTCATAAACCTTTTAGTATCTCTTTACATAGTGTTGCTAATGTATAGCACACAAAGTACAAAACAATTTCTATTTTTCTTATATAAAACAACACAAATGTATGAATCACTTACAATATATAGTTTAAAAAGGAGTTGTTTTAACATTTCATGCTCTTGAGATAAAAGCATTTTTGTTTCATGAGCTTGTGAAAATTTTCTATAATGTAAAAAAAAAATGTAATTCATTATACAAGTATAATTGTATCTGATTAAAAGTTACTCTTGTTTTTCTATACACAAATAATTACACCAGCCGAGTAACATTTATCGTAACATTGAAGAGCATTTATTTTCAATCAAGACATATTCAAAACTGAAATTTCTAAAATACTGTTATTTTTTCCAAATTTTATTTTGAGTTTTGATGTGAAACATATAACACATTTTTAAAATAGCATATATCTGCTTTTTTTGAAAATGTAAATATGTATCACAAATGTGCAAAATATATGTCTAATGATAAATACAAATTTGAAAAATTTTTAGATTTTGGAAAGTTTCTTTTTTCAAAAAAAGTTTTCAGAAGTGAGGTTAAATAAAATTAAGTTGCTAGCGAAACTATTTTCTGTTGCACCAATTTTGATTATTCTGTTAAAATATACGACATTTTACATACATTTTTAACTACACAAAATCAATTAAGCGGGAATTTTTTTTAAATATTTGGTATCAAGAGATAAATGTAATGAAACTAGTGTATTACAAAAATTTCAAAGCTTTGAATTATTTTTTGAAATTATTTCCGTCTTCATTTACATTACGAATTGTCAGTAGTACGTGTACCTTTCGAACTTAAATAACACCAGAAGAGAGACGCAGCATATACAATTTCTTCATTTTCTCTGAATAATTATTAGCTTTGGGTCTCTTAAACGACTGAATATTTCAACTATCATCATTATTTTTAGCTATATTTTACAGTGTTTCTCCACAAATTAACAATTTTCACCGAAATACAGATTTTGTAAAAGTGTGATTAATTAAACCACACACGTGTTAATTTTAATTAAGAATACCTCTGAAAATTAACTAGACTTCATTTAAAACATTAGCTGTCAAAGTAAAAAGCGTGGAAGATTTTTTTTTTTATCAAAATAAATTGATGCACCCCAGTGCCTTCTAAAAAATGTGCCTATTATGTTTTTTTCATTAGGGTGTGCTGCATTTACTTATATTTTATGATACCATTAAGTATAATAAGTAATACCTTATTAAGTTCTAATAAGATATTTTAAAATACCTAAGCAATTGTTTCAACTTTAAATTAAATCGTTTTTAACATATCTAATTTCTTCCTTCTAAAAAAAGTTTCCACACACACACACACACACACACAAGTTTTAAAGTTTAATATCTTATATTATAGACTAATTGTTGTTTTAAGCGTAACTATTTCTTATATTTTAAACGCAATACAATTTTGGAGCACGTCTTGCATAAATTATCTAAGTAATTCTTTTATAAATACATCAAACTTTCCTAAAACTACCTTGATTTACAGCTTATATTTAATTAAAATATAGTTAATACATGTAGGATCTTACAAAAGTGTTACACATTTTTCATATTTTTAATGTTTAAAACTCAGTTGCTTAGGATGAATATGAAAAATGAATCATGTACACACCTTGTCACAGTAACTCCTCTTAAAAGCTTTTTGAATTGTTTTAAATCTATCTTTAATGAATTTTATCCATTTTTTCCAGCTTACGTTAATGTAATACAGTAAAATCCCAATTCATCAAATTTGAAAAGAAAATTGAAAATAGATTTTGACAAGATGATTTTCCCAAAATATTCCAGTTTTGCAAATTATTAATAAATAATCTTGTATTGAGAATATATGTATCTTGTATTTGAAAACAATATATAACTAAGGAAAACCATAGAAACTGAAAAATCGAGAAATAAAAGCAGTTAACATATGTTAATTGCGAAAGTATTGAAAGACGATACGCAACGCACTATAATTTACAAGGCAATCAGTACTCACTGCGAACAGAAATTGTCCCAGCTACAGTGGCTCCCAGAAGTGATCGGGTATTTTCCATTTTTAGAGAGAGAAGTAGTGCATTATCTACAGAAAAATTTAATATATTCCACGATGATTCTTAAGTAATATATCTCTAATTCTTTTTTTAATAATATACACAAAGTATCTTAAGCACAAAGAGAAATTTTTGAATATAATCAGAAATCAAATAGCAACTAAAAAGTTACCTCATAAAAGAAATGAAATAGTTTTTAATATCTCCACAAAGAGAAAATGTAATAATACGTTGGTAGTTTAATATTTAAGATACCCTTAAGCATTCATAACAGTTTTTAAATTTCGGGTACATAGTTCGCTAGTCTTTTCATAATTTCTGTATCGATGATCACTGTTTTCAGTTCAATTTTCATTTTGATGTCGTGTTATCATTTTCTAACCTTTAGTTCTCTCAAAATATGTTCAACTGATTTTAAATCTGACGAACCATAAGAGGTGTCAGAGGCGAGCGTTTAGAGAAAAGCTAAAGATCGTCACTTTGATTTTTTTTAAAAAAATGCTTCTGATACACAAATTTGAGATGACTATCGTAAATTGTCTACTAAAATATATTTAAATAAGGAGAATATTGTTTTTTAATGGACATGATGAATCAAATTACATAATCCTGATGCTGATATCCACCCCCAGAAAAGGACGCATTTGGCGTCATATTTCGTTGTTTCAACTAAGGATTACGCTCCTCATTTTTTTCTCCATATTTTAATACGCCCTTCGGGACCAATAAGTTTTATTTGCTCTCGTGTGTAAACATCATGTGATTTAATCAAGATATTGGCTTATTTATGTCATTGATTTTGCAAGGTGGAATATTTTAGTTTTCCTTTCCTTGAACTAACAAAAAAGTTTTCTTCCACTGAATGGCTATACAAATTAGCTGATGTCAGCCCTCGTCTACTAGTTTCGGGTGAAATTGATTAATAAAATTGTTCATTGAAATCCATGAAAATTTTTGCAGTTCTTAAACATAGATTCCTCGCAACTTTTCGGACAATAAATCTCTTACCATGCACAATTAGCTTTGTCAGATGACTACTTCTTCTCTAGTTTTCAATTCGATTTTCCTCTTTAAAGCAATTATCCATGCAGTAAACAGTAAAATAGGATACATTTATTAATTTAGCAACGTTTTTAAAACGATCTACCACTTTTTTAAGGAAAAAGAATCAGTTTTTGAACGTTGATCCTTTACGATTATGATATTAAACAAAATATTTTAATGATGAATTAATTCAAAAACGTTATAGTGTCCAATTATTTTTGTGATTATTCCTAATTTTTACTGGAATATCTTTTTATTTTTTTATTTTTATAAAAAAAATTATACAATATTTGGAAGAAAAAAAATTGTATTAAGGTTCGAGTATCAAATTTCTGAAATATCCGATAGCTTTTGGGAGCTACAGTATAAAACTTGATATTCCCCCAATCTGCGGTTAATGTCGCGAAGCATTTTTCATCTAAAGAGGCTTGCCTTGTTCTAATTCGTACCCAATTACTGCGTTAAGCAAGACAAAATAAGTGTTCCGCAGAGCAAAATTTCTACCTTGCTTATTCTGTTTAATTTCTAAATAATGTTGATTTCGCACGTTATACGAAAGTTTCTTCATTTTTACCATATGTGGCTCCTTTCTATTTTCTTCACTATTCTTCTTTTAGAAATATCACGGACAAAAAGATTTATTAAATATTTAATTATATGTTTAAGTTCCGTTTAAAGTTTTTCCATTTTTTTCCATGTTTAAGTTTTAAATAATTTAGCAAAAATTCTTTAATAGCGTTGTAGCATCGTAGTAGAGAAAAGCATAATTAACAATAAGTGAACTAGTTGAGAAAAAATTCATACTTCTTTTTTTTAATATATATTACAGGGATTCTTTCAAGTGATACGAACTGTTTCGTATAACGTGCGAATAAAGATTTATCAACTATAGACTTGAATTCAATTAGACATACCGTAAAATCTGGCGTATAACGTGTACTTATAACTCCAAAAATAAGATCGAAATTTACGAGGGAGTGTTATACGCCGGGTATAAAAATGATAGCTTTAAAAATAAACAAAAGATGGGCATACAAAAATTAGAGTTCAACATGTATCGGAATAATGTTTATTTAAGATAAAGGACATAAATTATGAACTTAAATAGTTGTAGTTCAGAATGTATACTACTTTTTCAAAAGCCTGCGATAATATCTCGAATAAATGACTTCTAATTATAAAAGCATTGCATACGTACATTTCAGATTTTTTCATAAAAAAGGGGGTGTGCGTTTTACTGTGAATACACCTAAAAATTTTAAAATGCTGCTGGAAAGAATAGATGCGTGTGATACTCAGGGCTTCGAACCATAAATATTTTTCGTTACGGTTCAACTAAAAATATATTGGTTCAACTAAAAATTAAAAAGTTCCGGTTTTCGTTCAGACAAAAATAACTGTTTTTGATTCAGTTGCGAATGAATAATTTTATTTTATGTATATTTTTATTTTAAATCACCTACACTTCTAGTTCATTCAGTTGAATTAAGGTATCGGACTAAGTTCGGAACCGTGATTTTAAAAAACGCATAAATGGATAATTTTCATGATATTTAGTGTCACTTAGATTAAAATACACGCATAAAATTGTTTTAAGGACACTATGACAAAAAATTATTTAAATACAATATATTTTGGCAAAAAATTAACTTAGAATAAAATTTTTTCAAAACGTTCCGCTTTTATAAAAGATGTTTCTATAAAAATAACATTTTGCTTATATAAAGTAAAGACTTCTCCAGAGAGTCTGTACTAGGAGTTTTGAAAAATTCACATTATTTTCACAGTTACTACCAATTGAAACAATTTTATCGGCGTTTTTTTCTTAAAATTTCTACTCTCTGTTGTAGTAAAATATGGATAAATCCACTTCTAAGTCATATATTTCAAAAATTCTAGTTAAGCCTCTGTACAGAGGTCTGAGCTATATACAAGCAAAATATTCTAATAGAAGCATTTTTCATAAAAGGAGAATGTTCTGAAAATTGATCATTCTATGTTCATTTTTTGCCAAAATATTGTACTTAAATACTTTTTTATTGTTATAATATTCTTAAAACAATTTTATATACGTTTTCTAATCTAAGTGACACTAAATATCATAAATATTATCCATTTATACACTTTTGTAAAATCACGGTTCCAAACGCAGTCGTATACTTTAAATCTCCCTTCTACATGTAGTTTCTAGCGAAACTGAAACAGAAAAGTACTATTGAACATCAAAACAGGAAATCAAAAAGCAATGTACATGTAATGATGACAATTAAAAGGTTGATATTAAATTAAAATATATCGATTATTTGGTTACAGTAACAAAATGATTGAAGATATATCGAACCAAAATAAACCGATATTTTTTTTCCCGGTTCAGTTCCGGTTTTCGTTCAGATTAAAATAACGTTTTTTTCCCCCGGCTTTCGTTTCAGTTCTGGTTCGAAGCCCTGGTTTCACTCCGGTGCGTGCTATACGCCGGATTTCACGGTACAATATCAATATAAACTTTAGTATGGGGTTCATATCTTTTATAAACTTATTACCTCTTGGCGTTATTTATCAGAGTATTGGTCCCGAAAATGTGTTGAAACGTTTTGTTATTGTTTTCCTTGTCTCTCTTTCTCTGTCTCTATCTTTTTCTCTCAGTGTGCCTCTTTTTCTCTCTGTCTCTATCTTTTTTTTTAATTAAGTTTAGAAAGAAAGGTGTATAACAGTTAAGAATTTTATTCCCCACAGGCAAAATTTAGATTTCAGCAGATACTCAGACAGGCATTCCAGTAGGTCGAGAAAGTACCACAGCCTAGATTCATCCCTGAGCATGGATATCGAGACCAGCTGTGGTTACCCGGACAGCTCGCTTTCCTCAAGGTATAGTCAATCTCTCCTACTGGCCAAGTCTTCGCGATACTACTCATATTTCGATTTTCATTTGTCATCTCACGAATTTTCTTTAGTCTAGCTGGCACAATAACGTACACTCACCGTAGCAGATAGGTAGATTTCGTTACAATCGACGCGCATGGTGCACGTGACTTGGTTTATGAATGCGAACAATTCCCAGTGAAAAAGTGCACACAGTCTTGCAGGAATGGATAACTAGTTAGAGAAGAGTCTAGAATGGGTTTGCTTAGGATATTTTTCGCTTTAGAACAAATAGGCGATAGTTTTTCTAATAGCAATGCTTTTAATCAGAACGGTTAGAAAACATTATAGCAAGTCTAGTGTTTTGATAGATTTAGATCAGTGAGGTAGCATTTTCAAATTATTATAAGGTAGAAAAAGATATAAAGCATGAAGTATTCAGATTTATTTATTTATTTTCGCGAGAAGACAGTAAGTTTTAGAGTAACTATCAACTGCAAAAAAGAAAGGAAATATTTGTTTCGAATAATACGGATTAAATATTTTAAGAATAATCCAAAGTTTAGTTATAAGAAAATCCTAAATTAGAGAAAAGTATGCGCCTTTTAATTCTGAAAAAGCTCTAAAAAGAAATTTTTGAGATTATGAAACATTATTAAACTTCGGTGAAAAAGGCAAATTTCTAATAAGCAAAGTATACAAAATGCATTTGAAGAAGACGGGTACGTTAACAAGGGGATTTAATATTTTTCAACAAGAATTATAAAATGATTTTGTTAATCAATATACTACCTAAAACTCGTTTTAATTCTGGAAAAGTGATAGATGGCTAAGCAAAGGTTTTTTTTAAACGAACAAATAAGTAATTCTTACCTCAACATAAATTGTTTGAAGCTTGATATTTCTATAGATATAAATTAAATTGTCGAAGTTTTAAGGATAATTCAATATAATGAATTGAATCCGTATTACATTATGCTTAATCGTTTCCACGAAGATTTTTTTAACTTTTTATTGTTCTTTAATTTCCCGGGAAAATCTAGTTAATTCAAAAGTCAATTTTCAAAAGTATTTCTTCAAAAAATGGTATTCTAAATTAATACATTTTGAATGAAACTTTACTTCATGTAACATTTGTCACTGAATTGTTTAAATATGTTATAAAACTTTCATTTAGTTTTATTCCATTAATTTTTTTGAGGTACTCGAATCATGTTTTACGAATAAACTTTGAACCTTTGCCTATGCCATTTATGATTTGCAATTTTCAACCAGTCCTTTAACCCTTTGCGTTTCAGTGTTCCATTGCATGGAACACCTAAATTTGCTAACAGCACAAACCGTTAAATTCTACTATGATTGAATAAAAATACATTTCCAATTTACTTTTAATTATTCTTTATAACCATAGATGGCAGCAAAATGTAGTCTTATTTAAACTTTTCTTTCTTTTTTCCCAACCACTTAAACTCTACTTAACTTTGATCTTTATAACTCCCTGGATTTGCAACAAATTTTGTATGTAATTTTTTTTAAACTAAAAAATAGCCTGCCAAAGTTTCTGTCATTTTGTTGTGGCTATACTCTATTCTATATGTTCTGGATTATTTTTAATATTTTGTTAGTACAGCACATGCTGAATCATCGAATAAAGTTGGGTGTTCTATCACCTACAGAATCAAAAAGGTACATGCAGTGCTCACGAAAATTTACCTGCGTACTCCTTTAGGTATAAATATAGATTGTCAACTTCTTATTTGTTGAAATTCCAACCTTTTAGGGTAGTGAAACACAAAGGGTTAAAGAGAAATAAAATAATGTTCGAATGACAGGCAGATAAATATTAAAATTTTAAAGTTCGAAAATCAGCGAGATTTTAAAGGTAATCAAATTTTGATCTATATACTTGTGTATAGTTCTGTATAATATTTTATTACCTTCAAACATATTACTACAGTTACTCAAGAAATTGTTGATTATGATAAAGGATCAATCTCTTAGAATAAATTAGCAATAATGGAAAGAAATTTTTCCTGAAGAGAGCTGCTTAACATGAACAAAAAAAAAGCCATTTTTATATCGATAGAGTAATTCGCAAGAATTGTAATGACTCCGTTAGTCATATAATATGCTGCATTTTATTTTCAGAGAAAGTAACTCAGAAATTAATTATTTAAAAATTGATCTTAAATAACAAGATTCGAAAGTATTTACTTTCTTACTTTAAAAAAATTAAATTTAATCCTTCTAAGTTTTTGAGTTTTCTTTTCTTCTCTATGGTATATTGCTAATACACTTTTGAACTGATATTGAAAAGTTTTTTAAAACTAGTTTATTAGTAGAGTACACAGACTTCTCTTATGGAGGAGTTAACATTCTAAAAAACACGTAGATGAAGGTGCAGAGGAGTGATCTCTATGGTAAAAATTAAAAATAATTTGTTGGTCTATGGGAGGGGGATTGAGAGCTTCCTGCTTGTGTGCACATAGATCTCATTCAACATATATCTCCATAAGTACAATGCTTTTTTTCATTTGTTATGGATATATATATGTATTTGGAAAAGTTTGTAATTGTAAAAAGTATAGTTGTGTGTGTAATTTTTTAAAATTGAATTTAATACAAAATAGTAGTCACATTTATCAAGTTTCAGAATTTTTTTTAACTCACCAGTATAAATAACATAAGTTTTTATCCAGTGTATCCATGTATTGTATAACTGGTATTTTTTCTGTTCTGTTATCATATTTAAACTATGTTTCA
Organism: Trichonephila clavipes; assembly: GCA_019973935.1. NCBI lineage: Eukaryota > Metazoa > Arthropoda > Arachnida > Araneae > Nephilidae > Trichonephila > Trichonephila clavipes. Next base: position 964,947 of record BMAU01017187.1, on the reverse strand, counting down.
AGACAGAATAAAATATTTAAATTCTTACACTGACTAATAATTTAGTTAAAATTGAAATTCGAAAACAATAAAAAGAAGCTTAAGTGCATTTTTTGTAACTCTTCGAGAATTTCAAATCGGTTAACTGCTCTTTATTTTCTACTCACTACAACGAAAGGCGGTGGGAGTGGAAAAACTGTTTTCGTATCAAAACTAGTTCCTAGATGGCGCCAGCAATCAAAATTTGAAATTCACTCTTTACATTAAAGTAAATATTTACATTGTCAAAAGGGTGCTGTAAAATCCACTTTGCTTCATGTTAGATGATTGAATTTGTTAAGAGATTGCAGTAGAAAATAATATTAAAAATTTTTTGGTTATACAGTATAGGTTTTAAATTTTTTTTCTTCACTTCACCGACGAGTTTGTAGGCCCGTGTGTGTGTCCTACATTTTTTTTTCTTAAAAAAAACTAATTTCTATTTTGGAATCAAGGACGGCTTTAGGCAGGACTATCGCACCCTCCTTTGAAATGGGTCTATATTTAGAGTCTTTTCTGAAAATTAACGCTGGTGAAATGAGGTTTTACGGCTGGTGTCCCTTAAGCATTTGGCACAACAATATGATAACATGAGAGGAGAATCTTCAAAAAGCTCTATTATTAATGTTAATATGAAATTACGAACGATTTTTCTATAATATGGCCTGTACATTTTTAAGTTTCATGCAAATGATTTTACAATGGAGACATAGCAACAGAAAAAAGTAAGGTATCATTCTTTTAAATATTTTTTTTTCATTCATACTTTGTTCGTAATGTGCATCGTGCATTAAGGGCGCCAAACGCGAACCAATTTGCCCTCAAAATTTTAAATACTTCCTTAATGTGAACTCTGAAGAAAGTACTTGTTCACATGGGTTTTTTAAAATATTCCTTTCGAATTTTTTGTAAAATTTTCGTAAACACTTTGCTGCTTTTCGTTTCAAAGTAAAAAACCGCGACTGCTGTTACTTATAGATTTCTTAAAAAATAACATAATATTTGTATGGATATTCCTGATTTCTAAATGATATTAGATTTTACATTTCTGAATTTTTAAATGTGTAAAGGCTTTTGTTCATAAAGCTCCGTTTTCACAAATCATATTTTGATTCATATAGGTTAATTGATATGTTATTTAACTTAAAATGTTAAGATTAGGAAGTATATATATAATACATATATAAAGAATAATTTTTGCTTATAATAAAGTCATGTTAAATAGTTAACGTTATAAGTAAGGTAAACACAGTGGAGATATTTTTATATTATATTTTTATTCTTCGTGAAGATGTAGAAAAGTTAGACAAGTTAATCTTTATTTTAATATGTTCTTTGATTCACATCATATTTATTATATTATTTGAAATTAATAACAATGGCTCAATTTTTTAATAGTGATTTTCTGGGATGACGTAATTTTATCTTTCTATGAACTAAGAAAATATATTTATTTATTAATTTAATAACATCTGTTCCTTAAAAGATTAAGAAATTGGACGTATTTTAGTTTTAACCATTTTTAAAGAGCGGATTTTCTCTTTAAACCATTTTATTAATAACTTTGCTCTGATGAGCGCATATCGTTCAGACTTATTTTACAATATTATTCTTAGAGCCTTAAATTATAAGCAAACTCACTCTTTAATGACATTGATCTGAATTAATATAATTGTGCTACCTAAGAAAACCTTAAAATTCGTTTGTCGGAAATATTGTATAAAAAAAAAATTGTACAATGATAACTCCTGTTAAATGTTGCATTAATATTATATATAGTAAGATGTTACTTCATTCAAAGAAAATAAGTATGGAGAAAAAACTTTTTTCATTCGGCTCATTCTTCACTAACAAAAAAGTTCTCGACGATTTACGATTGATGTGCTATCTTCTTTTTTAAAATTCTAAAATCACTTGGTTTATTTCTGGTTAAGGGAACTTTAAAGTGTACCTCGATAAATTTTGTGAAGCCCCCGCCCGTGGGGACACACGTTCTACACTATCTACGCGACCTGTTTCTGTGGGAAAGAATGAAGAACCACTCACAAATCATTCATACTAAAATCTGTTTATTAAGATCTTAGTTTAAACACAATGCACAACAATAATAATCTAAGGAGAATGATCCAGAATGAGAAGACGCAACACGTATTACCTAATAATCGCGTAATTGACCACTGAATCTAACTTTATAGATTAATTCCTATCTCGCTAATATAAGCACTTTCCTTATATCTTATATAAATTCGCTTACCGCTATATCCTAGGTAAACAGCTACGTCCTTATCACTTCTGTTGTGGCTTTAATCCGACTTTTGGTCTCGGACCCACTTTTGGTTCGTCTGTACCGTTACGGCTAGGCTAATTCCTGGAATTAGGATTCTTCTAAACTTTATCTCAAATCATTTTACAGCTACCTCTCTACTTAGCGACTTCACTTCCCACTTAGCAATCACTTCTGCACATAGACATAGATCTCCCTCGAATGCTAACTTCCAATATATATATATGATTCCTAATTTACATAACGACGTTCTTCTTCTTGAGTTAGTTGAAAAGAATTGCCATTATGGCCCCAAAGAACCCAAGAGGACAGTTAGATGAAATCGCGATGAAAGCCCCGTCACAATTTAACCTGTACCCTTCCAAGCTAGGTGACTGTAGTACTGGTGGTGAGCAAAGTATTAAACATCTCAATCTTTTTTTGTTTTATGTTTAATAAAGTAAGAAAATGTGCTTGAAAAAGCGAAACTGCTAGCTTTTAAAATCAACTGCCTTCCTGATTTTTCCAGGTTGTTTTCAATAAAGTTGCGACTGCGGTAACCGAGTCATCATAGTCGCCAGCTTAGGTCCGGCATTATTTCTCTCGAGTCATGGTTTCGAATTCTGGTGCGTCTAAATATCGTTGTGTAGAGAAATTTAACACATTAAATCTGCACATGGCCCAAAGCTGTCACGTGACGTGATATGGAAGTTTAAAAGTGAGGTGCTAGCTCGCGTGTCCTCCTCGACTACGGTTTAAAATTTTGAGTATCATCGCTTTTAGCCCTAATACAGCTTCAAAAAGCGACGTTGATATTCAGTCAAATAAAATTATCTGAGAGCGTTTGTTTTTTAAAAAGTTGGGAGATTTGACAAAATGTTTAGTTTGTCTAAAAGTTTTCTTCATGCAGCTAAACATTTTATTCTAAGTTACCAAATCTGGTTTTCTTAAGAGGACTTGGTACCCTTTGAGCAAATTTCTTTATTTACGTATTTAAAAATTATATTTTAGCATTTTATACAATGTTTCTGTTCAAGAAAATGATACCAGTTGAAAATTTTCATATATTATTTACACAATTTTAAAATTTAAATTTTTTGAAGAAAATTGGGAAAATTTTAATATCCTACTTCTTTTGTAAAAATTAATTTTTTGACCTGAATTTTTTTTAATATTCTTATGGATGTTCTAAACAACTTTAGGGATCGATTTTAGAATAACTTTATTCGTTTTCGAGAAAAAAATAAAATGTTGATATACAGGCTAAAAATCAATGAAAAAGCCAACACATGTCTTACATTTTTTTTTAAAGTATTCAGTTTATAGCAAAGCGGATCCCTAATTTTATTACATGCTTTATTTTTAACACGCAGGAAAAAAAATGGAAGTGATTGGTAAATAATTGTCGAAGGAATAGCATTTTGAATGCACTAAGGTTTCGAAAAACACAAACTGAGAAAAACCGCTTTAAAGTTTATAATTCTGAAAAAATAATTATTATAAGCTTAATTAAACTTAAAATACCACTTTAAGATATTAGATATACATTTTTCTTTAAAATAATTGCATTTTCATATTTTTTTTTAACCCACACATTTTTATAAATGATCAACTTTTAGAGAGTACTAATTGCACAAGAAAATTCAAGAAAAACGTTAAAAAAAATTTTTCTGTCACGACAGAGATTTTAGCTGTTTTTCTTCTTATAATATTAAAGTATTACATTTGTATGAAAAATATATCAGGAATAAGAACTGAAATTATAAAATTATTAATATAAAATACCTTAATTTAAAAATTTTTCATGAACACATTTCACAAAGAAAAAAAAATGATTGTATGTATTGCCTCGGAAATATTCTGCTTTATATATTGCACATTCTTTTTTTAATGTTACTATTTCTCTTTAAAAGTTAGATTTTTTTTATCAAAACGCTTTTTTTAGCTTTTTTTTCCTAAAAAGGGGGCGTGGCTGAATTGCCTAATTTGTTTTCAAATGAAGTTTTATTCAACTTCTAACTTTCCGACATGCACAGGTGATATATCAATCGAAAGGTAATAATGCAAAAAATAAGATTAAATGAAAATAAAAAAAAACGATAAGTCTGTGATTTTTGGGGTACCAAGTCCTCTTAACGGAAAAACGTTCCAGTGACACTCAAAACTCATGGAGATGTATAACAATTGCAATAACTGGCTGGAAAAATAACCTTCCCTCTGTATCGTTCAGAAAGTCAAACAGAAAAAAAACAACTTTCTTCTCTAGGAAGAGGGTATGCAGCGGTGCCTCCTTCTGCAAGTCGCTAACAACAAAAGGACAAGAATAAAAACCCTTAACGACTGGCCCGAATTTGGATTTCTTTCGTCCAGTCGTCTAATGCATGCATGGCGTAGCTGCGTACCAGTAGATCGGTGTGGTTCAAATAAAAACACTCCTGCCAAGGTCAACAGCTTGTCGCCGAAAGCTCATTCGTTTTGCGTACCCCAAGTATCCTTCTGAGTACCCCTTTTGGTATGCGCACCTCACTTTCGAGATCACCTTATATTATATAAATAATATACTATACTCCTAAAGAAGTGACCAAAACAGCCATGTGCCCATACCACAGTTTGAATTTCAAAAAAAATTTCCTCTCCTAGGGCTCATGTTCCCTACCGGGTGAAATAATTGCCGCCGCTTGGTGTGCGTTGCCTGCATCGAATTCTGTACCGAGGCAAACAATATTTTTTCAAGAGTTATTTAAAAATTTTTTGTAAAATCTATTTTTTATAATTATTATCATGTATAATTTGAGTGTTAATACACATGAACTTTTATTGGGAGAACATTTAATAAATAAAGTTCTGTTAAATCTTTTGTCGTTAAAAATATATCTAAAAATGATGTTTTTCTTAATTTTGATATTCTCTTTGTTTTGCTTTTATTTATTATGTGTTACATATTTTGTATGTTTTGATATTCTTCAATTATAATGTTTTGTAAACTGTTGCTTTATCATCATTGTAGATTAAAATTTAGGTTTCTTATAAGAATTTTTAATTATAATCACTTCATGAATTTTTTTCAACTAGCCTAACGGTTGAACGAACTGATATTTCTTTATAATGTTCTGAAGTCACATGAGTGGTTTTTATTATAGTCTAATGATTGAACAAACTGATATTTCTTTTATTGTTAGAAAGTCAGGAGTCTTTTTTTTTATTATAGTTTTCCCTTCAACGTGTAAATCTTCCTTTGAATTTGATTTATTAAAAATAAAGAAATCGCGTTGAATTCAGATGCACTTTCTTTTAAGAATCTGCTACCATAATGAGTTTCTTTTTTATTTTTAAGGTGTAGTACAAATGACGCTTTATTTATTTATTTTTGGAACAAATGTGCAGTTTTGTTAAAGGCCTACCTTAAAAAATGCTTCACATTTAGGAATTTTTTTTTAAATCAAAATTCATTTTGAGTATATAATGGTCACTGTAAACTGAAAAAACGTTATAAAATTCTGTTAATTTATATTATTTGTTTGAAGAAAAAAAATTAAAGTAAATTGTAAAAAAAATAATAATAATAAACTGGAAATTTTCACATAGAGACTTTAAGAAATGTTGATCTCTACGTACAATACAGCCATTCAAAGAGGGGAATGGAAAGGGGAATTAGAGAAAACACGTAATCTTTCATTTCCGAAGATTTTTTCCGCTTTAAAATTCTACATGGCTTGATGGTAACCAGTCTACACAATATTGCTTGTAAATAATTTTTAATTACAATTGTCGGCCCGTTTTAAATAATTAGCATTTTTAGAAGTACTTTGAAATAGAAGTAGCATTTGGCTAGTTTTGTAATTGAAGAAAATGGATGCATATGTTACCGCTAAAGTGTGAAATCCGTTATTTCATAGAATAACAGGTATTTCATGAAATAACTGACAAATCAGTTAAAGAATATAAAATTATTGAATTCTATGATTTAACTACGTATTCTATAGAATAACGATTACTTGATCGTTGAAGTATCATCGAAAGTTCTTTGAACCGATTATAGCTGCTTTATTAGGAAGGATTTTTCCGATTAGGAACTAAAGATGGCCGAATAAAACAATTGTACTCTAGATCTCGGTTCAGTATGTGTCAGCAAGAATTAATTTACATGGAAGTTCCAAATATTGACACAACGCTTCGATCTGTTGCAACTGTGTAATGATAAAAAGTGGACTTATTTCAAAAATAATAAGCAGTCCAATCTAAAGTGTCATCACAGTATTCCTTGATCTAATAAATAATGAAAAGTAAGACACTAAGATATACAATTTAAATTAATATTCTATTACGTTTTTATTTTAAAAGTTTACGCAATGTTTTTTTTTTTATGAAGTAACGGTTTTTCTTCACAGCATGTATTTTTGATGATAATATTTAAATATAATCTATTTTTGCAACATGTTCTTTTTTCCTCTTTCTGTTTAACTAATGTTAGCAATATGAGTAATAATAAATTATATAATCTGATTTCCCATATTATTTATCGGTTATTCAATTGCAAAAAAAGATAAAATGTATTTTTCGAGAGATTTTAGTAACTTATGATCAATTTACTTAAAATATCTTTGAAATTGTTTATTTTTCACTTTAATGGTCTATTCTTAGTCATTTCATGGAATACCTACTTATTTCATAAAATAACCAGCTAAAGTATGAAATTTTTCCTCTATTAAAAACTTTAGCTGTTTTGTCTAGTTATTTCATCAAATATCTAGTTGTTCTGTGAAATAACTGAATTATGCACTTTAATGGTAACACTAGCACCTACATATTCAGTGTACGTATTCGATTATTTTTTGAAAACTCATAAATTAAGTAAAGTGTTTAACTTTTGTAAGGATTTCATGAATATAAAAATATGGTAGAAATAATTGCTCTTAAAATTCTGTGAAATTGGAAAGTTTTTTTCCCAACTATGGGGTGAAACAAAACCGAGTATTATCTGTGCGATGTCACACACACACGCACACATTCTGGAAAATTTTTTGAATGTAATTAACGTAATTTTGTTGTAATATTGCAACTGTTTTTTTTCTTTACTTTAAGAAAATTTCTACATCAATATAAAAAATTTACAACTACTTATATAAATATAACAAATAGTTTTTTTAAAATCGATTTCACATATAGAGACTAAGATAAAATGTTCTATTTTTGTGAAAATTTAAAATGTTCTTGTATTTTAATTCATTTAAAAAAGGAATAGTAATGTATAAAAAACCTATAAATGTGTTGAGAATTTGAAAATTCGTTCATAAACTTTTAGTTCAGAGTGGTCCACGTTTATATAATTTTTTTATGCTTACACAAATTTTCACCATTTTCTTCCCAATTTGATATTATATAAAGGGTTTTCTTTTCTTTACAATTAAAATTTTTTTTTCTTATAATTTATTAAATAAGTTTGAAACCTGAAAAAACAAAAACATTATCTTATCTCAAATCTAAAAAAAGAGATTTCGCATGTAGTTTAACTTTAGTACCTTTAAATTTATTACATATTTTCTGAGTTAGTATAAACTACTTTTTCATTCTCTAAGATTATGAGGATTTAGATTTTTGTAAGTAAATTTTAATATATTAATTTTTTAACATTATTTCTAACTGTATTTTCTCTCCATTCCTAAATTTTCTTTCCCACAATCCCGTTATAAAGACAAATAATAGGGAAGATAGGGCCTTAAAACTATGTTTAACTCTGTAATATTAGCTCTAAGTCTATGAGTTTGTCTATAGATTACTGTGGTTATTTTACTTTATCCTGTATTAGCTTGCTATTTTATTACTTTTTATTTTGCTTTAAGTTAGAATTATAGTAGCTCTAATATATATATATATATATATGTTCTTAGTAAAACTTTTGTATATCTTTCAAAGAAAGTATTTTTTTTTATGTTTTAGGATCATAATGATTTACATTTTTACGAACTAACTTTAATACAAAAATTCTTATCTCTTTTAAATTTTATTTCAGCTCAATAATATAAGAAAGTAAAGGGAAAGCTTAATATTTGAAAACTTGTTAGCCTTTAGAGCAGCTTTTGCCAATCTTTTTGACCTCACGGACCAGTACATTTATAATTTAAATGCCACGGACCTCTAGAATATGATATTTTAAGCATTAAATATATTTATAAAAAATTGTGATATGAAAATCATAAAATTTACCTATTTAATAAAATGAAACTATTAATTGTAACCAAATTATGAAAGCTTTATTAATAAACCATAATGAAATATACAAAAACTGTAAAAACAATTAAAAAATGGTTTAAGTATATCAAACTTTTAGCATTATACATTCCTAGTGTGACAGATATTCCTAAATAATTGAAATAAGGTTATGGGTATTCGGATCCAATGTTGTTACTGCAAGACGGAGAACTGCATTTATTTCAAGCTAAGATCGGTACCGTGTTTTGATGGCTGTGGCAGATGAAAAGGCCTTTTCACATGAATAATTTGTGGAGAACTGAATCAGAATTTTCATCGCCTGTTCGCTAAAAGGGTATTCACTTTTTATGAAAGCCAAAACACATATCTTAATAAGGATGGATGAAATTTAAATTTGAGAGTTTCGTCGGATGATAGGTCGATGAGGCTTTCTTTTAGATGCATTCTTAAATTATTATCCTGAATTTTCGCTGCACAACTATCTATTATCCTCATTCAACAATGCAGCTACAGCAGTACGATTTATTTACCGTGGCGTTATTCTATGAAGTAGTGTTTTAATAACTTTTCATTTTTAACTTGTTATGAATTGAATTATGTTTCAATGCATCTTAAAACATGACTTAACGTGATGATTAAGTATATTTCCCACATATTTCTGGGGACCAGCGAAATTTTCCCGTGGACCACCACTTTGGTACCTCTGCTTTAGAGGATGGCTAGTCGATCGATCCTTACACCAAAAGGCCGGAGTCGCGGCCACGTGTATTTCTCTCCTCTCTAAATACTTTCATTTCACTATAGTGCATATTATAATCTATTAACGTCAATAACTTGACCAGTCTGTTTTGTGTTTAGAGAAGGAGTGGCCAACCCAAATGACCTTGCGGGCCTCATATAAAAAAATTATTTTCTTTTTGTATTAGATCCGGGCTTATTACAAACATTTATTAGGGTGAAAATTTAAAACAGAATGAGTTATTATGATTGTTTTTATTATTTTTAATGTATACAAATATAGATGATTTAAAAAAATATAATAATGCAGTGATCAAATATGCCTAGCTGTAGGAATAAGCAGAGACATAAAATTACAGGAAACAAGCGTGATGTTGCGGGGGGGGATCGCTGCAATGCCGTGCTGCTCTTTTCTAAGTATGAGTAAAAACAGGAGCAACGTAATAAAATAGAAACATTTATGGGATATATTTGTTACGAAACACTACATTAAATACAAAAATATTGCACAAAAAATAATTGTTTTTTGTAAAGTTGAAAGGAATCTCGCGGGTCGTAAAATTATTCAAGGTGGGCCGTGAGATGGTCACCCCTGGTTTAGAGGGAAGGAGAAAAGAGAGTCACCTATTCCACACTTACATAGAAATCCCTCCCCCCCTTATGAATTACTCCTCATTAGCATATTTATAATTTATATCGTTATTCTTGTAAGCAGATTTTTCTCTCCTTAACGAAATCATTTTTGAATTTATATAATTTTAAATTTCTTTGAATTTTCTGAAAAAAAATAATGAAACGCGTGCGTGTGAAAAGAGAATTTACCCCTGAAGATATTCAAAAACTTATTGTTATAGAAGATATTTTTGACGATTCGATTTGTGAGTCAGAATTCGAAAACTTGCTTTCAAATTTGTCCATGACTTATTTGCCTTACAGAAACTTATTCTAACTATACATTTGCATTCGGATTATAGAAAAGAAATTTTATGATTTTGCATAAAAACATTATTGAACTGAGCTATTGAAATTCACGAGGAATGAGTTTTTATTACTAAATTGAAATCTTTATTGAATTTATAAATTAAATTTTTTTACTGAGAGAAAGGAACAAAAAATATATATTTGTTAAATTCACACGTCAAAACCAATAAAAACAAATTTTGATATAAAAAATACTTTTATTCTTTTTGTGATAATTATTTACTTTGTTTCCCTAAGGTTGTGATTCCTAAAGAGGTCTATATCGACTCCCAGGGGTCAACAACGACCTGCAAGGGGTCCACGTCGGCGATAAAAACAATTGGGGGTTCATGAGGTGTAAATGGGGGAGGGGATCTACGATAGTCTCTCATTTAAGCAAAACGTGATTTTAATTTTTGCTTTAATTAAATTGAATAAACCCCATATGCAGATGTTGCCTGTTTTATGTATTAGTTTATTATACTATAAACACATATATCTATCTAGCTGTACTATTAAAATTTGAGAGTAAAGAATGTATGCATGTATATATACCTATGTGAGGCTATCTTCTCACAAACGCAGAAAAGCGCCGAAGGTATCAAAAGATGGGAAATAATCCGAGGAATCCCTTTTGACCTTTTAATTTACTTAAATTATAATTCATTAAAAATATTAACTAAGAACTTTAAAATGAATCATTGGCCCATCCTTATAGTTCTGTCTATCGTGCAGAGACTCTGAAGGATGTCAAGGAAAAGATTTCCGACATTTCCATCGTTTTGCCATCCTCCTTCCGTACCGAATTCAGATAAAAAATAAATTCAGAGTTGCACTGTTTATTTCGTCAGGACATGGTGATTTTTATTTATTTTTTTTGAACGAAATTTCTGTTTTGAATTTTTTGCGATGTTTTCGAAAATGAGTCAGTTTTGACGCGTTTTCACGGACAGGATGTTCCAATCACTCTGTATCTGGTTCTTATTGTCGTGATCAATCAAACCTATGTTCTGAAAAAGTGTTTGCATATTTTGCTCTTAGATCTAGTAATTAAATTCCCCACAATGTTGCTTTTCTTAACGATTCTTCGAAAATTACTCGAAATTTGACTTAAGAATTTAATAACCTCGAAATTTCTGAAAATAATCACTCAAAACTTTTCCCCCGAATCAAATCTTATTGTTTGTGTTTTGACAAAAGATTGAAAAATTTACTACTATAGAAAGGCTTACTGCCTGCAATAGCAATGAAAGTATTAGCAATACACTGCATCATGCAATGGCAAAATTTAGTTGCTAAAAATTTGAATGATATATTGAATGAATCCCTTCCCTTAGTTATTAATACAGTTAACTGAATACGAAGCAAAGCGTTGAATGCGCAGTTATTTGGGCTGTTTTGTGAAGAAAATGGAGAGAACTTTCATCAAATTAACTCCTTCACAATTACACGTATTTCAAAGTAAGCTGATTCTCGCGAATGGCTTATCTTTATGAAAGACTAAGAGTTTTGGGATGTGCTAAAGATCCAATTTTAAAAGAGAATTTAATCAAGTGGAAACCAGATTTTGTCTCTTTAACAAATTTATTTAATACATTTAATGATTTTAATCTGCAGTTAAAAGGTGGCAGAATAAATTTGATTAAAACAAAGCCCATCATTTCAGCCTTTATTTCCAGAATTAAGTTAATGAAGCAAAACGTTGAACATCGCTGATTTTCCCAGTTTCTCAATTTGTCACGTACTAACTGCAAACAAGATGACGTTTCAACCAACGTTCACCATTTAAATGCCCTCCATTCAGATTTTGATACTAGCTTTGATAATTTTTGACTATGGTAATAGCACAGTGATAGATATTAGCAATTTTGGCTTTAAAAAAGTACATACCTGTTACTTATCCCGAATTATGAAGTATCATGAGAAACTTTTAATTACTTTTCTAGTGGAAAGAAGTTTCAGCGTTGATGCTAATCTCCAAAACGTAATAGAAAGAATTAGACTGGATACTATTAACTGACGAGGTTTAAGGTTAACTCAATTTTGATAGCAAATGTTGAAAATTTGTTTTTAAAGCTTCAGATTCACTCCACCCATTAAGAGAACTTGTTTTTTTAATCAGTTATTTTTTTGTAACAGGTACTAAATTTTAATTTTAATTTTATTATTAAATATTTCAAATTAACATGTGGTTCTAAACTTTTTCACACTACACTTCACTAAGTTAGGAATTCAAATCTTTTATAAAATAAGTAGCACTATACCAGCTGTTAAAACCACATTTGAAGTTGATGGATTTGCAAAAATTCAATATTAGGATAGTTACCAGGGATCTAGCATAAATCGGGAAACAGGGTAAGTAGTCCATGGGACAAAAGTTTGGGAACCTCTGTCTCAAAGTATTAAATATATCAATTTTTGTTCTTCATATAACACTATTGTTTTAAACATCAAAGACAATCGAATTTAATCTTGTTCAAATAACGCAACTCAAAAAAGAAAAAATTATTCAAAATTAAAAGGCTTAGAAAACTTAGTATACTATGTCTAGTTGAATGAGAATTGAATTTATTTGTAAACTTACTGAAATTTATTGAACATATTTTTCAAAACATCATTTGACATACAGTATTTTATTCATACCAGTAATTCTAAAAAATAGAGTATTTATGCAGTTATCTGCAGTAAGTTTTTAAATTTGTTTATTTTCGTATTTCCTATTTATTTAAAAATGCAAGAAATGCATACAAAAACCTTTGTAGAAAAATTTCTACTTTCGTTGCTTTTTTTATTTCTTAAGTTCAACTGAGTGTGTTATATTTCTAAATTTTTTAAACTTAAGGAGACATGATATGATTTATACAAAAATCTTTGATTTAATGATTTAAATTTTTTTTGGTTGCCTTATATGCATTTTAATTACATAAAACAGATTTTGTGCTCAACATACCATAAAAAGCAAACCATTTAATTTTTTGAGGAAAGTTTTTAAACTTAACGAGGTGATTTTAAAGTGCTACTCCTCCTACAATAATTTGACGTACACGTATGGAATTTGATTTACAAGTACGATTTGATACGACTGATATTAGTAAAATATTTTTTTGTGAATGCTTATCGAAAATTCCTTTAAAAATGTATAAATTCTAAGTTCAATTATTTTTTAAAAACATAAGTATTTCTTTGATTTAAAAATGCATACCAACTTTTGTTACATGTTTTAATAGCTATAGCTAAAAAAATTAGCAGAGAAAATAGCTAGAAAGAGAGCTTTTGACGAAATAAAAAAATCATCGGCATTTTAAATAAAGACAAACTAGTTCATTTTTCTTTCTGAGATAATTTTTATTTACCGTTGGGAAGTGAATAATAAGGAACTTAAAATTAAAAGTTATATAACTCTGCGTTTTTTAAACGTAATGCTTTTAAATTTTATCAGATTATAGAAAAATATATAGAGAACTATTTTAGCTAAAAATATTACATTTCAGTTTTTGATCGATTTTTGTCAATTGAATCGTATTGTGCCCCCTTGAAATCTTATTTGTTACTATAACTTTTTTTGAAAATATATATATAAAACTAATGTATAACTAATAAGTGTATGTTTATACGAAAAACTTTGCAAAATGCAATAGTTGCATATGAAATACGAAGAAGGCAATTGAAACGAGAAGTTTTATGAAATAATTAAAATATTGGAATGAAAAAAAAACAAGCTTATGTATTTTTTTTAAAAAAACTATTTGTTAGTGAGTTACTTATTTTGTATCAAATAATACACACAAAAAAAGTATTAGTGCTGGGTCTTTCCAAAACTATTGTACTAAATGTCTGACATTTTGAACGCAGAATCTGGCCTATCTATTTCTCATTTTCAATCGTCTGAGGAAGGGAAAAAATGACAATTTCTTGTAAATTAACATGTGAGACATGCTATAAAAGCGTTCAGACGGCCCGAATACTATTTTCCACAGTTTCTGGTTATTACTAGTTTCTATATACGTCTTAAAAGTGCAATAAGACGTTAAAAGGGTTCCCTTGCTTTCTTGTAAATCCTCGTGATTAAAAGCACACAGTAATTGCTTTCAAGTGGACGGTGTACTATGCTTCTACTTAGGTTTGGTTATTTCCAATTTCCACGTGACTGACTGACGTTGACGTGAAACTTACGAAAGAGTACATCTCCTTTTCCATAAATCAGCTCGGGGAATTCATCTCTTATTAATTTTCCCGTACAAAGGCTTACATTTCTAAGTGAATAAAGAAATAAACTTTCAATTTATTTTTTGATTGGGCTCATTTTAAAACCACTGCAATGTGACACTAAAAAAAGGAAGATGCTTAGAGTTTTGAATTGATACTTACATTTTATTTTTCTTAAACTATTTTTTAAAAAATCTATTTTAATCACACAACTGGGGAATTATTTTTAAAGTCAAAGCAATACATATCGGGCTATCTGATACATCAAAACAATTATATTGTAATAGATCAGGGGTCGGCAACTATTTAGCTATGACGTGCCAAACCAATCTACCATTACTATGATTCAGCGTACCACACAGAAGAATTTGAAACAATTCGATTCCTGTGATAATGCATGCAGAGAATAGTTGTTAATATGACAGATTTACAATTTTATTACATATTAATTTTGCATCATTTAATCTTAACATAAAAGTAAACAACCTAAAACACAACTATTTCTTCAACAAAAATAAAAAAATATTAAAAATGTGCATGTATTATGTATTTTTAAACATATTTGTTAAAATAAGAAATAGACAAAATAAAATATAAATATTTCCCTTCGTTATAGTTGAATAAAAATTTTAAAGAGAAGCTAGTGCTTGCACCACTCTGTATATACATGCACACACTTGGATGTAGCAAAATCAGGGGTATAATTAGTGACTATCAATTTGTCGTAATTTTGAGCATTCAGCTGTTAAACAATTTCTTTACGAACTAGAAATATTTTTCATATGACGAAAATTTCTTTTATTTAGACATGTAGAACCAAAGGCGAAAAGCAAAATACGTGTAATTTTCTTCCTTCAAACAGTTAAATATCTCCAGCAAAGGCATTCAATAATTTACAAAATAGCTGTAAATTTATCTTTTTCGTTATTCCGCAAAAGTTTATAATTCGGAAGTGTTTGTCAAATAAGGTCCATTACAAATTTATCAACTTCCATGAACTCAGAAATGGATAAATTTGTTGCGTAGCGCAGAGAACCACTGAGAATAGTTCCAATTGTCACATGTGGCACGAGTGCCATAGGTTGCCGATCCTTGTTACACACGTTTGACATCTATAAAAATTAAGTGTATAGTATTGTGTGTAGAAAAAAGGGGAAAAAATAAAAAACAAGCATTTTGTAACAGTACTCGCAAGAGAAACAGATATAAATAAGAATACTTTTTATTTACGTAAAAAAGTTTACCAAAATATATGACCTTTCCTCTCGCTTAGTTTGAGATATGAGGTAGTCATTATTTTGTTTTATAAGTTAACTTTTGGCTTTAATATTCATGTATATCTCTAAAAATCAAAGTATTTCTTAAAAAAAATCAATTTTTAAGAACCTGAAGATTAATCGATAGTTTATTAATGTCTCATTTAGAAGTAACACGATGACTTTTTGCGTACTACGATTCATGAATTTCTCTAAAAATCAAAGAATTTCTTCAGAAACTTACTTTTAAGATTCTATTTATCAACTTATATAGCTTATTAATATCTCATTTAGAAGTAATAGGAGGACTTAGTAATTTTGAATGGTCACAAACAACGATGATGAACCCCTATGTCTGTCAATATAGTACATCAAAATAAAATGAATTTTTGAAGCAATTTTTAAAAAAAATTATTTTCAGCAATTGTTTTACTAATTTCGGGGAATGAAATATAAGAAAAGTTCTTTAAAGAGAGTACAGTGTATTTTGTTATTAATCCTGAGAAAGACAATTATAAATAGATTAATTAGGCAATTTCCAAAAAAATCATAGTGATTTTTTTTACTATATGTGTCTGTTGGAATACACAGATGTCGAATACTTACATAAGAAATTTAAAGTTACTCATATTTAATGTAATTTTCGCCTTGATCAAAGTATTGTGTATGTGTCCCCAAACAAATACAGTCATCTCTATGTCATAAAGTAAAACTCAACTTGTCTCAGATAGAAAAATAAATTATATTCTCTAAGTAAATATTCTGATCTCTAAGTAAGTACAGTCAAACCTCCATATAATGAATCTCTATTTTACGAATTTCTCTATTTTGTGAACTTTTTCTTGGAACCAGAAACATTTTACTATTTTCTTTGTAAAATAACCTTCAAATAGCGAAGCTCATTTTCTATTTAACGAAATTTTTCTCTTGTAATTCGATTTTTTTCTACCTATTTTTTAAAATATTTCAGGAATTTTTCAAATTATTTTCTTTTTTAGCACATTTTATGAAGATCAATGACCTTAACTCCCCTAGAACAATGAAATGGCCGTAATTTTTTAAACAAAAAACTCAAATAAAATTAACATATTTTATCAGTAATTAAATTTAAGGACGCATTTGATAATGTATGCTTAAAATTACTGGCTGTAAAATAATGTACGTTTAAAATTACTCGTAGGCTTACAATTAGAAAATGTCATTAAAAAATTCGTAAGTTTCAATATGAAATTATTTTTTAAAGTTAAAAAAACAAAGTGTTATTCCTGGACAATGTTTTTTTATCTTGTTTTCCTTGCAGATTTCTTTTTGATGGGTAAGATATATAAAATGAATAGAGATATTGATCTTCAAAAAAACTTTTAAATAATTAGTGTTTATTAATTTAAAACTTGTTTCATGTTGTTTTAAAGTACATTAAAAGATGAATCTCTATTTAACTAATTTTCCATATAACGAACTATTTTCGGGACTAAACGACTTTCTTAAATAGATATCCATATGCTAAAAATCTTCTTTCCCTTTCAAATAACATTTTCGATTATGCTAGCATTTACCTCAATTAGCAAAAAAATATAATTTTTTCCTTCAATTTAATTATTCAATTTAAGCCTTAGCACCAGCATGCAATGTTTACGTCAAACGTGTGAATTTGATGATATAAATAAACTACAAACATAAAAAGAGATATAAATTTTACCCTGCTAAGCTCACTTAAATTTTCTTTTGGTTTTAAGACATTTGGTTACCTATGACTAAAATGAAATAAACTTACCTTCTTTTATACAATGTTTTGTTCAATTTTTATACTATTTCAGTCAATGCCTTACCTAATAGTGAAAAAAAAAAGAAATATTTCGGAAATAGTTGAAATTGTTAAGACATGTCTCTCCTTTTTTTTTGGAAGAAATTTCTGGAAATTTCTCGAACTGAAATCAGTTGAAAATTATCACACTTAATTCAAAAAGAATGTTCCCCTAAAATAAGTTAAATTTTCAGTTGGATATCATTAGGAATTTCTGAATCGCGAATATCCTTTTTGCTCTGCAGGTGACCAACACGATACCTTGCTTTTATTGTTCGCCGACATACGGCTGCATCAATCAATGACAAGAAAAGGGAAAGTCTGCATAGCATTAAGTGCAATTTTGAAGAATATTTTCTGGAAACTCATCGTCTCCTAAAGATTGACCCAGCAATATTATTTCTAAGCCGAAGAGCATGCCAATATATTACTGCAGCTATTTTTCTGTGACTTTTATTGTCCTGCTTTTTTCTCGTTTATTAGACTTATAAATTCAAAAAGAGAAAGGTTACATGTCATTCCCCCACACCCCATAGATAATATTGTTGATTTATGACCAATTTAGTGTGTTGTGTAACAGAAATACAATTTTCTTAGAATTTGAAAGTGATGTTCTGCTGATTTCTCAAAAAAACTTTATTTAGAACTACGTCATTCACTTAGAAAGTCTCATTAGTTTCCTGTAGAAATATCCGCAGTCATTTGTAGTATTTAAAAAAGTACTATACCAATACGGTTTCGTTAACAAAAAAGCACTAGAAAATTAATTTTATTAATTATTAAAATAAGCAGTGGGTATTTTTTAAATACGTCATGTCGGGATTCAGTTATTTAAAAAAGTTTTGGATTTTTTAATTCTAAATTAATTAAAAGGCCAATTGTGAATGACAGAAAATAAATATTGTTTTTTTTTTTTATAATAAAGACAAAAAAGGATATATTTATATGCATATTAGATGTTCCATCTCAAATAGCGCATCATTCCTTAGCGGAAAGAAGTGAGAGGTCAAGTGACGCATGCCTGACATTCCCCCCCATGTAAATAAGGAGAAGTTTCTTGGCACCTTATATTATTTTCTTTATCTCCGTTTATATTTTCCATCCAGATGTCAAAAATTATTATGACATAATTTCACCGTCGAACAGCCTTGCCGGCGTTACAGAGGCTTGCATCATTCCATGGAGGTGACGGCTGCTGATCTAAATAATTACATTACGGATGCATGGATTCTCATTTTTAAGGGTGAAATTTTAAAAAGAGTTTCCAATTTTCACACACCAATAATAATCTACAGCAACTCTTAACCAAAAAATATGTAAGAAAAAAAATAAAGCTTCAAAATAAGATTATTAAACAAACACACAAACTTTATTCCGTAATTTTAAAGGGATTTTTTTAAACCTGCCATCCAATCGCTGATAATGCAGCTAGACACACGGAAAAAAAAAGTGTCGTTCAATTATTTGGAGAAATCATGAAGTTGTAAAATGTTTAATTCGAATTCATGAGACCACTTTTTCTCCCAACTTTTCCTGTTTTTGCTTAGGCCATGGTTAAGGCTCTTCAGACTGTGTGTGTGTGTTGCTTATATGCATTAAACAATAATTATGCTGACAAAAAATCTGGAAGAAATTTCGAAAAAGGGAATTTTAATGACATTATTATAGAAATAATATCCACCTGCTGATACTGAAAGAAGAAAGGAAAATTTCCATAGAGAAAATTTATGCACGGAAGAAAGCTCATGCAACGCCGGTCCATGCAGCTAGATGCGTTAAAAATAATTATGTCCACTAAAAATCATCGTTTCCCTCATTTATCTTTTTTTATTCATAATTATCTATTGAAAACATTTATGTATACGTGCATGTACATTTCAATATTTAACAGACTTAAGGCACTTACGTCTGTTTTGCATCTCTATTTTTTCGTCTCTCAATCGGTGAAAATATTAAAATTTCTTCAAAATCAGTAAAGATCTAATTCATTGGTAAAAATGCCTCCATGGGAAAAAACTTCTCAAAGCGATTTCCAAAGACGTTTATTGATTTGTTTTTACGAGTTCTGAAGCACTTAGGAATGTTTAGGGGAGGGGGGGAGAGATACACTTAAACCCTCAACAGAATTAACAAAAACAAATTTTATGCTTTATAATGCTCAAGAGTTAATAAAAAGGGCATTGCAATGATTTTTATATGCAAGAGCAATCAAAGTCGATTTTAATTATTAGAAATTCCTTAATGAAGCACTTGTGGCGTTACTGGAAGGGAAATTATTTCAGCAAGCTTCGAACTTTAATTCCCTACATTATGATATTTTGACAGTCGTTGTTTTTGCACTGAGCCCCAGAAATAAAAGTATCTTTGATAGTTCTTAGTTTTTGAAGGAATAAAAAATGTTATTTTTTTTGCAAAATCTTATTTAAATATTACAAAAATTATTAATTAAAACACAACAGCCATTGCGACTGCTATTGAATCCCCTTCTCATGTTTGCCTGTGTTTGCGTATTAATGGGGTTCTAATATCTTAGTTTCATCTATAATTTGGCGATTCAATTTGGGAAGTTTGCCGATCCATGGCCAAGGCAACCAGCACTTTTAAACACTTTTTTTTTACCACTGCTTCTTCACTTTGTATAATCAAGTTTAGATTTGTGTTCTTTCTGGTGGTGGAGGGGCCACAAACTAAATAAATAATCTGTAGATGCATAAATTTTAAATTTAAGTGAGTGACATTTTTTAAAGTATGAATATCCGAATTTCGTGTACAACAATAACAAATTATAGTAATTTTTAGCCAAAATAATGTAAGAAAGAAATCGTATAAATAAACAACAAAAGAGATTATTAAACGAAAAACATAAGATAAAAAGTTAAGCGCTGTAATTTTGAACCATTTTTTTTTCATACTTTCATCCAAACACGGTCAATGCAGCCAAAGTTATGGGAAGAAGTTTTAAGCGATTATTTTGAGAAATAGAGAAGTTATTAAATATTTAAGTCGCATTTCAAGTAATCTTTGAAAAATCAAAACAAGAAAAAAAGTTAGAATCTAATTTTTTGAATTACTTGATCAAAGAGGGAAAAGACATGTACTTTCATGGGATGTAAACTCGATTGATTATGATGATGAGAAAGATACAAGATCGTTCAAGCATTCCATTCTCAATTAGCGTCTAAATCATTTTATTTTAGAAAAAAAAGGCAAAAAAATCAATATTTCATAAACAGAAAACACATATATGCATCGTGCCATAGAAAAATGAATGATCTATTCCGAAATTATTTTTCGTCTGTTTTATGAAGAAGGGACAGATGGCAACTTTAAAAACGCATGTGGACGCGAATGAAAGGGTGAAAATTTTTCTTCGACACACTTCGGTGTCTCTGCATGAAAAATGGAATTGCTTAGGAAGGCTAAATAACTCATTTTGGAAATTTTAATTCATATCTTTTGTATAACTGTAATTCTAGAGTTTGGTCAAAATGAATTCCTTGGATTATTTCCTATCTTTTGGTACTTTCGACGTGTTTTTGCGTTGCGTAGCTTGTGAAAAGATAGCTACATACACTGGTGTGCAAAATTAAGGACGAAGTCGAAAAATTAGCATATCAGCTGAACGAAGAGGCAGAGCGGACAGAAAGACCAATCAGGAGATTAAGTAAGGTGATGTACGGTAGCACATGTGCAGATATGCAGGTAGACGTAATGGGGGAGTGTCTGAGTAGAATAAAGCATGTTGTCGGTGTAAGATCAATATTTTTGGCAAAAAGATTGCACGCCGTATAGCAGTTAAAATCACACCGAGTTGCTGCCTCAGCGAGAAATGGCGAATAATCAATCTGTTAGACGACATCTGGATGCTTTTACCCGAGGTCGAATCATTGGGAAGTTGGAGGAAGGCCGCAGTGTGACAAGTGTGGCTGCAGAGTTCGGAACTGCTCACAGCATCGTTTCATGACTTTGGAGACAATTTCAAACTACAGGAACAGCTATCCGGGGGTTCAGTAGTGGTCATCCACGAAGAACCACATTCGCAGATGACCGGTACATTGTCTTACAGGCCAGAAGAAACAGGCGGCAGACAGCGGGAGAAATTGCTAGACACACGACACAGGCGACTGGACGACCGATATCGCGTTTTACCGTGGCCAGAAGACTGCACTGTGGTGGTCTGTTTGCACGACGCCCTGTACGGTGTGTACCTTTAACGCCTGCCCATCGGAGAAGGCGTTCTCTGTGGTGCAGGGAACACCGAAATTGGAGAGACAATGAATGGGGACGAGTACTCTTTACAGATGAGAGCAGATTCAGTTTGAGTAGCGATTCTCATCGCATACTCATCTGGACAGAGCGGGGAAGACGCAATCATCCCTCGAACATCATTGAAAGGGACAGGTATGGAGGTCGCGGTGTTCTCGTTTGGGGAGGCATCATGCTTGGTAGTCGTACAGACCTTCACATCTTCGACGCAGGTTCAGTCAACGGGACCCGTTATTGTAACGAGATTCTTCTTCGATATGTGCGTCTTTTTAGAGGCGCTATGGGTGTGGAGTTCCTTTTCATGGACGACAATGCACCATGTCATCACACAGTAGCTGCCGAACAGCTCTTAGAGAGTGAGGATATTGAACGTATGGATTGGCCTGCACGATCTCCGGATCTCAATCCCATCGAGCATGTATGGGATTTTCTAGGCAGACGCTTGGCAGCTCGTACCTTACCACCAGTAACGATTCGGGAGCTTCGATTGGCGCTGCAAGACGAATGTGCAGCAATGCCTCAACAACTCATTGACACCCTCATTCTCAGCATGGGCAGACGCTGTGAAACCTGCCTAGCAGTCAGGGGAGATCATATCCCCTACTAAAGACCGGATGTTTCTTGCTGGACACCCATCACAGGGATGTTTCGGCCTTCAGTCGCATTGCGCTCCATGCTACTTTTTCAATCAAGCTTCTTTTTATCCCTCTGATTTCTCTTTTAGTAAGTGTTGCTTACATTACACATGTCCTTACGTATTGGGGATCTTACGGTATTAAATGTGTTGATTTGGAAAGCTTTTGTACAAAGTTATATTGAAAAAACCGTCTCGTCCTTAATTTTTGCACACCAGTGTATTTCACATTTGCAGATATTTCACATACAATTGTTTATTCTCGAATTTTAATAGTGTAGATATATATAAACCTGACGTATAACTTCTGATTAGGTTTCAGCCTTTATAAAAACTTATATTTTTATGTAATTAATAACTATACAAAAAACAAGTAATATAAAAAAATTAAGTCAATTCCTATTTCGATCAACAAAGAAAATTTTTATTTTAGCTACTTTTTATTAAATAGTTACATTAATATAAATATGTATATGCATATGATAAAATCACAACATTAAGTGGTAATTGATTTTTATTAATTATCATTAGAGTATCGTACTGTCATCCGAAACAATCAAAATTTCAGTTCAACTGGATACACGTGAGAAAAAAACCTTTTCAAGTTTTGACACAAGTCGCCAAAATGGTCGCTAAGTCGCCAACGTGGCTGTATTTGTAATTCTTTAAATAATTAGTTTTAATCAATTAATTTTTATTAATTATAATTAAATTTTTTTTTTTTGTATTATCATCCAAAATAATCATGTACATAAAATTTTAGCTCAATTGAGCGCTTTAAAATGTATTTTATTAATGATTGAAAATTCCACCAAGGTAAATAAATAAATAAACAAATAAATAAATAAATATATAGAGAGTGTGACCTAATAGTAGAAAGTGAAAAAGGAAATACTTCTTTTCCCGTAATATTTGGAAATAATTCATTAATATAACATAGATATTTTATAAATTAAGTTATAGGTAAAAAAATATAAAGTAGCCTAAACGGATTCTTCAAGATCATCTTAAATGCTAAGAGTGAAAATAGTCTTCAAACAGGAAGAGATAACGACATATCAAATCAATAAAAAAAGCGTTTTCTTTCAGTAACTTGTATGGTGGGTAAAATGGTACACAAATTCAGAATAGGTCTAACTTATAATCCATTAAGTATAAAGAATGCCGCAAAAAAACCAGAGCTAAAGCTGTATCAACTCATCAACTCATTATTAGTGTGTCTCAAATTTTTTTTGTCTCTCAATATACATACATATATATATATATATATATATATATATATATATATATATATATATATATATATATATATATATATATATATATACAATTTATGTATACATTTATTGAAATCCTAAGACATATTTTCATATATATGTATGGAAAAGTGTCAGATGATTTTAATTTCAGAATTAGTCTTTATATATATTTATAACAACGCATCTGTTTTAACTCTTTCATATCGGTATCTTAAAGTTTCTTAAAGGTTTTTTTTTCATATCGGCATCTTAAAGTAATTAAACTTAACTTTAGAAATGAACTTCAGCTTTATTTTTGGAAACTGCTTTTTTTTTTAAATCACAGGAGCTCAAAATTTAAAATTTCCACATTCTTCTTCTCTCTTTCCTTTAAGATTTCTGATATGTGTTAATTATATTTTTTTTCTTTCTTTTTTTCTTGAGTGAAATATTGATACAAAATTTCGAGTTTTAGTGAAGAGGTGTCCAACTTTTTAGGTTTACTTTATAAAAATAGTTCACTAGTTTTGAATCCCACTCTAAATTCGCTAATAATTTTGCAAGAGCTAGAAGGAAAAAAAAAGGTATGCCTCATACATTTTGGCTCTAGCCTCATTCTTCGTGTTCTTCATCCTTAAAAATAATTGTTCTGTTCAATTCGGTGGGTAATGAAGAAATGTTAAACATTGGGTGCCCCATGCACCATGTCTCGCATTGTCCTGTTAAAATTCAACCACAAGACAATCTTGAAGATAAGCGATGGCCACAAGATACAAAACTTCAGAGCGGCTGTTTATAGCGGTAATGCTTAGCGTATTAGGGATGCCGGGTTAACACACCACAAAATATTACACCGGAAGTAGGACCGTTATATTGATGTATTTTGCAAAATTCTTACGATAATGACGACCATTGGGATGTTAAAAGCATAATCGTGGTTCACCAGAGTAGATAATGTCGTGTAATTCGTTTTTAATGTCTAGTGTTTAATTTTTCATTATAACCGCATACGACTGTGATGTACTGCCAAAGGTAATCGCAGCAATGGACGCCTTGTTGAAATTTTTTCTGCTAAAAATGCTACCGAATGGTTCGGACTGACATAGATTGCTATGCAATAGACCCTAATTTTGCCTGGGATTCTTCAAAGCTCATAAAAATCCTCCAAGTGAAATCTTTCCCATCAGAGTCAATCGGTTCACGTTGCTTTCATTTTTTCCTTATCCGCAACACTCTTTCTAGATTTCCTACTACGCAAACACTGATATCTCGGAAGGATAATGAAAATCTCTATAAGCCACAATTCTTCTTATCCGAAACTCAGATACACACTCACTTGTTTATTCTTCAACAAAGCATTTTGAAACTTCTTTTTCTCACGCACCCACAGAACAGCGCAAAACACAATCCCGTACTTAAAAATAACCCCTCTTCTGTCTCCCTTTATATTGCTCTTTTATGTGACATTACACGTGTTCATGATTTTCATGTACATTTCTATGCGAATAATTTCTGTACATACGTTGTTATTGGTTTACATACGTTGGAAATTATAGGCCTATTAAATGTTTTCTTGTCAGTATTGCATATCAGATGGCCGGAAATGTATTCTAATTTAGCTGTGTCTTTTAATGAGACTAAAGGTGCCATTTTATAAGTTTATATTTTATTCGTCACTAAAGCTTATATTAAGGTATCCGACTACGTTCGGAACCGTGATTTTGCAAAGCGCATAAATGGATAATTTTCATGATATTTAGTGTCACTTAGATTAGAATATATGCATAAAATTGTTTTAAGGACATTTCGACAATTTTTTTTTTATTTAAATACAATATTTTGGCAAAAAATTAACTTAGAATAATCTTTTTTTCCAAATGTTCTCCTTTTGTGAACACTGCTTCTATTATAATAATATTATGCCTGTATATAGCTCAGACCTCTCTACAGAGGCTCAACTAGAATTTTTGAAATATTTAACTTAGAAGTGGGTTTATTCATATTTTACGACAACAGAGGGGAGCAATTTTTAGAAAAAAACGCCAATAATTATTTCAATTGGTTGTAATTCTGAAAATAATGTGAACTTTTCAAAAATTCTAGTTGAGCCTCTGTAGAGAGGTCTGAGTTATATACAAGCAAAATATTATTATAATAGAACCATTTTTCACAAAAGGAGAACATTTGGAAAAAAGATTATTCTAAGTTAATTTTTTTGCCAAAATATTATATTTAACTAATCTTTTTTGTCAAAATGTCCTTAAAACAATTTGATGTGTGTAATATCATGAAAATTATCCATTTATGCGCTTTTTTAAAATCATGGTTCCGAACGTAGTTGGTTATCTTAAACATTTCCAGTTGCGTTGGAAATATTAGCATTCGTATTTCCATTTATTGCTAAAATGTAAACTTTTACTCTCCAAACTTTTTTTCAATAAATTTTCTTTTTCATCAGTTCAACTAATTATAGCCTGTAGTGTTTGAATTGTTTCATAAAAACTGGACAGTTAAACGTAAAAATAGGATTTAATCAATAATCTTTGTTTATTATCCGCCTGATCGTGTCTATACAGGCCTAAGTTTTTTACTGACTCTTTTAGGTTAGTTTTGAAATTCATACGAGCCCGACCATTACACTTAAAGAGAGACATTTGTTGCACAAGAAAACTAAGGCAAAAAACTTTATTATGTTGAAAAATAACTACTCGCTTGGGGAGCAATTAGGAATAAATAAATTTCAGTATGCTTATTACACATAGAGAGATAATTAAGAATAATTATTTGAAAATAATCTTATGAAAATTTTTCACATCTACATAAATAAAAATGAATGTTTGTTTGTATCTGTATGTCTCTTATGTCTTTCTAAACCGTTCATTTGATTGTGATGAAACTTAGGAGAATGGCTGGCCACATGCCCGCAAAGGCTTCTAAGTTAGTAAAACTGACCCCCAAGGGGTGTTGCGGGCGCTCAAGGGGCGTTAGAGATAAACAATTCCATTTTTGAACTAATAGAACTACAAACTTGAAATTTGGTAGGTATGTTCCTTTCAAGGATAAGAGGTCCACTACAAAAGGGGGTTTGGCGAAAAATGAATTCTAAGAATCGTTACAGGCGCTTAAGCGGTGTTATAAATATTCCCGTTTTTGATCTAATGGACCAACAAACTTTAAATTTGATA
Organism: Trichonephila clavipes; assembly: GCA_019973935.1. Taxonomy (NCBI): domain Eukaryota; kingdom Metazoa; phylum Arthropoda; class Arachnida; order Araneae; family Nephilidae; genus Trichonephila; species Trichonephila clavipes. The sequence goes on along the minus strand of BMAU01017187.1, from coordinate 938,169 downwards.
AACTTGTTCCATTTATGAAGTTGAGTTCCTCTACGCAAAGGGTTTTGCAAAAATTGAATCCCAAGGGGTGTCACAGGGGCTTAAGGAACGTTATATATAAATATTCCTGTTTTTGAGCTATTTGACTTACATGCAAGAAATTTTGTAGACCCGTTACTTTCATGGAGTAGAGATCCGCTACAAAAAGCGTTTTGAAAATTGACCCGAAAGGTCGTTGTGTGGGCTTAAGGAGCGTTAGAGATAAATATCACCGTTTCTGAACTTTTTGACGTACATGCTTGAAATTTTGTTGGGATGGGTTTTTTTCTTCTTTTTGTTCTTGTTTATGTTTTTTTGTTTTGTTGAACATAGATCCGCTAAGAACGGATTTTACAGAAATTGACTTCTTTAGGGGGGAGAGTAGCGGGGAGTGTTGCTAGGACTTATTTATAAAAAATATTTCGTTATTGAACTATTGCTTACCGTAATGAAATTTAGTATACATGTTACTTTTGTTGAATGGAAATTCACTAAGTAAGAATTTTACGGAAATCGACTCCTATTGGGGAAAGGGAATCTTTTGCGGCGTATTGATAAAAAAATAACCCGTTTTCGAACTACTAGATCTACAGAAATGAAATTTGGTATGTGTGTCTCTGTTGTTGATCTGAACGGGTTTCTTGAACAGGTCTTTCAGAAATTGACTCTCAAAGGGGTGGTTACGAGAGCTTACTGATAAAAAATTCCGGTTTTTGTCTATTAGATTTGACTTGAAATTTGGCAAGCATATTTATTTTATTGAGTAGAGATCCACTAAAAATGGGTTTTGTGGAGATCCATTTGGGAAGGGATTATGAGAGAGTAAAATATAATTTTCTCTCTCTCTCTCTTCTACTTCAAATTAAGAATTTATTATTTGGAAGTTCTGTCCCTTTTAAATCCAGAATTACAAGAACATTTTTCGATACAATCGAATTCGTAATGCTAAGATATCAGTAACATATATATATATATGTATATATATATATATATATATATATATATATATATATATATATATATATATATATATATATATATATATATAAACAGTATATATTCATATAACATTATGAAATGCACTGAGAAGCCTGAGTGTAACGGCTAGTATCAAATAAAAACTATCGTTTGTAAATTAAAAATGTTTTGAAATTGTATTAATAAATAGAAACATTAATAACATTACATTATCATAAAGTTTGTCAGCTTTTTTTTTGTTGAGCTGCATGTGGACCTTGGAGAAGATAAGTTTGTTTTAGAATGTAAATTTTGAAACCTGAAATTTCAACAGGTAAGTCAAAAGATTTTGGATCCATTTATAGTTATTTTATTTACTATTAGAATATTTAGTAAGTATTTATGAATGATACTTTTTTGGAGATATTGTGACGCGAAGGATGAGACTTTTCACAACAATAGAATGTTATGATTCTTGCTAAAGAACAATGTCTTAAGATGCTTAAAGTTTTGTTTAGTGTATTTTGTTTTTCCCGTTTGTCTGAGAGTTATTGTCTCAATCACTTAACCTCATTGGGTGAAATTCTGTAAAATTTCAAATATTAAGTATTCTTGCTGAGTACTATCACACATTGATTGATTGGTATATTGAAAACGCTTTTCCTCTATAATAGACGGATATTATGAATTTTGTTTTATACTGTTATGACTTTTTATTTTATTTGTAATGATTATTTTTACTGAATAATACATAATTGGAAAATAAAATTCCTTAAAAACTAAACAGTGTTAAGATGGGACTTTTTCTGCAATATAATGCGTATTTTATGTACCATATTGTTATATTGCAGGGAACTGAGAGAGTTTGATCCAGATGAACTTCTTGAGAGTGGACTTTCTCATTCATGGGCCCAAGCTGTACCTGATAGTGGACCAGGTACATTACTCAGTTAAATAATGTTTTGAGTTTATATATATATATACTGTAGATGCTAATTAATAGATCACCATTAATGTTATAAACGATGCTTTATTAATTGAAGAACATGGTACTAATGCGACGCTGGTTTAACTTAAATTATTTAATTTATTCCCATTATATATATCCATTTTATAAAACCCAGGTTCTACTGACTTTGCATCGCATTATAGCTTAAGTTTAAACGCTAAATCCTTTAAAGACAATAAACAGTACACTAAATTAAAAGGCCGGTTCTTTAAAGTAACAATTAATTTATTTTGAATTAACATTTTTAAATAAAGAACGTTTAAAAATTTCAAGGGTATTTACTTATCTGGAATGAGAGGAGAGAGCGACGAAAGGGGTGACCTCGGGTAGCAAGTGCGCTTCCCGGCTGTGGAGGGTTTTTCTGGCAGACGTAAGAGGGAGTAAAAAGCCCCGAGAATTCGCGCGCCCACTCTTAAATATGTTGACCGCACCACTCGGAAAATCATCCGCTTCAAAGTTCTGGCGGTAAATTTTACAATTCCGATTGGACAACAAGCTGTGCAAGGATACAGCTTCGCCCGCCATAGAGTCCGTTGACCTGAGGCACCCCCAAATTCCTTAGAAAATCCGTTTCCTGTAAACAGGGCAAATGTACAAACTGCCGTTGTAACTTTGGGGACCGGCGACCTCCCATCACTATAATGCGATGCAAAGTCAGTAGAACCTGGGTTTTATAAAATGGATATATATAATGGGAATAAATTAAATAATTTAAGTTAAACCAGCGTCGCATTAGTACTATACACACAGTACCTTAATTCAAATGTGTTCTAAAAGCTTTTGTGGCTTCTTTTTTGTTTGATTACTTTTGTGTTACTTATGTATTGAATAAATTGAATCATGTATGTACTAAGAAATGTTTCAAAAGAGGCTCTTAAAAACAAAAATTTTTGATCTTACTCTTTGCTTTACTAATGGAGAACTCTGTGAAATAATAATGAAAATTATGAAAACAATATCTATGAATGTGATCAAACGATACTAAGACGAATAGAAACCTAAGAGGATACTTTTTATGCTGCATTGTTGCTCTTTTAATGATGTAACTGGAAATTTACTTGAATTGCTAAAAAATATATGATATTCGAAATGATATAGGCTGTAAACAGAATGAGTCAATTTAAGAAGTAATATTTTTTCTTTGAATTCTTATGACTGTTACAAGGTCTGAATTCTGTAACAGGGAATACAATATATCCCCAAGCAACTTTAATAAGCAAATTAGTAAATTTTAGTGTAGAGTTCAGAGAAATAGAAAATTAGAGAATTATTTAAATGTGCTTTCGTTTTTCGTCGATTAAAAAAATTGTTTGTTTGTTTTTTGCTTTACTATTAATATTTCTTACAAGTATTATTAGTTGTCTCTATTAATTATTTTGTTACTGTTTTATGTATTTAATGTTAAATAGTCTGGTAAAATTTAATAATTTGAAGAAACTTTTAATGTAGTTTTTTTAAAAATTGATTTGTATAATTCATTGCTAACAAGCATTGCAGAATTGTAAAGTATGTGAACATTTTTAAAATATTTTTTCGAAATAAAGTCGAGGGCTGCGGTAGCCCAGTGGTCAAGGTATCGGATCATTTCAGGCGTGTCATGAGTTTGAGCCCAGTACCACTAAAGACCCGCCGTATAGGGCAGCGATGCTCGTTAAATCGGTCGAGAGCTGAAACGTTCTCCCGTTGGTGTGGTGTGGTAGTTAGGAGGGGGGGGGCAGCTCAGTTGTCATCCACGCCACTTGACCAGGGTTCAAAATTACGTGGTCCGTCGCCAAAAGACCTAGTGTAGCTGAACAGTGCAACGTTAATATTCACTCACTCACTCGAAATAAAGTCATATGAAAAAACAGGCGTAGTAATAATGCACTTCAGCTGTATATATCATACCTTGCAAAACTGCAACAGTTGCAAAAGAAGCTAGGCTGGCTCACTAGTTTTCTATATTTTAAGACACTTTCCAATTTTTTTTAGTATGGTGGCAGAGGTTTTTTTTTTTCAAAAATTAGCATTACAAATTTAATTTTAAAAAACTGTAACGCATGCTTACTCCTGGGACATGTTACAATAACTTTAAATAAGTATTTAAAATCAATTCTATAAAAATCGAAATGCTGAAATAGTTTACATTTAAAGAAATGATAGTAAAAAACAGATGTTTCAAACAGCTGCAATTTAGCTGAATCATATCTTTATTAATTAAGCTAAATTGCAGTTGTTTAAAATATCTGTTGAAATTTTTTTTAATTATGTATATCTTTATTAAAGAAAATCGACTGTGGCTATGTCGTGTAATTATACGGCATGTAAAAGATCCCTAGGGGTACTCTAGGTAAAATTAAATCTTTGTACAGGTTCGCATCGTCAGAGCTCAGTTGCCTGCCCCTAGGGAGAGAACTGGGCGTCAAAATTCCCTGCAATGATTGGTATCCGCCTATATGGCACCGCACTAAAAAGATATACCTGCTTTCGGTGAATGTACTAGGTAGATTGATGAACTATGTTAATAACTGTTCATAATCTGCCATTAGAAGTTATATCTTTATTACGATTTCATCATAAAAAAAGAAAAACTGGCATGCGTAACAGTTTCTAATTAAGATTTTTGGATGCTCTGATGTGTGTGTTCAAAAGTCTTCTATAATTGCAGTATTAGTTTCATTCTTAAGTTTTGCTATATCAACATGTTGTTTTCCTCATGTTTTATGCATTTTCTGTACGTTATATATATATATTTCATATTTGCAGAAGACTTTGGCACTGAAATAGAACTACAAGAATTGCCAATTGCAAGAGCTTCAACTAAAGGTATTAAACTTCTTTATTTTCATATTAGACATATTATATCTGTCTTCTTAAATGCAGCAAAATAAGGCTTATTAAATAATATATATAATATATATACATATATATATATATATATATATATATATATTTGTATTTTTTTTATTATAGTAAAAGAAATACTCGTGTAGTTTTATTTTTCGTTTAATCTTAACGAGTTTTCGTTAAGTTTGATTGTAGTGAATATTTTTTGTATCAATCGTTTTTCCATCATGAATAATTTAATGTATTTTTTTTCTTATTTGTATTTCAATGAGGGCTTTGTTTCATAATTTTCTCTATAAAAATTAAAGATAAAAGCATTTTAACATATCACAAGAAATAAATTTTTAAATGTTTTAGAAAAAAAATTCTGATTTTTTATCCACATTTTTGGAAAGAACGATTATTATTTTCTGTTTTATTGTTAAATTTTGCAATTTTCATGATAAGTAATATTTCATAAAATTGTTTCAGTAATATCATTGTTAGTATTTCAGCCAACTAATATTCTCTTTTAAAAGAATTTCCTAAAACAGTTGTATGCGAATATATAAAAAAATATTTTTTGAAAATAAATTAATTGTACGAAGGACTTGAATAAGGGATTAGCTTAAATAAAGCACAAAATTTTATACAGAAGCAAACCATGTGATTGACTGAAGCTGTTATGAATATAGAGTTTATGAAATGGGAATTTTTTATTTGATAAAATTCATAATAATTTTTAAAGAACCATTTAATGTTTGTGATATTCAAATGGGTTTCAACGAGATGTTGAATATGAATGAAGAAAAATTTTGTGTAAAATTTAATATTATTGATTTAAAATTTTTATAATTTTTTTCTAATGTATTTAATTAGCTAAGTATGAAACTTACATGTGAATTAAATTTTACAGCCATAATATTATAAACTCACCTAACAATTAAACTCTAAAAATTTATTAAATACCAATTTTTATCTTTAGTTTTTATTTAATATTTCTACGAAAATGTTGCATTTTAGATGCATTTTTATTCAAGTTTGGGTTAAAATTTTGTTTTACAAAAGTAATCTCATTACATTTAACAGAAATTAAGTAAGAAATAAAGTTAACTTTAGGATCTAAGGAAGAAGCTTTTTTCTAAGATATAAGTAGACTTAAATATTTTAATGTAAATTAAGCTTCCTAGTTTTAATCTATTTTTGTTAGTTATCAGTCAAAGGAAATATATTTCATATTTAAATATTTTAATATATTTTATCAAGTTTCTTAAAAGAATTATTGGAAATCAAATTAAATAATTTTCACATTAAAAGTAAATTCCATTTGCGCAATAAAACAGATAATTAAACTTTCTGTTATCATCCGGAAATATACAAAGTACACTAGCTTCCGAAAGCTCAGCCTGCAATATAAGTTTTTCAGTTTTCGAAGTCGTTTTTGAATTTTAGTGGCTTTGAATTGCTGCAGATGTACAAAGTAATATGCAAACATAATTTGCAGCCAATCAAAATTGAGTATCCGGACACACACACACACATATACGAGTTAGACAATCATTAAAGATACGATGCATTAAAAGTTTGAAGAGGAGCATTAAAAAATACTGATCCGCTTATAAGTTTTGTAGCATTGTTGTTGATGATATTCAAGTTGTTTGAAAAAAAAAGACGAATGCCAGGTAGACAATGCTGACGTATTATCTTATGTTGAAGCATGGTGGTCAATCAAAAATATTGGTGTTTTGTATAGCGTCGATCATAGGATAATTACTCGATTTTGGAAGCAATTTCAAACAACTGAAATTGTCCAGAGCCTTATGCCCTATGATCTGAGGGTTACTTCTTCCTCCGATGATCGGTATATTACTACAATAGCCAAGAGAAATTGGCGAATGACTTTCATGTGCAATTTTGTATTAACTAAAGCTTTACTTTTCCATTTTTTGTTGAGTTTTATCTTTTCATGCTTGACTTTTGCAAGCCAATATATTGGTATTTAAAGTAATTTTTATAAATTTTTTAACCCGAAGAAACAATGAGTAAATTGTACGGGGACATTCTTTTCACAATATATATATATATATATATATATATATATATATATATATATATATATATGTATAATGAAATGCCAGAAGTCATGAGATCATGTGTCATGTGATCAGCCACTTTTTATATTGTGTGAAACATTCTTTTTACCCGGTGAAGGTCAGAAGCTTGATATGATATAGATTTAATAGGTCGTCAAAAATTTCATTGCAAAAATATATATTCAGCCATGCTGCCTCTATAACCGTCTATAATTGCGAAAGTGTTGCTGCTGCAGGAGTCTACACGAACTGACCTTTCGATCATGTCTCCAATATGTTCAATGGAATTCATCTCCAGTGACCTTGGTGGCCAAGTCATTCACATGAACTGCCCAGAATATTCCTTAAGCCAATCGTGAATAATTTTAGCCCGGCGAAAGCAGTTTAACATCTTGGAAACTCCCCATAGTTTTTTGGGTACATGAAGTCCATGAATTGTTGCAGACGATTTTTAATTAGCCATTTCCAATCAATGATTGGTTTAATTTGACCGGATGATCCAGTGCATGCCGTGTAAAAACATCCCGAACCGTTATGGATTCATTACCATCATGCACAGTGTCTTACTAACAACTTACGTCCATAGCCTTATAAGGTCTGCATCATACTCGTACCCCATCATCAGCTTTTTCCAACTGGAATCGTAATTTATTTGATTAAACAATGGTTTTTCAGTCATTTTGGGCTCAATCAATAAGTGTATAACCCCAGCAGAGGCGCTGCAGCAAATGGCTGGTGTATTGTTAGCAAAGGCACTTTGTCGATTTTCTCTGCTGCCGTACCCTATAAACACTGAATTTCAACCTGTCCTCGCGGATATATCTATTGAACATCCTGCATTGGTTGTTGGTATTATTTAAGATAGTGTTGCTCTTGTCCAGTAACACTGATTATTCTGTACAGACGTCTTTCAGTCTTTAAGTAGATGCAGTCAAATGTTGTGGCGTCCATAGTTGGAGGTAATACCTGAAATTAAATATTCATGTGGTACAGTCTTGATGCTATGGATCAAGGATTGCTGAATACCATACCAATTTTCGAAATGGTACTTTCAAACTGGCCTTTTGCGTTCAAAATCTCTTAATTTCTGTCGTTGCCACCATAAAGGTTTTATATGAATCACTTGAGTAGAAATGAATGCTGTGCTAATGTCTACCTGTTTGTATATTTCTTGCACTCTGCTACTTCTATCTGTATATTTGCTTATTGCTATCTCATGACTTTTGGCATTTCAGGTTTGCAGCATCTTGAATAATTTTTCTGAATAAAAATAATTTTCATTATTTAATTTACCTTTACAGGGCAGAGTGCATCTGAGTCAAAAAGTATAGAATGTCAATCAGATTCATCTTCACCTGAAAGGTAAGTATATTCATGATTAATTTATCTTAACTATACTTTATTTTGGACTGATATATTTTTTATACAATAAACTCCTTGAAATAAGTATTTTCTTAAAAATATTTGCATAGAATCTGTTTTATTATTTTAATAATATGCAATACAGAATTATTATATAAAAAAATCAACTGAACCATGTCAATTTTCATCCCTTGATGTAGATAGCTTTATTTTCAGAATGATAATTTGAAATGAACGTAGAACCATTTGATAAAAATTCATAAACTAAAAAATTCTAGAATCATATAGATTAAATTTGAATTTATTTAATTATTTATTTTTTTCAAAATTGCTTACAAAAAAATTGCTTTTAAGACTAGCAAAGAGACTATTCTATGTTTTGCTTAACTTGTTTAATTCTTTTGTCACTTATTACTTTCATCACTGTATGTATTCTGTGTATTCCATACAATTTAAATAACACACTCGCACAATTTTTTATGGATTAATATGTTAACTCTATATATTTATTATCATAAAATTTTCCTCATTCACTTCCTCTGTCGAAATTGCTGACATCTAAAACAAATCCTTCCTTCTCCAATTTTAAAATTCTTTTTAATTTCACTATCTAGAAGTTAAATACATTTTTAACTACATCAACTTGTGCTTTAGACGAATTCCTCATTAAATATAATTCCTCTGTAACCTGATGGTGGAGTAGAATGCTTCCTGTTTAATTATTTATGGATTCGAATCTCAGAGCTGTCAAAATTTTTGTACCAAATAACAAAGGTTGTTGAACAAAAAAATATGTTCAAGAGTTTCAATGTTCTCATTTCTGGAAGTGTCAGCTTAGGCATTAACAAAATAGTCGGCAACTTAGTCATAGGTATATTGAGAACACAGCGATGTATGTATGAATTGTATTATTAAACTAAGAGAGTTTCACCAAATACTAGGAATAACAGTTTTTATTCAAGTTATTCTGTTTGTTAAATAGTAACTTAAATTCATTAAAAAAGTCTATTTAAGTTTCAAAGTTCTCATTTGTGGAAGTGTCAGCTTAGGCATAAGCAAAATAATCTGCAATTTTGTCACAGGCTTATTGAGAATAGCGATATATGTATGAATCACATTGTTGAATCAAGAGATATTCACCGCGAATACTAGGAATAACAGTTTTTATTCAAGTAATTATGTTTTTTAAATAGTAGCTCAAATTTTTTTCAGTAAGATGTTTTGTTACAAAATGTACAGTACAAATTCTGTATTAATCATAGATTTTATCATAATTTGGAAGAAATAAAAGCAATATAAACCCTAAGATTATGAATAATACGAATTTTCTATATATTTTCTCAAGTTGTTCAATGCATTTATTATACATGTTTTACAACAGTTAAACCTTGCTACTCCATTTACAATTCAATGTAATTATTGAAAATATGTAAACCTACAAAAAAATTGTTTTTATTTTACATGCATTTTAAGAATAAATTAATTTTCTATTTTGATTCATTTCTAATGTATTTCAAAATTTATTTTTTATCAAAATGTTCCTTCAACCCATATTGTTCCCTTGTATTGTTTCTTTAACTTAAATTTCGGAAAATAATGTAATCTAGAATTAAAATAATCACTTTGAAATGTGTTTTCTAACAATAATGTATTTCTCTGTTTAGCATCTACAAGTAACAAATTGGCTGCTATTCATAAATGTAAAACTGTTTAGCAGGCACAATTCTTACACATAGCAGACACAAATTATATTATTTATTATCAATGTTATATACCATAAATAAAAAAACCTAGACCATCTAGTTCACACTTGGATGCTTAGGATTTAAGCGTTGTTTGAACAGTTTATTTTTGCATGAAATTAAATATTCCTCGAAACACAACTCAACTGTTTTTGTTTGTTATGTTACTTGTATTTATTTTTTTGAGTTTCTATTATTCTACTGCCATTTTACCTCGGCAACAAGGCATCAGTATAAAAAACTTGTTAAATTTCAGAAGCATATTATTTTTTAAAAAACCTTGGGAATTCTTTTCATAGCACATGGTTTAATAATAGAGAAAGTTGTCAGAAAATTAAAGGAAACAAAAGAGATTTTCTTATATATACTATTAACTAGCTGATATTCAAGTAAGAAGCTTAAATTTTAGCTCTTACATTTTATTTGAAAGGAAATATTTTTAATCATTTAAAAAACCAAGAGTAACATTAAATATCTCAAAATTTTACAATAATATACACTAAGTGGACAAATTATTATGACCACCCCATCAATGCAATACTGGACCACCTTTTGTTCTTAATATTGCTTGGATTCTACTTGACATGAACTCCACGAGTTGTTCGTGAGGGGTATTAGGAATTGGAGACCATATATACGATGCATTGCACTTTTAAACACCTTCGGATTGGATGGTGCCGGATCCAGCTGCCAGATGCTTCGTTTGATCTCATATCACAGATTCTCAACTGGATTGAGTTCTGGTAAATGGGCCGGACATCTAAGCAAGGTAAAGGTCCTGTCGTGCTCTTTGAACCATCTGGGGACAATGCTAGTCGTATAACTGGAAGCATTGTTCTGCTGAAAGTGACCATCTCAGTGTGGCCGGATTATTTACCACTAAAAAGAATGCACTTGATCTTCAGTAACACTTAAATACCCTTGGACATTCAGACATTCTTTCATACAAATAACAGGACTCATGCATGCTAAGAAAAGATCCCCAAACCATAATACTGCTTCCAACTGCTTGAAGAGTTATGGTAATGCAGATGAGGTTCTACTTTTATTCTGTTTTCCCCTTATTTACATCCTGCCATCTACATGGTGTTTTATTGGTTCACATGACCCTTTTCCAGTCATCTACTGGCCTGTGGTTGTGCTCGTTTGAGAATTGGAGAAATTTCCATGTATTCAAGGCCAACTATAGAGGCTTTTGACCTTGTCGTCGGCTACCATAGTCTACATAGTGTAATGTGCGAGGAACAGTTCGTTCATAAACATTCGTAGTTTCTCCTTGATTAAAATTCCCCACGATTTGAAATGTGGTTATTCTTCTGTTGGAATGTACAACTTTCGCAATTCTCCTTTCCGAGTGAATTTTCAGTAGCCTGTGATGACCACAGACCTGAAACTCAAACCTAGTTTTTTGCTTGGGAATCCACTCTCTGTAAACATTAATAACTGCTGCTCTCGAAAACTTTACAAGGGCAGCCGTTTTCCTGATACTGGTTCCGGGGTTTCGAGCACCTTCAATCATCAACTTTCAAGCATAGCTAAATCATGTTTTCCCCTATTTCTTCACTATCCCTGCATTCCTGTTAGTAGCGATCTCGCCACATAGTGGCACCTACGTGAAGTTATAGCTGATTTCCGTAATAGTGTCAAGTGGTCATAATAATTTGGCCCCTCGGTGTATATCTAGTGCAACCTGTGAAAATTTCATTTTCTTAGTGCTATTTAAAGAGTTCTCTAAATTTCTTAAAAATACATATTTGTTAAAACAGTATTCATTTAACTAAAATTTTAATACTTTCTGATATTCAAGAATTGAAATAAGTTTTAAAAAGTCTTGATAACAATGTCATTTTACTGATACAATATATATCATTAATGCGTAAAGGTTATTTTTGGATCAAAGTGTAAAAACACAAGTACAATATCCATTATAGGGTTCATTATAAAATTTTTTTGAAATTTTTTTCACTTAGGTTTTGATGTATTGCTCTACTTTTTTGTTACAAAACTGATTACCAAAGATTTTCCTTTTTTTCAGGAATAGAATACTTTTTTGCAGTGATATTTTGTGTATTCACATTTTTTTAATATCTTGTATTTTATGATACACTTAATTTTTGGAAAGACAAATTCATTTTTGATTATGAGTAAATGTAAAGTATTGTGTGCTTTAGATGTTTTCTCTCAAATTTCTTCTGCTTTAAATACTATTTTCTTGTTTTCTTTTTTTATTAGCTGCAGCTAGTTTAAGGTGCTATACAATATTGCAAAGGCATTATAACTTCACATTTCAGAGGTAATTAATTGTTTGAAGTATCCAATAGCATAATTTAAACATGACAGCAAATTGTAAGAGATCGAATAATCACGTATACCGATTGCTTTTCAGTATTTCTAACTATTCATATTTTGACTGTTGTTTTTCCATCTGAAAATTATTAATTTGCTTATAACAGTTGTGTTGTATGAGGTAATAATAATATATTCATTTAAAGATTTGAAATGATAAACTTTAAAGGTAAAATTCAATGGCAAAACATTTTGTTTTCTTGTAAAAAAAGAGAGAAATGCTAACAGCTTAAAATTATTCATCAATGAAATAGCACATAACAAAATAAATCGGATATAGAGTAGAAGATTGGATAAACTGTTCATCGTAGAAATTTGTTACGATTTTAATCTTCTGCAATATGAATTTTCATTAGTTCAAGGAAAAAATATCTATGTATTTTGTTAAAAACATATACACTCTGACTAGCCAAAAAATTATATCTATCAAACATTTTTTATGAACTCGTCTGGATGACGTGCAGGAACGGTCGATTAAGTGGGAATGGTATTTATAATAGCTTCTGGAGAAGGTAAGAAAGCATTCTTGCACTTACTGTTGCAATTGACGGGAAGGCTGCTGTTCTAAGCGAATTTGATAGAGGCCAGATTGTAATGACCTGAAGACTCAGAACGATATCTCCAAAGTTACACGACTGGTAGGTTGTTCTCAATCTGCCATTTTTAGTGTTTATGGAACCAGTGCCTATTTAAGCTCATTTTGGGCCCTGGGCGCCCACCCCAAACACCCAACTGCATGCAACCAATAGTAGACGCCTAACTGTTGGACGTCCACGCATCTTCAAAGAAAAAGGACGTTAGAGAATGTCGTACTTGGTACAGTAAAATCTATTCCAGGCAATGGCTCAGCTGACAGCTCAATACAATGCAGGTCCAAGTGCAAGTGTTACGGAAAACGCAGGTCAGCGAACACTGTTGAGATGGGACTTCACAGCATCCCTCGTATGCCTCTGTTGACTAAGTGTCATTGTCAACTACGCCTGTAGTAGGCCCGAGAATATGTAGACTGGACCATGGATAAAAGTGGAAGAGAGTTGCCTGGTCGGATAAATCACGATTTCTCATTCATCGTGTCTACAGTTGTGAATAAGCTTGTGCAGGCTATACACAGGTTGGTGGTGGCGGTGTTATACTTTGGGGGATTGCCTCATGAACGGCTCTTGATCCTTAGTTGTGGTAGAACAGATCATGAAATCTGCGTTCTATCTGAACATAATTGTTGATTATTCGTATCTTACTGGAAGGTCTGTCTTCCCAACTGAAAATGGATCATTCCAGCAGGACACAGCCCCTTGTCTCAAGACTCGAATTGTATTGGAGAGGTTTGAGCTGCATAATGATGAATTTCAATCAATACTCTGGCCATAGGAAATTGGGGCTTTCTTAGAAAGGCACAACTCAAAGATCAAACACAACAAATTAGAATATCTCGATTTCGTGTGACCACTACAGAGACATTTGGTACAATCTGTGTCCGATTGTCTACCAAAAACTTGTGGCATCAATGCCAAGACATGTTGCAGCTGTTTTATACGCCAAAAGTAGCTCGCTCAACACGTTATTTATCAGTGGGTCATAATGTTTTGGCTCTTCAGTGTATATGAAATGAAATGCAATAGTGGCACTTTTTATAGTCTCACCATTTTTTAAACAATTTATGTACTTCTATATCCAGTTTTTGTTTATTGCTAACAAGGTAATCTGATTTCAAATCTGAGTAAATTAAAAATAATTGCAATAGATATTCATCAAAATCTGTTAAATATTGATTTCTGGAATTTACAAATATAAGCATATCAATTTAAGATTTCCCCTATGTAAATATTTCTTTTTTGCTACCTTCGATTGAATTATAGAATTTGTTTTACTTATATATCTCTCTTTCTCTTTTTAGAATCAATTTCTCCTTTAATCATAAATAATGTAGTGACCTATAAAGTCTGATGCATTAATTAAACACAATGACTTAAAGTATGTTATCTATAAATCAATCAGAAATAGCAAAAATAGGATTGATTAGAGGAACGGTTTTGTAAAATAAAAAAAAACATATCACCAAAGAAGCTGGTAGATTCTATTGGATATACATTACAAACATTAAACAGTTTTAAAATAAATGAAAGTTATGCGTTCATAATGGTTATATGAAAGTTATGTCAAAAGAGAGGAATGTATTTTGAAGAAATTTACGAAGATAACTGGTAACTATGAAAACACCGCATAATTACACTGTACATCATAAAACAGTTTAATTTTGAATCCAGAAAAATTGGTTCTTATCAAATAATTGAGAGATAATTCATACTTCTAGACTCTGCAAATCAACAAATAACAAACTTTTATTTAGTGACAATGAACGGGGAGAGGATAAAATTCGAAGTGGGAACCAAATGTTCGGAGTCAAGACGTAAAATTCCGTACTTAAAATATTTTAAAATTCTAATGAAATACCACCATCAAAATAACTCTAATGAGCAACAGAAAACTTTCTGTGTAGCCTCTGGACCACTACTTGGAGCCGGTTTCCGCACAACCCCTCCTGTGATGTTGCTTTTACCTCACACAGATTTTATTTCATAAATGGAAATAAATTCGCACTTGGCTATGTTTGATGAATAGGCATCATGTGGAAGAACTTTAATACTAAGCTTTGGAGAAAAACCGTGTGCTCATTTGGAACCCGTGAGCAGAAGGAACTATTGTTCAAATGGGCACATCTAAAGCTGTTTACTACTAATAGTCTCTCAAAAGGTATAAAATGTCTAGATAGGGCTCCATGTTCACTGCTGTACCATAGGAAATAAATTCTGAAGGAATCAGTTTCAAGAGACTCAAAAAATATCTCCACGGTGACTTTTCCTTTAGTATGAATTCCCAGCCTTCGTCAAAACATCAATACCACCAGTTGTACACTTTCCTTATCATTTCTAGTGTCATTACAAGTATTTTACCCAAACAGAAAAATTTTAATGACAGCGAAAATTCATTATTTTATTTCTTTATTTTATGACACTGAACAGAGATGATTAATCTCAGAACAAAATGCATGGATGCGCAGGGCAATCAAGTGACGTGACAAAACAATCTCAACACAAAGAAGAGGTTTTGTTTTTGTCATAGGAACCTTAGCTCCCGAACTTTCGGATCCTTTCTCGTAGAAGTGATAAGAACTAAGGATCTTCTGGAACTACTGAAATTTCTTTGATTGTTCTAATTATCGCCATACGTGTATAACAGGCTAGTGGTGGCAAATCCTGCAATTTTGAAGCATAATTAGAAGCATCTAAATTTCACGTAACGTGATGACTTTGCCAAGTAACATTGAGTGATCTTACATTTCATCTAAGGGACTAGGGAGCTGATTAATGCCATTTTTTTGCAACTTTTGTCATGAAAAAAGTCCTAAAAGGGAAAGAGAATTTGAAGTTTTCTTTTCAGATTACTTTACAGTGGTTACATAGTCTTATAGAAACGATTTAAGGATATTTATCAACTCTTCGGTGAAAGAAAATTGAATCACTGTTAAAATTGTAGAACCGGAAATGAATATATATATATATGAACATGAAACAGAGTTATTCATACACATACGCACATCGAACTGGATAAAAAATTTTAAAATAGTTATAGAATTCATCAAGATGGCACATCAATTGGCAGCTGTCCAGAAAGGGTTCCACTGTAAGGGAAAAACTGAGCTTTTCAAATAGACGAGAGAAAATTTCATTGTATTGTAGAAATTCACTTTATTAGAGCATTTCATTTTAGTGAATGAGGTCCAACACCTCAGTACCGATTTGGAGAATCAATCTCTTTTATTTTCTTGAATTTTCCATGTTAAAAATGGAAGCTCTTGATAGTAAGACATCAGATAAACCAATTTAGGGCAATGTGTTTATAAACAATTAAACACTCTATGCCGAGAATGCTCAAACCTATTTTAACTGTGATTCTTTTTTAATTTCATGAAATGAAAAAGGAAAGAAAGTAGAAAATATGTGTATGTAAAGTAAATAAACTTTTAGTTTAACATTTTTCATACTCAATTGCTTGAGAACTTTTTAAAATTTATATTTAGTCCATAAGCATTGAAATACTTTGTTACCTTTTTCTTTTGACTTATGTTTCAGATATAATGTTAATTATTTCTTTTGATATTTTGGAATCAACGTAATTATACAGCATATTTTATATTGAAATATAACTGGTAAGATTTTTTCCATAATAATTTTTTGTTTCTCATATTTTTGAATGTTTAGATAAATTATAATGAATAACATTTCTTCATGCTAAAACAATATTAAAATGACGTTATTTTAGAATTGTGTTATAAATACACCTAAGGCTATTAGACTTAATGTGTCACATTATTTAAAATTGGTAAATTTAATTTTGACTTCCGATTTACAGTTTTAAAAAATGATCAATGCATATTGTAAAAGTAATTTTACTGGACAACATTATCAAATTGAAGCAGAAGATACAAATGATTTTTAGTGTGGGGACTAACTTACAAACTAATCAACTGCAAATGAATATCCCACATTTTATAAATCAAAATTTAAGAAATAAGGTTGGATACACTATACTGAAATTTAACATGATTTTTTGAAAGGGAATTGTAAATGTGTCAGAAAGCTTTACTCTCTGAATTGTGATTTTCAACAAAAATTATATAACAAAAAGTTAATATCTTACGATGGTTGTGAAGACAGTCACCAAGTAATTTATATTTTGCTTCATTAAACAATTGTTTTCAAACTTAGTAAGTGCACTTAAGCCGATTATCTTATTTTTAATTATTATGCTGTTTTAGCAAAAACTATCTACTTATATAGAGCTAAAGTTATAAATTTTCTTTCGATGGTTTTATATTTCCCATATTTGTAAAATGCTGTATACTGTTTTATGTACGGATGAATAGAAACGTGAATTTTAAATAGTTCGTTGTAAATATTCTATTCAAACTGAAAAAAAAAAATGCTTTTTGGGAAATTGTTTTAAAATTTAAGGGGTGGCAAAAAGAATTCTCTTTACGAATTTACAAAGGTTAACATTTTGATGATAGCCACAGTACTAAATATTTGATACAAAAACACATAGCCGAGATTTTAGCAGTAGTTGTAGCAAAATTATTATTAATTAATAATAGTATTTATGAACGAATTGCAATGAAAGCAGATAATTTTTACTCTTGGACCTGAAATTATAGAATTGTGAAGCTGATTTTACAATGGACCTTGGAATTTTGTATTTACCATGAACAAATCAAATGTCCTGCAAGCTATTCATTTTTTTTCTCTTTAGAACTTTCAACTCTAAAGCATTAGTTATATAATAATTATTTACATTTCGCGTTAAAGTTAAATTTATCGATTAAAAGTTTTGAATTGAGATATATTATTAAACATGTTTATTGATAAAAATTAGTTTTAATAAATTCCCAGATCATTACATAACAATTTATTTGAGACAATATAAGAAATTCAAAAAATCGGGAAAGGGGCTTGTAATAAATAGGCGAGTCATAATAGCTTTGTATCTACAATATTACCCAATTGTTGAATTTTATACATTTTTTAGCTACTTTTTTATAAATATCTAAATAAAAATATCTCATTTGGTAGAAATATTTTGATCCCAAATGAAACTAATAAAGTGAAGTTAATGTGGAAAAGGTTATGTTAATAAAAAATATACTTTTTCTCAGGCCTCCTGAAGTCACTAGTGTTGTAAGAAGACGTTCATCTGTGGGAATCCAAAGACAAGCTTCTGTCTGTTTGTCTGATGAAGAAGAACAGGCATTTGATCGTAAGAGGATTCCAGAGGACATTGCTGAACATGAAAAGACACCAGAAATACGACCAAAGGAAGTTACTAGAGTTGCTGCTATTGTTCATCGTAGTTGCAACGACAAACCTCCACCTCCACGTAGTTGGGAACAAACATCTGCCTGTTCTTCCAGTTCACAACCTGTAATGGGCATTCGTCACCCACCTTTCATTCATTCGCATTCATCACCTGATTCGGGTAGTATTGCCAATGTGCTTGACACTAAACATGGGAGAGTATCCAGCACTGTCTCATTACATGGCATTCCAGCTGATACTCTCGCTCGAGTGGTTGATCTTGAAGATTACCATTACAGTCGCCAACAAGTATGGGAATTAGCTACTCAAGGAGCAACTCTCCTAAAAGATAAGTCTCAATCCAGTTTGGATGTAGTTGCCGGAGCTGAAGGATGGACCGAAGATCCTTCTCACATTCAACAAGCAGCTAGTACTGAAGCTGGTCTATTAGAGAAAAGTCTTGAGGAGCATCAACTTGAGCATTTGCAAACACTTCTTAAAAGATACTCACCTGTTGATGAAGAAGATGTGCAAATTTGGAGTAAGGTACGTTATAACGATACGGGAAGCAGAGAGGATATTCGTGAGGAGGTAATTGAAATGATATCTGGGGAAAGTTCTGATGATAGTAACAGCAGTGTTGAAAGTGAATTGCTGAAGCAGCAATCTCGTCAGTTGTGGGAATTACGAGCTACATTAGAAGACGAAGAAGACAAACTTAGTGATACTCAGGAAGCCGATGATGACCCACCAGATGAGAATCCACCAGAACTTCCAGATATATTAGCATCACATGCTACATCGTTTGAATCTACAGCTGAAGTGTCTTGTGATGATCCTGGATATGAATGTGATGAAAGTGATTATCTTCAATTACCCTCTCATGAATTACGTAGGCATTGCTACAAAAGTTTATTGAGTAAACGCTTACAAAAGAGGGCACCTGGAGGTGAAAGTAGCTTTGATAGTTGGGAAAGCTCCTCTACAGACAGGACAGAAGGTGCTACAACATCATTTGAGTCCACTACTGACAATACAGATAGTACTGGAGAAGGACAAACCAACAGATTGCAGCAAATGAAAGCAGACAGTGGTTATAAATCTATGGAAAGCAATGGTAAAGCTCCTCGTTTGTGTCGGAAACAGTTACAGTTCACTCTTGAAGGGGACAGTGTAGACCAAATGATGACTATGGAGGACACATTTGATGAGGGAACTGAAGTATTATTTAAAACTCCTGAGGTACAAGTAACTGATACTATCAAGACCAAAACTTCAATTGAAACTTCCAAGGTAGTATCATTCGAAGGTGTAACAATAGAGGGTGAAGGTCTTCCACAGAGTGAACTCCCGGTGCAGCACAAAAAGAAATATAAGAGTGCCTTGAAGAAGCATTGTACTGAAAGTGATATACAGTGGAGTGAGCAACCGCCTGAATTAAAGCTTTCAACTGATCAGCTGACAGTTGAACCGCGTGGTAAAACATCGGTGTTTCAACGGTTTTTCCGCTCAGGACGCCTCAGATTTGAGCACATGCAGCAATTTAGAGATTACAGTATAGATGAAAAATCTGATGCACTCTTTCGGGAATTTACTCGGCATGATAGTGAAGGTGATTATTATCGTACTCGGGGACCTAGGCTTCATGGTCACATGAGGTTACATCACCGATCACTGCCATCTACTGAAAGTAGTAGTCCCCATCTTCCAAGAAAACTACTATCGCCTCAAATCAGCATTGAGGAAGAAAGTTGCGAAAGTGGTGGAGAGGAACAAACTGACAAAGCTGGAGGGTCTGATAAGCAGCAAGATGTATCAAGTTCTCACAAGACTCAAGCTCAGATCTCTGTGATATGTCCCTCACATGGTGGAGAAGGACAGTAGAACCTTTTGCAATGATCCAAATTTATAACTATATCGTGGGACCGAAGCATATGACTGAAAACATAACAGTATTCTTTGAAAAATTGTACAGTGTCATTTGGACGCTAAAGAATACAGTGGCATTAATATTACTTTGCACCTCTTTGCTGCCTGCACAAGCATACATTTCAGATATTCTGTATTACGGAAAAGAGACGATTTTTTCAAAGGAATACCCTTATGCAACACAAATATTTCATTTTACAGTCCTATGAAACTTCCAAAACCAAGAATAGAACTGTTGTTTGTTTTTGCTCATACTTTTTTTCAAGTCATTGCTATTATGTTCACAAAGTGCTAAGGTTCAGAAGAAATCAAGATAAGTTTCTGGGGTACCAAAACAAACTAAAGATTGATTTTAATGTATGATTATATGTCAATGTAGGATTGCATCTCACAGTTTTTCTTGTTCTGTAAATAATATAAAGAACATGTGCATGTTGTTATCTGTGTTTTAACTTACGCACCTGCCGAGAAGGCAAGAAATTTAATTTTTTATAATGATGCCTTTGTTGCGGTCATTTTATGTGTGGACACCATATTCTCTTGATTATGAATGAAGTCTTGCACCCAAGTTGCATAACTAAATTTTTTTAATGACTTGAACTGCCAAATTATAAAATAAAAAATGTGAGAATTGTGTGTCTTTTTTTCTTTTGTTAATGAGTAATCATATGAAACTGCATACGGAAAAAAAACGTGTTTGTTTCCAACTATAATTTCAACAATCTATTTTATTGTATTTTGAATTTATGAAACTAAACCTAGTAAAATTGTGTTTTTTTTGTTAATTACGTATACTATCAGTGTTTACTGTTATTTTATTATTATTAGTCACTTTTTAGAGTTGTATTATTTTACATTTGTTGAGGATATTTTCATAAGAATTTATGAATCAAATGCATTATTTTTAACAATGTTAAGTCATAAATGTTTTTTGGTATCTAAGTGGGCTCTCTTTGAATGAGCTCAAAATGTGTAGCATGCTTTTTAAAAAAATGAAGCTAAATTAAGCTACGTTTTCAGCTTAATCAACAAAAATTAGAAATGTAGTTAAAATGTCTGCATAATTATTTGTATAGTGCTTAGAAATGTTTCAATTTCTGTGTAATTTTTTGAATAATTTTTACATTTAATACTGACTCTCTTTCTTACTCCCATGAGAAATAATGAATTTGTGAAATTGTGTTACTTTCATATTGATTCAAATAGATTATGTAAAATATTAACAATGGATATTTTTTGTTGTATTATGAGAAAAATTGTTAAAATAAGCTTATTTGCATCTTTCCCCTTTCTAAAATTTTAATTTCGTAAAACCATTAACTACCCTATTATTTATTGTCATGCTGTTTGTGATATTTTAATTTTAATGCTATATTTTATGTAAAATCATTATTAATTTTGATTATAAATTATGGAATTTGCTTTGATTCTAAAAAAATGTATATCTGATGAATTATCATTTGTTAATCTCTACGGAGAAACTAGTAATTGTGTATGTGTGGGAATTTTTTAGACTAAAACTGAACTGCATATTTTCTCTCTTGTGGGATTTCCAAAAAATATTTATTTATCTTGTACTTCATTTTGTGTAATTCTCCTTCATGAAAGGGAGAATCTCAATACATCTAATTTTATTTTTAATTTTTAAACTTTTGGAACCAATGAGAATGTAATATAATGAAATGAGTGTTCAATGTTTGATTATATACTCATGTGTGGATTAGTAAATAGTATACAAAAATATTGAATTTGTGAAAAAATATTTTAGTACACTTTTATTACAGCAATATCATTTCAAATGTACATTAAACTGAACTAAAAACTCAAAAAAAAAAAAAAAAACTGCACAAAATACATAATCAAACATTTATTTTAGTTAAAATCAGATTTATTTTTTAAAACAGAGTTTATAGAAATAGTATTAAAGAATAAGTTTTTAATCTAAACTTAGCTATCAACAAAGTATAAATTTTTAATAACTATGAGCAAAATGAATGGATACGTGTGAATTTTAAAAAAATGCATGCAGATATTTTAACGCCCTTCTTTCATTTTCTCTTTTTATATTTCTAAGTTTTAAACATATATAACAAGAAGTAAGAAATACATATTAAAATTGTTATTTTTTTTATTTGAAGATAAAGTGTTCGGTATTACGACTTAAATATCTCATACAAAGAAAGGTAAATAAGAATTTAGGATTTTTTTTCACAATTTAAAGAGTAATTTCTTTAAAAGGCTTGTTAAGATTCAGTATTTATATTTTCTATACATTTTCGAGCAGGTGATGACTTTTTAATTACTTAAGTTTCTTATAAAAAATTAAAGCAAACTTTATAATTATATTGTCAAATTTAAAACATGTTGAATGCAGTAATCTTAATTTTTCTTAAGGAAATTAATTTTAAGATTAAGAAGATTCAAGTAATTCCTGATCTTGAATTATTCTTGAAAACAGTAGTTACACAGTTCATTCGCAGCTTCTTTGTTCAGAAATATTTTTGCCAAACTGTTATGCTTATTTGGAATGTTTTGTCGAAGTTGGCGTCAATTGTAGATGAAACGATATAAATTAGAACAACATTGTTAAATCCAAACGGAATCTAATTCTTTTATTCCACTCGCAAGTTCAGTTAAATAAAACAAAAAGATATTTCGGAACAAATTGAATATTGAATAACAAATATGAGCGAGACGATAAATAAATAAATTTAAAAAAAACCCTAAATCGTGAGGCTTGGTCAATAACATAGTATCAACACACACACACACGTTCATCATATACTGACTGACGTTTTGTTTATATCTATTAAATCACACTAAATCCACTTGCTTTTTCAAACATCAATACATAGATTCAATTTTACTGAAATCAAAGAGATGAATGATTATTGAGGAGTTATTTATTAATATCGTTAATTATTTAACTCAATAATACACACACAGATTTAAAAGGACAGTCTTTAAAAACCGTGAAAAAAAACCCCATGGAATTCTACAAAATAAAATCGTAAAAAGGAAGAGAAGTAGAGATTAGCTAAAAGAATTGGGAAAACATTACAAATGTCTTTTAAAAATAAATAAAAAATTCTTAATACATTTCAGCCGTTCCTGAACTCTCGTACATACAAACATTTTGACATACATGGAGTTACTTAAATGCAAAAAGCTGGTAATATCAGCCACCTCATAAAATCTGCCTTTATTGAATGTTTAGATTGAAATAAAAATTCACCCCACACACATGGAAGAAAATTTACATTTTCTTAAACTGATATATATTGCTAACCATTAAAAGTGTATCACCATGAAGGAAGAATGGAAAAGATGCCCAATTTGCATAAAAGGAAGTCTTTGTGTTATACAAATGATAAACACTTAAGCGCAATCGAACGATGCAGGAGGATACGACTTGTATAAAAATAAAAGTTACATAGCGGATTTCTCATTTGGAAATCACATTTGAACATTGGCTCTTTCTGAGATCTTGTTACACCTCGTATGAGAGGGAGAAACGGCTACACCAATACGTGTCGGAATTCGATGGGGGTAGGAACGTGGCCTATCAAGAGTATGTCTTATAGTTCCACGATATTGCTACTCATATTGATCGGAATCCAACGAATGCCATACGTACAGGGAACTGTTGTGATCAGGAGGATCCTGTTTAGGTCCTGTCGCAGGTTCTTAACGGCTTCCCGTCACTAATTTCCGGGAGGACAGACATGTTGTCATAGCCACATCACAGACTTCTAGTTAGAATGTAAGCTTGTTTGTAAAACGACAAGTATCCTTACGGACTGCATGACGACTTCTGGAGCAACGCAGATTGTGTGCTTGACGATCATTGTTCTGGCTTCCCTTAACACTACAGCTAACAGAGGCGCGGGTATATTGGTGACAAAACTGAATATAGGAGTGATTCCATGTCGTCATTTTATACAAGTATCGATTCTGCTTGCAGCCTAACGATGGTCGTATCCGTGTCTGGATATACCTAGGAGATTGCATGTGGCCTGCTTGCATTCAATATTGTTATACGGGTTTTGAACCTGGTGGAAACGAACACCTCTTTCTCGCACCGTCGGTAATCTGAGCATCCAGTTTTACATTTCTCAAATCTTAAATTCGGTGACTGTGTCTTATCTTCGAAGCCTCAGAGACGTTATCTTTCAACAAGATAGCGCAAGACCACACGTTTCTTGTCGTGTGACATATCTCGACACAGAAGAAGTTCGACTATGGCCAGCACATTCTTCAGATCTGTCCCTCATTGAAAACATCTGGTCATGGGTTGCTGAGAGATTGAATTTTAACTTCTCTCCAGCCTTTACGATTGATGAAGTATGGCGTAGACTTAAACAGCTTGGAATTATTTGCCCGTATGTGTCACCCAAACCCAGTTTGATCAAGGCTTAATTAGGTTATAGCTGTTTTACCTGCAAGAGTCGTTAGCTATGCTTACTAATTTTGAACTCTCTATAGCCCCAAGTTGTCTACAGATTTAATCTTGTTTTCTTCTTACTATACTGTATTCATACAATAAGTAAAAATTTGTTTTCTTCCCTTCCTGGTATTGCAATTTTAATGGCCAGCAGTGCATGCATGAACTATGCACGTATATATATGGAGCATTTTAAAAAGGAAGAAAGAAAAAAAATAGCTAAATAAAAAAAAAATAAGTTCATTCGGATTTTTTAAAAACTAGGAAGTGGGTCAATTTTATTTTATGAACGAAAGTTGCAAAAAGATTTAAGTTTTTAATTGAAAATAAAATATATACTCAACCTCGTAGACTTTTTGAAAATTTAATATCAAAAAGGAAGAAACATTGCTTGTTTTATTGTACAGAAAATACCCTTCTTCGTATTTAATGGAAGAAACGTGAGAATATGAAAAGACCAGTTTCATTTTTTTGATTTTATATAATATTGATGCTTTTCTTTAGTTTTTACATTTGCACCAATTTAGATATTTCATAAGTGGATTTATACGTTTAGCTTTATTGATTAATAAAATTAATATATTCAGACAAAGTGGATCAAAAGAAATTCAAGTCGATATATTCTTAGAAATTGTTTGCTATTACCTGATCACTAAAAAAATTCTTTCCTTTCTTAAAGTTATTCAATTCTCCGTTGCTTTTGACGAAAACTCGATTAAAATTATTTCTCAAACATTTTTCAAACTGTTGTGTAGCTCTAAACAGATAATTTATTACTACCAAACTTAAATTTGAATTTACACACATTCTGATCCGTAACTGTTTCTAATTTTCAGTTTCAAGTAATAGAAATTAATAGGAAGTAAGCAAGTAATAAATAAAATATAGGTGTGAAAAAATCCAACTGAAATCCAGAAATATACAGTCAAATGAATATAGTTTAATATTTACCATATTTTTTTCAATTTTATCAAAATGAACAGTTGTAAATGTAATGAAATAACTCTGTGATGAGAGCCATTTACATACTGCTGTTATTCAGAGGTGGGACTCAGATAAAATTAACTGTTTCGCTGCCTTATGACCATTTTACATACAGAAAGTAATGCACCAATAGGCAAGTAATTCATTATTTCATATTTAAACAAGAACCATAAAAGAGGTGCGTAAAACTAGACTATGGATTTTTAAATATTTGTGAGAAAATATTTAATATCAATTGCTTTCATTGATTTTGCCAAACCACACTACACTTCTACGATGGGAGCTGGGGATAAAAGGTAATAATCCTTGTGATTGTTCAGAGGGTGACCTTAATAAATAATCGATCAATCGGATGCGTTGAAAAGCTGAAAAAAATGACAGTTTGTTACACCGGTTATTTCACTTTTTTTTTATCTTTACGTTTTATGATTGTTTTTATATTAACAAACTCAACGGATAAAAAAAATCCAGTATTTAGTCAGTTATTTTGAATTTTATGTAGAGATTAAATAAATTTATATAAGCACATAGTTCCATTAAATTTTTTTAATACGGACGAAATAAACACTAATATGTGTTAAATGAATGTTTATCAACATATCACTCTGAAGTAACATGGAAGCTATTGGCGGTGTGAGTCTCGCAATTTTAAACCATAGTCAAATGACAAAGACGACGTCTGTGCAGGCTCCCCACTTTTCGAACTTCCATACCAATCCAACGTGAGTGAGTGAATATTAACGTCGCACTGTTCAGCTACACCAGGGCTTTTGGCGACGGATCGCGTACTTTTGAACCAACGTCAAGTGACGTGGGTGACACCTGAGCTGGCACCCGCTCTCCTAACTACCACACCACACCAACGGAAGGACGTTTCAGCTCTCGACAGATTTAACGTGCATCGCTGCCCTACACGGCGGGCCAGCCGTGGTACACGAAGGATCCTAAGGACTTAACGGAAATAATACAAACCATGACCACTTGGCTACCATGATCTATCTATATTAAGGCTGTCTTCGGTAAAAGTGCGAGAGCTTGAACTAAACACGAAAAACATTTTCAGACAGAAAAATGCCTCAATTTCCATGGAAATTTGTACCATTACAACTCATACCTCTGTTAATAATGTAGTGTTTTTAAAAATTTCAAAATGTTTCATGAATACTTTCTTTTTCATTTTAATACGTGAAGGCATAGCCCACTTAACATTACGTATAGGAGAAAAATCACGAAACACTTTTTATACCAGAAAAAATGAATCAACTCTGTTAAAAATGGGATATATGATAAAAAATTATGCTCTTTATAAAGGACAGTGAAGCTAGAATATCATATTAATTTTTCATTTCTTTTATATCTAAAAAAATGTTCCGAATTCGGATCCTATTCTTTACCATTAACCGAAAACAGCCTTAAGATAATATTTAAGAATAAACTATTAGAAAAATTAACTTTAAAAAGGAGTTAAAAATGCAAATTTGATGTTTTCTACATCAAATTAGCTACTTCCAAGAGCCGCTTTAGATCAAACCCTGATTCCTAGAGCCCTTTGCAAAATTCAACAAACAAATTATGTATTGGTTCAGTAGGAATGGCTGAATTTTGACAATGGTGTTTTTTATTGATTTGAACTTCATCAAATCTCTCAAATAAAGCAAATGGTCATTTTTAAATGAAGACGATTGAATAGTTAACTGAATAGTATCTAAAAGAAATCTCAATATCCTAAATATTAAATAATACCTTTAAAATATATAGGAAGCATAAGTCAGTGGTGTAATATGGATGAATACTAGGTTGCAATAATGCAGGAAAAGGCAAAAAATAGGTTTCGCATTTTACCAAACAACGGTACGGTAATAGTAATATTGATTTTGGGTAAAATGCCTAGGATCGAAACTCGAATGATGGCATTTAGAATTTTGCAAAATGTTTGATGCTCTTTTCAAAACTTTTTAATTTATTAAGAAATTTTTTAAAAAAATGTTGTTTCTTTACGGAATACGCTTAGGATTCTTAATTAATGATGTAATGAAACAAAACCTAATTTTATTAGAATAATATATTTAGATTTAAAAATCAATGTAGAACATAAAATTGCTACAGAAAATGATGAATAGAACAAAAAATCAGTTCTATTATAGGATAAAGTTGTTTTTTTTCATTCGCAGGTGTAAAAGTATCACATTTTTCGTCATTTTCAGCCTGTTATATCACCACCAATACGAATGAAATATATTTCTACTTCCAATACAGAAATTTTATTCGAAAAGGATAAAGATTTTCTATACTTCGAAAATATCTTTATATGTCTATATTGTAACAGCAGACCCTTGGAAGTTTGTAGAAGGGGGTGCCAGCTCAGGTGGCGTGTTCCCCACTTGACCAGGGTCAGAATTGCGATGTCCGTCACTAATAGCCCTCTTGTTGCTTTATAGTGCAATGTTAATAAACACTCACTCACTCAACGGCAGACATTATTTTAAGAATTTATTTCCAAGATGTATGTAAAGGAACTCGATGAACGCAACTATATGCGCATTCGTTACATTTTTAACAATCTCAATCTCTATTACTTACTTAACTCACCTGTTTTCTAAGCTCCTCGAACAAAAACTCAAGTGTATTCACAGGAATTTGATTTTACAGAACTATCATACATGTACTCATTTGATTACTCTACATATCTGAAGAAAATTTTGTGATAGCCTCCCACCTGGGGAAGCCATCTCTTCATCTACTCGACCTAAATCTGTAGGGGGTAAATATTGATGACCTAAGCTAGCCATGAGAAACCTAATTTATTATTATCAAATATAATAATCAAAGACAAGCTTACTATACAGGGAAAATTAAGAGTGATATACTATAGCTTAAATCCCTGTGTGAATAAGCGCATGAAATCCTAATCGTTTAACTTTACTTAAAGTTATCCTATGAATCCTAACTTCCTTAATTTATTTCAATCGCTAAAGTCTGTCCTATGATCCCGCGTCTAAATTCAGATCCTTACCGTCAATGCACTGCGTTCTGCAACTCAGCTTCCTTTCCTCCTTCTTCCCTCGAATACTAAACATCCATTCTTAATCTGCATATCAAGGTTCCTTCTTGAGAGGGATGGCTGTGAAATAACTAAATTGATGGCCCCAAAGATTCCCCAAGAGGATTAATAGAAAGCTACGTAAAACCCAGTCACAAATCAAGGTTGGATTTTTTACAAGAATAATTTTTTTAAGTTAAATTAATATCAAACAACATTTTTTAATTTTTTTTAAAAGGCAGGGAAAATATGTTACTATTAGTTTCTTTTTCTCAGTACGCGAATACATCCTTCTAATCATACTAGTGTTTAAATTCTTGGAAGCTGTCACTAACATCTCCTTAATTGAAAATTTAAGCTATCAAAATAAAGTAAAATATAAATTTGTTAGCACGAAATTTAAAATCCTTTTTCACGTGAAACTTAAGATACTGACGAATGCAATACTTTTATAGAAAAAAAAATTAAAAATCCTTTTCCAATTATTTAATATATAATGCATAGGTATGGATATAAATTCCTGAAAGTAATATGCAATACATGTTAAATTTTTCTATCCCCCAAAACTTAAATAATTTCTGCATAAACGCGTTTAATTGTTTTTAATACTTTTTGTAAAAAGAACAGATTACTATATATGTGCCCACAAAATACATTAAATATATAAATTCATATTCTAGTTTTAGTTACATTCTTCCTTTTCCTCAATAAAAATTAAAGTATAATCTTCAATAAAAATTAAAGTAAGACACACTATTCATAAGGAATTCTTCAAAAATTATTCTTAGATTTCATCAAATTCAAATTCGTGATAATTACAAGTATTGCATCATTATGTACAAAATCTACTTTAGCTGATTAATAGTTTATTAACATTGTACTTAAAAGCAGTAAAAGAATTATTGGTGACGTCCTAATTTTACCCATGGTGAAATAACAAGGATGACACCTCGCTCTCCCAGCTTTCACACCAATGAAATGAGGGATGGAATTTGGTGCCTCAAAAGATTTCTAATGCATCCTCCCAACTGCACGACAAACCATCATCCTTTGCTGATAGTGTTGCTTTCCTATTTTACTGAGATGCTGAATGCACTTTTGATAGTCTCCTACCCCTAAAGCCCGTGTCTTATCCACCTTGCTGTCTTTTGATGTACATTTGAGTAGAATTCAGCCGTAATTTGTCGTGTTATTGCCCTTCCGTTACTGTGGACTACATGCATTACTATTCATCTCTCTCATTCATCAGCTTTTTTCAACCAGAATAGTTCCTATCGCATGGAGAATTTTTCTTTTAAGGGCCACTCTTTGAACACCCAAGATACGGTCAAAAAAGAAAATTATAAAAGAGTAATCACACATTTCAGAGATACTGGCAACATCTCTTTTTCAACCGACATATATTCCTCGTGAAATTCACTTAAAATCATTAGTCTTTGCATTTTGACATTGAATACCGTGGTAACTGTGTCTTTCGAAGCTTGGCGTTCCTTAAATAAATAATTTTTACATCACTCTATGTCACTGTTGGACAGATTTACTATCAAATAAGGGGGTATATATCTATATACATATGGGTTCAAGAAGGCGACACTAAACGTGATGCAGGATCTCAACGGCAAGATGGTACAGTCATGGCAGGAACGTTAAGTTAGAAAGTGGGCTTGTTTACAGCCTATGTATCTGCTTAGGTAGTGTGAGGAAGTTTCGTCTAGAGCAGCACGAACTGGCTCCACTATAACAACTATCACGGCTTCCTCTCTCACACTGCATTATACGCGGAGCGACAGTGGTAAATTCAACTATAAATTTGGATGCAGAAGTCGTTTTTTCAAGCTAGTCTCGTTTTATCGTGCCGTATCTTAATACGGATTCTATACATGATGTAATGGCTTGAGCAGCCACTGGGTACAACATACAAACACTCTTGTTTATTTGGACAATAATCTGAAATGCCAACATTACATTTTTCATGTATTAAAAATGGTGGGTGTGCCTTATCTTCGAAACCTCGGAGACTTCATTTTTCAACAAGATAACGCTAGATCACATGTTACTTTTAGTGTGCTGATTTACTTCTACATAGCTCATACTCGACTATTCTGTGGTTAGCATGTTTTCCAGATCTCTCACCCAATGAAAACATCTGGTCATGGGTTGCTTAGAGAGTGGCAGCACATGCCGCAATGTTTGATGAGAAAAGGCTGAAATGCAAAGACCGAAAAAGGCAATGAATGACATGCCCGTTTCTGTAGTCCAATCCCAGTTCAATTCAATAACTACCGTTTTATCTTCCACAGACAGCAGCTGTGTGTACAAGTTTTGTATCTTGTACTCTCCATTATATTGTTTACTTATTTAATCATTTTTTCCTTACAATACACAGCAGAGTAAAGAAAAATTTGTTCACACACACACACACACTCATATATATATATATATATATATATATATATATATATATATATGAATATATATATATATATATATATATATATATGTGTGTGGGATAATTCTCTCAAACTTTCTCTCGGAGGATTTTATTTCATTTATAGTGGTCTTTCTCCCTCCAAGACATCACTTGATATTTAATTTGTAGTTTACCCACCGTTTGTATACGCTTATCAATTGTTTATTTTTTAATTACAAATCCTGAAAATTAAATAGCTATTAGGTGTTTTTTCTTTTACATATTGCTTATTAATTTTTGTTTATTAACACTAGGTTTGCAGATATTGGTTATATACTTATTTTTACTGAAAAAAAAGTGAACCAATTTGATTCATACAAGAAAATTGAAGTCTTTTGCAAAGAAAATAATTCCAAATCAATTTAAATGAAAGATTTATTATTAAGAAATTCATTGAAAATATTTTTATATATAAATTCTGTTTTTAAAATACATTTCCCATAACCATTTCTATTACATTTAGCACAAAGGTTTTTTCATCTATTTCTATTGCATGATTCTTGTGAACTTCACAATTCTGTGCGTCTGTAGTATGAATTTTTGTCATTGGAATGGAAGTGTTCTCGACTTCTTCTCTATATTTACTTCTTAGACTTTTGCCAATTGGAAAATGAAATCTTTTCTTGAAATATTTACTTGAGTGGTCTCTTTTCATTCAATGTTTCCCATAAAATCCCATCAGCAGCTTTTTCGGCTGAAATTTCTTTATCAGAAGATATATCGATAACGTCTAAGTCACACACACACTTTCGGTTTAAAAATCAGAAATAATAACCATGGCTCTTTTTTGTTAGGAGCTATATAACGAAGATCATCTTCCCTGCTTGAAAATTCAATTTTCTTGGCTTCCTCCTCTGAGTCCATTTCGTTATCACATTAGTCTATATCAATTGCATCAAATTCATTATCTGATTGGTCCCTTTGTATTTTAATTAATTTTTTCAATAAAAGAAATTTTTTCTGATTTTTGCCCATAATAGGAACCCTAGATAATCAGATAAAATAAATATAAATTGTATTACTTTTTTTTTTTACGAATAAATTACAAAATTACGTTTGTGTGGATAAAATTTTTCTTGTAAAAAATTAACTTCACAAAATTATAAATTATATATTATTTCGCTAAAAATGCACTGCTCACACGTGATGTATAAATCAAATGATAACAGAGGGGGGTAAAATAATGCAGCGGAGTAGCGAAAAAAAGTTACGATGGCTCTTACATATACATAAATATTGTATGTAAGGAATGCAAAGTGAGAAGAGAAACAAATCACGTGCGACTTGATTGTTGTCCAGGCCTGATATGAGCAATAAATATCATGTGTTATGCTATTAAATGTTAAATCATTCTATGAGTCAAATTGGCTCCCAACCATAAAAATAGGTATATCACATTCGATAATGCGAAATGAAGGAGGCTGCAGGGAAGGGGCATCAGCATTTACATATATTTCATTACTTCACTAAAAACCAACGTATGTTTTTGAAAAATAATATTTAAAGTTTTATATATATATAGTAATCAAAATTTTAATGAGTCAAATTGGCTCAGTCCATAAATCTAGAGCTAAATATTCTTAAAAGAAGATCTAACACAAACATTTATAAAATAGCATTTCAAATATGCAAAATTAATGCATTTATGTGTCAAGAAAAAGAATATTATCAACTGTTAAAAAGGAGTAAATTTATTTTATTATTAATAATAACGCATTATTTAGCAAGAATATAGGTCTAATAAGTCAGTCTACGAAATATTTTTCATCTGCTTTAAAAGACATTTCGTTAACCTTATTTAATGAATTTGCAATTTTAATAGACATTCCATTTTGACATAAATATATTTGTATCTATCTATATGATATATTTGTTGCTTTTCAAAGAAAGCTCATCAAGACCTTGATATGAATGAGAAAGTTTAAATGATTATCTGCATTTATTATTATCCTAAAATAAATTCATTGATTTACTTGAAGTTATTTTTAATGCGTTCTTGTTATAGTTTTGACTGAACAGGAAACAAAAATCTAAGAAAATACGTAACGTTAACAAATTATTACTTCTTTGTTCTTCTATTTGTTCAATGTCATCTGTTACACTTTTAAATGGGATGCATGAATTGATTTTGATTTATAATGTCACTATTTTTGTATCTGAGAAAAGGAACACAATCATTATTTACAAGCCATTTTCTGCTCACATGATTTAAAGTATTTATGTATTAATAAATATCAATGTCTTAGCATATACAGTGGACTACAAAAGTTAAGATACTAGCAGTTTTCTTGTGTCTTATTGGAAAACAAGTCGACAACAACAACAAAAAAACATTGATACTTGAAATACACTGTTCAAAAAATTAGGGGAGCAAGCAAAAAAGTGGAGAAACCGTTGCGTGATATCCATACATGTGCATAAAATAGAGAACATCGATTTAATAAAACGCAATGTAGAAAAAAAAAGGCAAGAAACAATTGTATGGGATGTTAAATTATTTGGAGTGGTACAAAGAACATGAAATAGGGCTTCACAGCAACATTTTAGTTGCATGTGAATGACAAATAAAATGATTATTTGGAAATGATATAGGATGTTTAATATGGGTGTGTGGTCAACCTTCCTCCCCCGAGCGGCTAAGAATGCCACTGACTTACTTAGCATGGATATCGATGAGACATTGGGGAATACTGTTCCACTATTGACGAAATGTGGTCTCAAAAATCTGGGAGGGTTAAAGGATGCTTGTTCTTGCAGCAACGCGTCATTTCAAGTGTGCTCCAAATATGCTCGATCAGATTAAGATCAGGAGCACATTCTGGTAATTTTATACACTGCATTATTTCAGCTTCAAGAAAAAGTTTTCTACAAGACGAGCTGTATGATTCAGGCATTATCCTGCAATAAAAGAAAAGTTTTACCAACAGCTGCAGCGTAAGATATGATACGGGTTCTCAGGACCCTCGTCTGCATACTTTTGAGCTTTCAAATTGCCATTTCGAATGATACGCAGGTCAGAATGTCCACCTCAGCCCATACCCTCAAACCACCTCATCTATATTGAAATCTTTCTTGAACGAATACAGGGTTATTTCGAGTGCCCTTTTCTCGCCATGTTCTCCACACGTCCGGTGTCACACTCTTAACTAAATCAGGACTCATCCGTGAACAGCGCTTCATTCCAATAACTTTGCACCCAAACTCGATATTCAGCAGCCCAATTTCTTCGAGCTGCATGATATCTTGCTATCAACGGAATACACACCATTGGCCTGCATGTATACAGACCACTCACATGAAGCCTATTTCGCGTGTTTGGAGTGAGACCCTTCATCCTGTTGCCAAAAGAAACTACCTTTGAATCTTCTTCGCATTAGCTGCTCTATCTCGAAGAGCTGTTAACAGGATATATCAGTCATTATTTACGAGGATAGCACGTGGACGACCCTGTCCTGGCCAACGTCGAATATGCCCTGTTTCTCAGAATTGATTCTACAGTCTTGCAACTACTCAACTACTCTCCTTGCCATTCAATCAACGTCTGTTACAGTTACATGGGTTTTCCCAGAATCCAGTCCCCTGATAGTACGTCAAGCTATGGATTCCGGTAGATCACATTGTCATGACATTTTCCAGTCACCTTTTCTCAAAACAATATTCGAAACATTAAATGTTTTTTACTCAGTCAATGAAAAAGGCCAGCTTCTTCGAAATCCGGATTTCTGCTCTTACATTCTTTTTCTGGCTTTAGACGCCATGAACGTTCGATTCTTTTGCTCAGGAAGAGTTGTCTTCTGTTTTCTACTATACTTCTACTTTTTCTACTTTTCTTTTGTTTAAGACTATGGATGGGGTTTGTTTTACGTTAGTTATCTGAAAAAAATATTTACGTTATTTCTTTAAACTCTCTCATGTACACTCCTAATTTTTTGAGCACTGTAATTGCGCTTCAAGTTGTTAATTATTGAATTTTACATGGAAAATTTTAAAATAAATATTTATTTACAAATAAAGAATTGCATTTTCTGAAAAATCCATCGTTGGATAAAAGTTTAATAGATTTTTGTGAAAATATATTGAATAAGGGGTTTTTAATTAGTAATGTATTTGGACTTTCATGTAATGCTTAGGTGGTATTAATTTTACATACTGTGCCAATTAAGTTGTCAGACAAAGATATTTGAAGCAACCCACATATATGAAGCAACCTTTATCCCAGTTTATTTTACTATTTTGCGGAGGAGGATATAGAGAAGCCACCTATCTGTCAAAGTACTACCAACGATTCTCTATCGTATTAAGGTTAGAAGATCGAGTTGACCCTTCTATTAATTTCAAGCTCTTACACTCAAGATATTTATCAGCATACCTGGTGCGGCAAGGCAAGCTCCATTTGTCAAAAATTACCAGGGTATGGTGTTAAATATAGGGCATATCTTCCGTATATTTTATAGAAGTCAGAATTCCTTCATAGCGTACAAAAAGATCAATGTAACAAACAGAAAGATTCATGCCTGAACTATATAGCTCTGTTCTAAGTCCTTTAGCAATGTTAGATTGGTAGTATTTGGTGTCTTGTGTTCTCTGCAGATCTCAGCGAACCATTTGAATCACTCCCCTAAAGAAACCCGGTCTTGTCTGTGAAATGTATCGAAGCCCATTGTTGTCCTGTTCGGGTGATATGTTCTTTAACCATACGTAAATGTGTACTTCTAGAATAAGAGGGATAGTCATAAGAGGCCGCATTGGAATAGAATATTTAAAAACGACGACGTGTCTGCTCCCCGTATTAAAAGTTGTTGTCTTCTCAATTGAGGCAAACGGATGTCAATTGATCTGGAAGGATCGGTAGTTTTTCTTCTCTCTCAGGTCCAAAGAGTTAGAAAGTGATGTTGTGTAGGGGCTGTAACCCATAAGCAACCTGGAAAAGATCTTTTGAATGCTGAATTTTTGGATTTAAATAGATTCGATTCGATTCGAGAGAGAGAGCGAGAGAGAGAGTTTTGGGATGGTGTATTACTCTTCCAGTGGACATGCTTTAAATATTTGAAAGAATAGAAGCGCCCTTTCGTACTTTATTGGACTTAGTAGTTTTCTTTAGTTTTGCTTTTACAGATGAATCAGTTTTGCTTTTACAGATGATCTTTTACAGATGCTCTGGAATACAGCCATTTCTCAAGCAACCTTTCGGCAATTGCAGACGGTGAAACTCATGTTCCAGTGGCAGCATACAGCACACATATTAACTATGAAGCTGTAGTAGCCCCGTGTTGCCTAGATGAAATGACCAAATAAGGATCCTCATTCATAGTTATGGACTTGGAACCATTGTCGTTTTAACGACAAGTTTTCAAGTAACCAAAGTTTTCAGTGTGGTTTGCAACTTGTTTATACAAATTGCAAACGACACTTGGCATTATCTTGAAATCTATAGCCCTATGCTCTTGTGATTGGTCTTCATCTTATCAACCGACAATACTTCATCTCTTACCATTTTCCACATATTCATGACTACTCATTTAACCCGATACCTTATAAAATTTAGCTAATCCTTGTGAGAAACACAGTTATTGTCGTAGATGAGTATAAACGCACAACTAGCTGAGAACCCTTTGAGCCCTTATATCTCCACCGCAGTCACAACTCCGTACAGAGCCGATTTAAGCCCATTTCGGGCCCCCTTGGCACTGGTGGATTGAAACTTATAACCAGAAAATCCGGTTAAGTCTAGCTTATCCGAGCCCTTCCGGGACCCCTGGGTACCTGTCCCAAGTGCCCCATGGATAAACCGGCACTGACTCCGCAAACATGCATACATAGGCTTTCGTATCCGGCTCTGAATACTTGGAAAATTCTTTGGTGGCATATATAACTAGTACCTTTCATTCAATGCTGTAAAAATAGGTAAAATATTAAAATTCGCTTAAATTTGCTCTATCATTTGACAAAAGAGTCAAAAATGAGTTAGAAACAGAAAAAAATCCAGAATTTTTTACAATATTCCTTTAATCATATCAAATGTTCGATGTTTATTATGCATTTTCTAAGAGTGTTTGTAAAGCAAACTATATCTTCATTTCATTAGTAGACTTTAATAAGACCCATAATTTTTAAGTTAAATAGCAACTTTGTGGTGTTCTATGGTTTTCGTTCGTCCCCATAAGTGTGATAAAAATATTTAAGATTTAGTAATTTTTCATCTCATACATACATGCATTATTAATCTACTATATTAGTTGTTAGATCAACTACGCACGTAAGCTAGATCATATTCAGTAAAGCTTGACAAAATGTGTCAAAATTGTGTAATGTAGTTTCATAAGTGGAAGTGAAAAAAATGAAGTATATTTTCAAAATTGAAACCCATTTCCTGATTTCCATTAAAAAATAACAGAGAGAATAAACTTTTTTAATCTCGAAAAAGAATAATAATAATGAAATCAATATAATGGTATCTTGAATTACCTTAGAATAAATTTCATTCACGGATGACAATATTACATTGATAGTTTTTTAAATAATTGTTAATACCATTTTCATTTCATAACTGATTAAAGCTACACACATTAAATGTTCTTATGCTCCCCAAAATAAATGCTGGAATACTTCTAATGCAATTGAATTTAATATTTATTATTTTGTTGTAATAATATATGATACACTTTTGGCAGATTGAAACTCTCTTATATTTCAAAAATGAATTTTCATAAATATATGTATATACACTCAGGAACATTGAAAATAGCGACTCAAGGAGGAAGCTAAGTACAATCGCGAAACTTTGCAAATAAGTACAGCGTAATGTGATATGAAAATGATCCAAGTTTTGTGCCAATACGCATGCTCATACACGCCGAGATGGCGCTACAATCAGGAAGAGGGTGCTATATAAGCCAGCGCAAATTCGAAGATTCATAAACGTGACGATTACCCGCCGATTGTAGGAAGAATTTGGTAAGCGAAACATGCCAGGTAAACGTGCTAGAAGACATTTCTCACAGTTAAGCGAGTTTGAGAGAGGCCTGATCATCATGATGAAAACTGCAGGCGGGTCGACGCGCC
This sequence comes from Trichonephila clavipes, assembly GCA_019973935.1. Classification (NCBI taxonomy): domain Eukaryota; kingdom Metazoa; phylum Arthropoda; class Arachnida; order Araneae; family Nephilidae; genus Trichonephila; species Trichonephila clavipes. Next base: position 900,059 of record BMAU01017187.1, on the reverse strand, counting down.
GTGTTTCTGGCCAGGTGGATCGTTCGGAGTGTGCTGTTAGAAATTGTTGGGGGCAGTGGACGCGAGAAGGTACCCACGAGTGGAAATCCGGGTCTGGAGCGACCAGGAAGACCACGAGAAGAGAGGATCGTGCGGCACGCACTTGTGGACCCCACAGTGACTCGTTCAACGATACGAGCAGACGTAGTAATTGTTCCACAAACAATTTCTAGATACCCTGCAGAAGCAAATCTTAAATCAAGCACCCTTTCCTTGCACTCCCTGTAACACCGGAACATCGGCAACTGCGTCTACAGTGTTGCCAAGACAGATCAATGTGGAATGTCACAGATTGGCAAAAGGTTGTGTTTAGTGATGAGTCCTGGTTTGTTTTGGGGACAGATGATAACCGTGTACGGGTGTGGAGGCGCCCTGGAGAGCGGTACAATTCCACCCACACTGTTCTACGTCTCACTGCCCGCACAGCTGGTGTAATGGTCTGGGGGGCCATAGCCTATGATAGCCGGTCCACTTTAATTGTGATGCGTGGAACCTTAACGGGCCAACGTTACGTTGATGATATTCTTCGACCCCATGTAGGACCTTTCCTAAATGGTCTCCCAGGGGCAATTTTCCAGCAAGATAATGCTCATCCGCATACAGCAAGAGTTGCTTAAGACTTCTTACGTCATTTTTAGACTCTTTCATGGCCAGCCCGCTCCCCCTATTTGTCCCCTGTAGAGCCCGGGGGGATCAGCTAAAACGGCAGATGCCATCGTGTCACTCTGTACATGATTTAGAGTTGGCTGTTTAAGATTTGTGGGCCCATCTGCCTCATGACAACATAAGGTGTCTAATAAACTCAATGCCGGACCGTGTGGTGGCATGTATTGCAGCTGGAGGTGGTCCAACGCGCTATTGAAGTTGCCCAGTATTTGTGTCGTTGCACACCCTGTATTCGTTTAATTGTCTTGTTTTTGAGATGAAGTTAATCTCTCATCTGTGTCATTATGTGTATTAAATTTCATTTCAATCCAATGCTTTCTTCTTGGGTCGCTATTTTCAATGTTCGTGAGTGTATGTATTTTATAAGTAATTCAGTAACACAAAAAGTGAAAACATTCTAAACAAGCATTTAAAAATAATGATACCGAAATGCTCAACAGAACTAACATTTACCAAAATAATGATGAGCATAGTTTAAAATGAAAATGGAACAATGAGAGAGAATATTTATATATACTTCTTTTAAAATTTTCTTTTTTATATAATACATATTTCTTTTTTAAGAATTCGATATATATATAACACCCTTTATAAACTTCACTTGTATGTAACGGAATTTTTGAACTCAATTTGTACCCACTTTAAAAGGTCAGATTCATTCAAAATTTTGCTCACTTGTCTAGGACCGATGACAATATAATAATTTCATACTTTTGTTCCATTGTCCGGATCAGGATCATCAGGATTAACGATTTCCCATTTTCAGATCCCATGCTGCATCTGGCAAATATAATTTCAGATCCCACTTCCAGATCTGGCAACTGAAAGGTTAAGTTACAACTTAGTTCGATTAACTATAAAAGGGTGTTTTTTAGTTTTTTATTAAACAGAATTTATTAATGATACTCTCCAAGAAGAATTATTAATATTACTAAGAAGATAACGTAAATAATAAATAAAATGACTGGAGTAAAACAGTCGCTGAGATTATTTACAATTTTGAGAATGAAATTATCTTTTAATTCTCCTCTTTATACTATATATATATATATATATATATATATATATATATATATATATATATATATATATATATATATATATATATATATATATATATACACTCTGTCGCAAAAAAATATATGCACCCAGAAGAAATTGAGCTACATTCACGAAATTTGGTATGCATGTAGTGTATATGAAAATAAACAAATGATTAAAATTCAGAACAAAAATATCATTTTATTAAGCGGTTACAGCTTGCAAAAGGTTAAAAATCAGTAAGTAGTAAAGCCACCTCTGGCAGCTATACAAGCCGGAATTCTGCGTGGCATCGATTCAATTAGATCACTTATGACCCCCCTGTGGAAGATCCTGCCATAGTCTTTGCATCTGCGCAGTTAATTCTCCTGTATCTCGGGACGGCTGCAGTTGCCTTCCCAGCGCGTCCCAGACATGCTCTATTGGCGAAAGATCTGGTGACCTGGCAGGCCATGGTAGGACGTCATATCCTTGAAGACATTGTTAGGAGAGTCGCGCAGTATGTGGACGAGCATTATCCTGTTGATAAATGGCACCTGGGCGACTTGATAGCATGGGTAGCACAATCGAAGTTAAAATATCGTCCACGTATCTGCGAGCTGTCAAAGTGCCTTGAAGGACCACTAAAGATGATCGTGTGTCCCAAGAAATTGCTCCCTACACTGTCACACCTTGTGAAATTGCTGTATGCCGCTCGACAATAAATGCCGGATCGGACCGCTGGCCGGTGCGCCTCCAGACACGTGTGCGGTGGTCATCAGCACTGAGACTGAATCGGGATTCATCACTGAAGATGACACGTCTCCAGTCTGTCACACTCCAAGTTGCCCGAGGTCGGCAAAAATCCAGTCGACACTGCCTATGATGTGGAGTCAGTGGTAAGCGTCTTAGCGGACGTCGGCTCCTCAAGCCAACTTCGGTCAGTCGTCTCCTTATGGTTTCTCTTGATGGCACTGGATGTCTGGAAGGAGGTAAGTGGCGTTGAATCGATGCTAGCGACGTTGTTGGTGCCGAAGTGGCCACTCTTCTGATTGCACGATCCTCGCGATCATTTGTGTTCCTGGGACGTCCTGATCCTCCGCGACGGTACACTCTACCTTCTGTGATCCACTGTTGCCAACACCGAGCAACTACCATATCGCTCCGACCGAGGGGCGGCCGATACGTCTATTCGACCAACCTGCTTCTCTGAGGCCTATTATACGGCCCCTATCAAAGTCCGTCAGCTGCTCGTACTGCCGCCGGTTACGTCTTAGAGGCATCCTAAGTCTCAATATCGTCTATCAAAGTCATCAGATTCGTTTGGATAGCCGTACGGCGCTCGTACTCATGCTTTTAAACTCTCCCCAGTTGCGCAACTAATATGCGCATAGCACACTTAGCCTTGTCTCATTGGCTTCGAAATTTTAATCATTTGCATATCTCTTACCAGACTACATTCTTGCCGAGTTTCGTGATTGTAGCTGGATTTCTTCTGGGTGCATATATTTTTTTGCGACAGAGTGTATATTCCCATTAATTCGACTGTTAGATAGTCCAGTAGGAAACCTTTATTGCAAAATTATTCACAAAAAATGTTATTGAATTTGAGCACTAGTGTTTTCGGTGTAATAAAAATTAACGTATCTCGTATAAATAAAGAAAAAAATTGCTTTGTAATTAAAAACATTTGTCGTAACTATGATTTTTAGTTTTGCAATATGCTAAACCAATCAAAAGAAAAACAGAAAAAAGGTTCTATTGTATAAAAGTCTTTTAAGATCAGTATTAACTTTTACATGTGAAACTTTGTCCATGTCTCGAACAGATGAGAACATGATAAGTATCTACGAAAAGAATATTTTAAGATTTATTTTTGGAGGAATTCAAGAAAATGGAACGTGGTGAAGATCAAATTTGGAGCTCTATCACTCATGTAAAGAATCTGACATCATTAACTTCATCAAAATACGTCGAATTAAATGAACATTCCTCGTTGTGAGAATGATCGAAAACCACACGACTAAAAAAGTCTTCAATGCCCAGCCAATTGACACACGGAGAAGGCGAAGTCCAAAGCTAAGATGCATTGATGGCCTCGAAAAAGATCTCCTAGTTTTGAGAACTAAAAATTGAAAAACACTATCAGGAAGAAGGCTGACCTGGAAAAGGTTTCTCGAGAAGGCAAAAGGCCCTCCTGGGCTGTCGAGTGATTGAGGAAGGAAGGAATGATGGACTAAAGGATAAATATATTAAATTTATAATACTCGTAGTTTTTAAGAGATATGTGTGCAGTGCTTTTATATATATATATATATATATATATATATATATATATATATATATATATATATATATAATTAATCTATAACATAAATAAAATTTAATTTCCCATCTGACATTTATTTTCCCACGGTACATATTCAAATATTAAATTAAATATCTAATACTTTCTCAGAAAAGATAGTCCAAACATCAGATTCTAATATAGGCTCACTAACTGTTATAGTCTTCACCTATACACTCCCACGTTTAACTCTCCAATTGAAACCTAAGCTAAAACATAAGGATTTAGCAGTTATGAAAATAAATATGCAATCTAATTAAAAAGTGGCATAGTTGGCATTGGTTTGTCTCCCTGTAAGATGTGTTCGATGGCTGTTTTAATAAAAAACTGTTTTCCCAAAAAGTTCTCTATTCTTACTTCGAATCATGACATATACAATCACCACACTCCCACACACACACACACACACACATATTTCTATTTCAGTATTTAATACATCTTGATATACAATATAAATCTTCTGTGTGTGTGTGTGTGTGTGTGTGTGTGACTAAACTCCTCCTAAACGGCTGGACCGATTTTGATGATATTTTTTGTGTCTGTTCCAGTGGATTCGAGAATGGTTTAGATTCACAATTCGGTCTGATGTCGCAATTAGTTAAAAATATATTAATTCAAAACCTTAAAACGCATAATTGTTTTACCCTTGTATACTATTTATTCTGCTAATGCGCGGCAAGAAAAGCCACGCGATTCGGTATATCTTTATACATTATCTTATTACATATTATCTCTTTATATATCTTTATATATATTATATATTATCTTTATGTATATAAGTCTTCTGTGCGTGTGTATGTGACTAATGAAGATTTGTGGCTTAAATTTAGAAAATCCATGCTTATCTCACGGTCAATTATATGTTGCGTATTCCAGAGTTGGAAAATCATCGAATTTATTTGCTTATACCCCTCAAGGATTAACCAAAAATATTTTACATCCAATGGCACTACGATAAATTAAGTTTCTGTACAATTTAATAAATATAACTGTTATAAAATAGTTTGAATCTCAACTTTTTAATTTTTAATTAAAACAAAGTTAAGTTTTTATTCACACAGCCTCTACATTTAACTTCGCTCATAGTATACAAGAACTCACACGCTATCGATTGATCGAACTGTGACAACCGTATATGTAATGACATTAGATATAATATAAAAACTTTTCAGTACAAATTTTCATCAAAACGATCCAGATTGTTAAAGCTTATTCATAAAAATTTGGAATTTTTGAATTTAAGATATATGTACAGGACAACGTCTATTGGGTCCGCTAGTGATATTATACATATAAATAATAAAATACACACACACACATATATATATATATATATATATATATATATATATATAATATTAGTTTAATATCCTCCCCAAAATAAGTTTTTCTTAACTGATATGTATTTGTGGATTCAGTTATTAAAAACAAGTTAAAGTTTTACATTTTTAATATTTAGATTATTTGTAATGTTTGAAATTAAGTAACATTAATACTTTTAGTATAAAGTTTTCAAATTCAATAAAGGTAGTAAGGATTCACATTTATAATAATACAATCACATTTGTAATGAAATATTTATGGTACCAGGATTAACTTAGCTCATAACAACGGAATGCATTATTATACACATAACAAGAATGTATCCATATTTTCAGCAGGACCTTCCGAAGAAAAAAAAATTGTTGTTTTTTACCCCAGATGGTAATGATGATGTAGCTCAGCTACACCAACTCCATAAAACCAAAAATCTCCAAGGAATCTAGAAATAAAATAAGATTTTTTAAAACCTCGTCAAAAAAGAAAAAAAAAGTATTTCTTATTAATCATTCGTTAAAAAAATATTTTGAGTAATACCTTGAAAATATAAAACGATCTGAAGGAAAAAGTTTTTGTTAAAAAACGTATTTTTTTTAAAGAGGAACACATCGAAGGTTATTTTTATCAGTGGAATTTGTTCGTTCCGATAAGCTTGACTCGTGTGTGTTGCTAGAATTATCCAATTATATATATATAAAGCAAAATGCTATGATAATTTTAACAACTTGATTTGAACGCTATTTCTTGTTGGGTATGTTATTTTTAAATAACATTTATCTAAAAACACGATCTTCAAGTATTTTGCTGCACAACGTCATTTAAAACAAAATAATTTTTAAACATTATTTTAGAACTATTTTCTTAAAATATGCCTGATTTGACAACTTTCTAAAACACTAATTGCAATTTCCCCTTAATTATTTAATTCAAATAATATTTATTTATTTTTTGTGTACCTGGTATTTTGATTAGAATATTAATTTCAAAAAATATTGCTGGTCACGTTCAAAATGTGACACTATGTAAAGCAAGAGATATAACAAAGCTAAATTTATCAGAAAAATTGCCTAAAATAAAAAGCGGAATTGATTTAAATAATAGCGTCTCTCTACTTGCGGAACGCAAAGAAATCCGATTTTGTATAGCAATAATTATTGTAAAATGCCTCAGAATTGAAACAAGTCTTTGGAGGTGTTCTTAGAGTACATCAGTCTATGCTGCCTTCAAATGCTGACAAAGTTCGGCTCAAATTTGGATAGTGTATGCTGATTCATCCTTTTGTCAATCATGGTACACATGTGTTCGATGAACAAAAGATCACGAAATTAATCCGATTAAGGCAGTTATGCAACATGGCAGGCAATGAAGAATTTTTGAACTTGGAACTTAAGAAACGAAAGCATTCAGTACAACTTCAAAGATGTAGCGGCTGTTGTTAAGAATATCTGCAGTTTGTATTAAAAAACGCAGGGGTAAAATCCGATGACACCTGAAACCATTAAATCAAGCGAAAGGTTTTATGGTGATGCAGAATGCATTTTAGTTATGCAATCTTCCATCATAGTGCTAACAGACTGAACAAGCTCATCGTAATTTTGAAGCAAAATCATTGTAGGCAGAAATACAATGTCGTGTCATTCGTTTTTGCATGTTCAGAGTCCAACTTTCTATTTAAGCTTCTTATGACTAGGTGAAAGAGACGTACAGTTAATTGTAATTGCAGCAAAGAATGTTTTACTGAAGTTTTTTCTCTATTACACAAGATGTCGAATCATATTGGATGACACGAATTGTTGTGCAACAATCAATAATTCTTGCGCTATAGCTGTCGATGCTACAGAGAAGTCCTTCATTATCATGAGCACAACATATCTATCCTTACGTTCGGAGGCTACATTAGACCAGACAAGAGCAATCATTTTTGTCGATCTATCTATCTCCCATGAATCCACCAATCCTTATTTGCCCCTTTATGATTGACTTTGTCCAGAAGGAATGTTGATTTCTCGCAAAGGGATTGGTAATCTCTATAAAACAGAATTATTCTTATGTAAAACTCAGAAACAAGCTCGACTGACCTCCTATTTTTCTATAAGCTTTTCACGAAAAAAAAAACATTCTCGTTTCTTAATATCAACCTTTTGTTTTCCATTAATATAGATTTTCTCATAGATAGGGTTACTAACGGATATGATTTGAATGAGTCTTAAAGTTAATTATTCACGTACTTTATTGAAACTTAATCATGATGCAAATTTTATATCTTTTATATGCTTCCTTCATGATGTGGCATTTTGAATGGCTAACTCTTAATTTAAAATTAAGTTCTTAAAACATATTAATTGCCTCAGTTTTACAAAATGATGTAATCTCATTTGTATTGTAGGCACGCTTATAATATTTGTGATATCTGGGTGGTTGTGTAATATTTAAATATGTTGAGATTCAATTTCATAATTGGACAATTGCTTTAATTAAGAGAAAAAGCTGCGTTCGTTTTTTTTTAACATGAACTGAGATAAGCATTATGCGTGACACCTGCATTCATTAAAAATATGTGACTTGCTGTTCTGATCTTCTTTTCCTATGATTGGTTTGAAAGTGTAGTAAGTAATTCATACCACATATTTCCTTTTTTGTAATGCGAATTCTCTTTTCTTAAAAACCCTAGAGTTTAATTTCTGAAATATTTTATTGAAATGAAGTATGGGGATAAACCGAAAGTTTTAAATTTCAAAATTAAAATGCACATAAATTTCAAACTCTTACTCTGTAATGATACTACTATCTAAAATTAACTGTGCCACTTTTTGGTATAACAAACAACAACTTTACAACTGCTAATCACCTCACACCTTATACATAACACAGCCTGGTAAACTCTACTCTCAGACTCGCACGGACCTGTCTCTCTCTCTCATGCCATGTGCGTAATTCTCTTGCACTATTGAGAATACAGTTGCGCAACACTACTGATGAAACAGCGCCATCTATTTCCTAAACATGTTCCATAAATGCACAGTAGCGAAGCCCTCAAAATAAAAATAGAATTTTTTTCCTTTTTTTTAATTGTAAAAGAATGAAAAATTTAAGCATGAAAATGTCTTTTTCCCCTGAAGGCCAACATGTTGATTAATAATGTGTGTGTGTCCGTTGTTAATTCTCACGGAAAAAGTATCTAAAGGTGATTTAGTAGATGCTATATAATGTATTACTTTCTTGTTTACACATAGTGTAGAATTCTATGTGAAGTCCTTCGACAACTATTTAGACTGTGACATTGAAATTAGTTAGTTGTTGCATTATATTTCAGGACATTACTTTCTGTACTTTGAGGTTTAAGAGGCAACACTGAAAAAATGTAACAGAATGAGTATACGCCAAAGTCAATCGGTGTTAATAGTTGTTAGAGTGGTATTTTTATATATTAACCTTTTACTGATATTGCGCAGCCTCACAGACTCTACAACACCTAAATCATACACACACAAAACGTATTTATACCCTGAAAATCGCTTGTGGACCTTTCCTTTCTTTCTATCTTTTATCAGAAACTTGTAGGCCACATACTGAAGATAATTCCTGAAACAAGATTTTAAATCCATCATTTTTATTTCACGGTTTGATTCACCGGGCCACAGTAGTTTTGGGATTCTTTTAAACTATACGAATTGTGATTTCTTGTGACTTACTAAAGTGATCTGTTGCATCTTTGTTCAGCATAAAAAAAGGAGGTGTCCTGTTTACTTTACGAAAAAGTAAAATGAATATGAGAGAAATAATTACTCAAACTCTAATCAGTCTGACGAAAAAATGGATATCCGAAAAATTTATTTGGGATGTCCTACGATGAAGAACTTAAAACCAGAGTAGGAATGCGTGAGTACCAAAACCAGAGCATCTTAAATGTACTAAAAATTCGTATTGACTGTTGCAATGCTGTATTTTGAGAGTTCTATGTGTCTGCAGAGTAAATATTAGTAAGAAAATTTCAATACACATGTAATTTTTTGTATCTCATGTTTTCATTTATTCCAAAGAATTATACGTTTCAGGTTCAAAAAAGTTCTTGATCAATAATTTAAACATATTTCTTTTCAAAGAAAAAAATGCCATCCTTTTTTATCCTGTGAATAAAATTTCAACTAAAATTGAATTTTTCTGTTAAAAAAGCCAGCTTTAATTATATTTATGAAATAGCAAAGAATATTTTAGTTTCATTATTTTTATCTTACTTTTATGCAAGCAATCTATCAGACCACACCACAGCAGATGTGTGACGAAATTCATCCGCAATAGTTAGAGATAAAATTGTTGCTAATAACTCTGATTTGATTGAAAGAATCGAATTAAAGCTATCTGTTATCTTTAAACTACTTGCTGAGTCAGTTTTCTTCAATTTAATTAATTCAAATTAGCTGAAATTTTCAAATTTTATGCTAGCTTTTGATCATGTGAATGTTGTAAGAGATAACACGTTTATGAGAAGATACGACGTGACTCGATTTCAGCCAATACTGTTATGAAATATAAAGCTAAATTTTTTTATTTAAGTATTTTCTATCTCTTTGATCACAGAGAAAATCCTTAATTTTGCTGTAAAAACGTCCAAAAAATTTATTTTATCCGATTTCATAAGATTTAAGTTTTGCCGAATTTTCAAAGATTTGTTTTTCGTACTTTAGCAATACACCAAATGAGAAAAAATATCCTTTTGTACAAACCATTTTTCTCTCTCTCGTTAACACAATAATTACATTCTTATCATTAATCGTAATTTTTGTTAACAATATTAAAATAAAAAAACTGTCTCAATTTTTATTATTAAGTTAACCATTTTGTGAAAACCTCTTATTTATAGTATATAGAAATATTTTTGGGATTTTGATATTAAGTTAAGAAAATGAATCAATCCTAAAAATGTAATATGTTTCACAATTGCATACTTATAGATAAACAATGAGTTTTAGAGAACATTGTCTAGTAAATTCAAAAAGGTTTTTTTTATACATTTTTTCTGGTGTTTTTGAATTGTTGGGTGAAAAGATATTTCCCGATAACAGTGATATTTACCACCCATAGTAAATAACCCCAAAATCACCCCACCCCCTTATAATACTCGAGTGGGACGTTTTGGAGCACTAGAGCCGTGCCCGGGATAATCTCGGGCATAACAGTTAAAAGGTTAATGAGGCCTTAGTAAATATATTTTACTTCTTTTGTAAAAAATGATACTTTTTACTATATATATATATTTTCCTTTGCTTCTTTTTTCCCTTTCATTCAACTCTCTGGTAACGATATCAGATCCAATTCATATGTTCTTAGAAATTCTTAGTTTCAACTTATAAAGTTTTGTGATTCTATTTACATTACACATTGAACTGAAAATAGAGTTTAAAGTAACACACAAATAACTTGTTTTCTTCTTTTCGGTTTAACTTTTTGAATTCCATGATTAGAATTTTTAGCTTATTGCATAACAAAAACAGAATTCATTTCATGCCCATTCAAGTTATGCAGCTAAGTTATTCTATGAGAAATTTTTAAAAAGAGACAGCACTAAAAAAAAGTATACATTTTAAGAAATGTGTTTTTGTTATTTGCAAGACTCGGAATAATTCAAGCAGAAAGAATATCTGTATTACAAGAAAAAATTTCGAGTGCTTACAAAAGATGAGATTCAGCGAATCTTCTCAGTTGTAAACATGGAAAAATGAATTTAGGCCAACTGAATATTTGCCAAGCATAACTAGGAGTGCTCAGGAGGCATAGCGAAGGACAACACTCTTTTGTAACTCAAGCTAAATAACATTTCCTTCTAAAAATATATTACGAATTATAAAAATAGTTTGAGTTAAATGAATTTTTAAACTTTTTTTTTGTAGTAGCTCCCAAATTTAACTAACGGTTTTCGCATTTAAAATTGTATTCTGAATTCAACATTCGAAACATTCGAAGACGTTTTTTTAAAAAGTAGAATATTCAGATTAAGAATATGAAGTAACATATAATGTGTTTTTAGAAGTCTACCTTTTAAAATCACAAACCTTAAAATTTAGTTCCAAATACTTTCTTTTGTATTCCGTATAAGTAATTTAAACCTGAGCTTTTTGAGTAATTACATCAATGAAAAATTTACATTTCCCCTATAAATTGTAAAAAAGTTAGTGAATAATAGAAAAAAATAAATTTTACCATCCCTCAAAAATTTATGGTACTCACACTTATTAATATTAAACGGATTACATAATTTTTTGTAAGTCAAAATGTTTTAGCAGAAATAAGTAAAATTTATTTAACTAATTTAAAACTTTTAAACTGCCAATTTCTTATTAAGGATAAATAAATAAGCTATATATAGTTAAGGGGACATGTTACGATTTAAGCAAAAATTTTTAATTTAAGAAATTTCAAAAATTTTTTTGGTTGCCTCCTATGTGCGTATGCTGCGTAAAACAGAATTTGTGCTCAAAATTTATACAACCTAGCAATTTAATTTTTTAAGAAAAGAACTTAAAATTTGTGAAGTGATTTTAAAATGCTACTCCTCCCCCCCTACAATAATTTACGTACACTCACCAAATTTGATTTACAAGTACGTCAAACTATGTATAACAAAAGCTGGTATGGGTTTTGCGATAACATAATTGGTATTTGTACAATACTTTTTTTATGAAAGCTTATTGAAAATTCCTTAAAAAATGTAGGAATTCTGAGTTCGGTTATTTTTTAAAAAATAAGTATTGCTTTGGGCATGCCAACTTTTGTTATACGTACTATGAGCATTAGGTAAAAAAAATTCAAAGCATTAGACACAATAGAAAAAAAAAAGCCTTAGCATTTTGAATGAAGACAAACTAGTTACTTCATCTTTCTGAGATAAGTAAGTTTAAAGTTTTGATTTGCCATAGGGATGTGAATAAAAACGAACGTAAAAGCTGTCATAATTCTGTGTTTTTTTTTAAGTTTAGAGCTTTCAAATTTTGTGAGGTTATAGAAAAGTATATGAAGAATAATTTATAGGCTAAAAAAATTAGATTTGATTTTTTCACCGATTTTTGTCAATTGAATCCTACTGTGTCCCCTTACATTTTATAAGTATAGTTACATTATAAAACTACTTATAGTATATATATTCATTTCCCCGCGTTTATTCTTCATACATAAATCACGAGCATTAGTGAGTGTTTATTAACGTTTTACTATAAAGCAACAAGAGAGCTATTATCGAAGGATCTCGTAATTTTGAGTCTCGGTCAATTGACGAGGACGACACATTAGATGGCACCCCTTCTCCAAATTATTACAGCACACTAATGGAAGGACATTGAGCCACAACAGATTTAACGTACCTCAGCCCCTCTACGCGTCGTGGTACTAGGTTCCTCGGAGCCTAGTACCCTTCAGTGGTACTAGGGCTAAAACTCGTGACACGAGAGTGCGCCTTTGATCACTAGGCTTCCATTACCATATCACCGTGTTTAAAATGAATGCTTCGTGGCAAATTATAACACCAGCGTTCGATTTTGCAAAACTTCGAAAAATCAGTTTTATCCTACGACCCCAATAACCGAGAATTACCATTATGTTGATACAGTGGCGTTCTTTTATAGGGAGTTGCACCCCTCTCCTTGTGTATGCCATTGTGTTGGTACTATGCGTAGATACTTAAGGTACTGGAACTCGAAAAAATTTGCCACTCAATTTACTTTAATTTTGTCACTTTGAGAAAGTCCTATTTGGCATTCTTGATCTAGAGCAGGCTTTGGCCACCTATGGACGTGGTAAGATTCTCAGTTGCACCTTACACTTCTCTACAAAGTTATGAGATAAAGTTATAAATCGATCTGTCTCTTCTCTCTACATCTCACATATTTTTGTTTAAATGTCTTTTCTTTCAATTCTTTGCCTTGAAACAATTCTGCTTGGGAATAGTATACCTGTATGTGTGATTTATGCAAAAAAGAAACATCCTCCGCTTAAATGTGACTTATTCTTAGTGTTAAATATTCAATTGAAATCCAAACGATTATGTATTACTTGCAAAATGAAACATCATTCAATGCTGCGTCGTGGAAAAATAAAGCTTCAGAATTATTGAAAAAAAAAATTCCGAGATCAGGAAAAGATCTGGAAGATACCTCTACCGCAAATGTTGGGAACGCCTCCCCCCAGGGGGACGTGATCGTTTCAAAGAGTCGAAAATAAGACATTTAAAAAAATTATTTATTTACTGAAAGGAAATAAAATACATTCTCTGACATTCTAAAAAATACACATATACACTAATATAATATTGTTATAAATGCATCAGTAAAGCTCAATGAATTTGAAAATTAGTTTATCAATACTAAGTTAAAAATGGGCTTGCCCGCGGTAGCCTGATGGTAAAGGTAACAGACTGGTGGCTGGCGTGTCATGAGTTCGAGCCCAGGACCACAGAAGACCCACCGTGAAGGGTAGCGATACACTTTAAATCTGTCGAGAGCTCAAACGTCCTCCCATTTGTGTGGTGTGGTAGTTAGGAGAGGGGTGTCGTCCTCGTCACTTGTGACTGGTTCAAAATAACGAGGTCCATCGCAAAACACTCTCGTGTAGCTTAACAGTGCGACGTTAATATTCACTCACCCATGGGCTTGTCATATGCAAAATTATCTACAAAATTTAATACTTTTCTTGATAATTTGTACGATTTATAATTAAAGATGTATTGCAGCTTTAGCTTCAAAGTACATTATTATTGTATGAAGGGGGGCGTGATGAAAATTATGATTAAAAATTGGGTTACAAATGTTAAAAGATTGAGAATTACTTCTCTATCGATAAGTCGACAGCTTTTTTAAATTGCTGTAGTCATTGCTGGAACGAAGAAAATTGTATGCACTCTGTTTTATTCTTTTGATCCTACATAAACTGGTGTGCGAAAATTAAGGACGAGACGGTTTTTTCAATATAATTTGTACAAAAGCTTTCCAAATAAACACATTTAATACCGTAAGATCCCCAATACTTAAGGACATGTGTAATATGTAAGAACACTTACTAAAAGAGAAATCAGAGGGATAAAAAGAAGCTGTATTGAAAAAGTAGCATGGAGCGCAATGCGACTGAAGGCCGAAACATCCCTGTGATGGGTGTCCAGCAAGAAACATCCGGTCTTTAGTAGGGGATATGATCTTCCCTGACTGCTAGGCAGGTTTCACAGCGTCTGCCCATGCTGAGAATGAGGGTGTCAATGAGTTGTTCAGGCATTGCTGCCCATTCGTCTTGCAGCGTCTATCGAAGCTCCCGAATCGTTACTGGTAGTAAGGTACGAGCTACCAAGCGTCTGCCTAGAAAATCGCATACATGCTCGATGGGATTGAGATCCGGAGATCGTGCCGGCCAATCCATACGTTCAATATCCTCACTCTCTAAGAGCTGTTCGGCAGCTACTGTGCGATGACATGGTGCATTGTCGTCCATGAAAAGGAACTGCAGACCCATAGTGCCTCTAAAAAGACGCACATATGGAAGAGGAATCTCGTTACAATAACGGGTCCCGTTGACTGAACCTGCGTCGAAGATGTGAAGGTCTGTACGACTACCAAGCATGATGCCTCCCCAAACGAGAACACCGCGACCTCCATACCTGTCCCTTTCAATGATGTTCGAGGGATTATTGTGGCTTCCCCGCTCTCTCCAGATGTGTATGCGATGAGAATCGCTACTCAAACTGAATCTGCTCTCATCTGTAAAGAGTACTCGTCCCCATTCATTGTCTCTCCAATTTCGGTGTTCCCGGCACCACAGAGAACGCCTTCTCCGATAGGCAGGCGTTAAAGGTACACACCGTACAGGGCGTCGTGCAAACAGACCACCACCGTGCAGTCTTCTGGCCACGGTGAAACGCGATATCGGTCGTCCAGTCGCCTGTGTCGTGTGTCTAGCGATTTCTCCCGCTGTCTGCCGCCTGTTTCTTCTGGCCTGTAAGACAATGTACCGATCATCTGCGGGTGTGGTTCCTCGTGGACGACCATTACTGAACCCCCGGATAGCTGTTTCTGTAGTTTGAAATTGTCTCCAAAGTCGCGAACGATGCTGTGAGCAATTCCGAACTCTGCAGCCACACTTGTCACACTGCGGCCTTCCTCCAACTTCTCCCAATGATTCGAACTCGGGTAAAAGTATCCAGATGTCGTCTAACAGATTGATCATTCGCCATTTCTCGCTGAGGCAACTCGGTGTGATTTTAACTGCTATACGGCGTGCAATCTCTTTGCCAGAAATACTGATCTTACACCGACAACATGCTTTATACTACTCAGACACTCCCCCATTACGTCTACCTGCATATCTGCGCATGTGCTACCGTACATCACCTTACTTAATCTCCTGATTGGTCTTTCTGTCCACTCTGCCTCTTCGTTCAGCTGATATGCTAATGCTTCGACTTCGTCCTTAATTTTTGCACACCAGTGTATATATGTGACCTAAGTTTTTCATATTTGATATACATTTTGAGCCCTCAAAGAATTTGCTTAACAAATGAACATTCAAAATGATGTCTCAAATTGAAAGTCACAAATTGCACCCCTGATATTGCGATATTAAGTAGAGCTTTAAAAAGACAAGGTTCACAATAAAATTTTAATTTTTTATTTAACTGTATTACAGGAATACTTATATTTTATATAATGTGTGATTAGTTCTCTCTTTAATAAATATATTCTTAAAAGATACACAATACAAAATATACGTACAATTTTAATTCTTTATTTATGTTGAAGGAATATTTATATTTTACGTTGCTTATTTCCATGTGTGTGTTAATACAGAATTATCTTTAAAGATGCATAATTAATACACTCATGGACAAAAAAATTAGCGAACCAAGAAGGAGTCGTCAAAAGGAAACGAAATTTTACATACGCAATGACTACTTTCATGCAAGTAAATGGTTAGAAAATCAAAGAAAAAAGATCATTTATTTCAGAGAAAAAGGCAAAAGAACGGAGTATTTAATACCCTGTTGAACCCCCTCTAGCGCAAATGCACGATGCGATACGATTGGGCGTTGAGGCATACAAGTTCTGTATGATGTCTTGAGACATTTCGTTCCATATTTGCTGTAACCTTGTCTCTAGTTCGTTCAAACTCGTGGGAGGCCCAACTCGCTGTCCCAAATGATCCCAGATATGCTCAATTTGAGACAAATATGGGGATCGGGCAGGTAAAGGAAGGGTAGTAACAGTGCAAAAAGAGTCTTATGACAATCCTTGCCGTGTGAGGCCGAGCATTGTCTTGTTGAAAAATGGCTCCCAGGAGCCATTGCATGAGTGGCAGCACATGTGGTTGCAGAATGTCATGGACATACCTCTGGGCTGTCATGTGGTGCCACGGATCAATACTAGGGGTGACCATGCATTTTAGACAATGGCACCCCATACCATCACACCAGCTATGGGAGCCGTGTGTCGCTGTAAAGCAAAGGCAGGATTGAGGTGTTCACCACAGGGTCTCCACACACAAACACGATCGTCATCACTGCTGAGATTGAATCTGGATTCGTCGCTAAAGACGACCCGGTTCCATTCCGCAGCAGTTCAGGTTCCTCGTGCGCAGCACCACTTCAAACTGAGGCGTCGATGGGTTGGCGTCAAGGACACCACACGTAATGGGCTCCGCGATCTCAGATGTCCTTCAGCCAGGCACCTTCGTATGGTTCGAGAAGACACAAGGGCCTCTAGTTAAGGCGCTACCTGTGCCTAGATGGCGACCGATGAAGGAGTTGGCTGTACGTGTGCATTTCTTACGGTGTGGTGGTCTTCTCGACAACTTTTCTGTCGAGGGCGTTCTGAGCCTGGTTTTCGTGTAAATGATATCTCTCGGATCCACTGGTTCCAACACCTCCTCATAATACAATCAGAGTGGCTTAATTGACGAGCTACTCACTTAGCTGACCACCCAGCTTCCATCATGTCGATGATTCTCCCCCTCTCAAACTGCGACAGCTGCTCATGTTGTCTTCGAAAACGGCGTAATGGCACGTCTATCTCAGCTCTTTATTTGTAAACGATTCAGCACACTCAAACAAGCTTTGGTTTTTTATCTGTTTTATACTCCACGAAAAATGACGTTAAACGCTCTCTACCGGCTATACGTAATGCACAATCACGCTGCATTTTTAATCATTTTCATATCTCCCCGACATGTACCTTTATGCCAAGTTTCGTTACGATCCCACAATTATTTCTTGGTGCACTAATTTTTTTGTCCATGAGTGTGTGTGTCACTTTTTAAGAGCATAAAGTACTTAAAATGAAGTGCTATAACAAAAAAAGAGACACATATACTTTAAACTTCATCAGCTGAGAATGTTAAGGTGACATTAAGCGTGAAATATAAATCATTGTTTATTGATAAATATCTAGTAAGTATACTGAATTCTATAACTAGGGGTCAGAGTTGGTTTTCCATTTACCTACTTTATAAGAACAGTAAAACGACAAGTAGAAATTTTTAGAAAGAATTGAAATACTAAATGTATTGTAATCTAAATGTAATTTTAATTACTATAATTTGAATATTCATTAACTTATTTTGTAATCCAAATATTTTTTATTTCTAATGTGGCTGCGTATTGGAATTTTACCATTGCAGACCTAGTACACTACCCGGGAGCTGGTACCTTTTTTTAGTGCGGCACCATATATAGGTAGTATACCAATCACCGCAAGTAATTTTGACGTCCAGTTTCCTCTCCAGAGGGAGGCACCTGATCTCTGACGATGCGAAATCGTACTAGAAATATAATTTTACTGAGAACACCCAAGCAAAACAGGCACTTGAGAGATCTTTTACAAGCTGAATAATCATAAGTCATGAATGCTGTTGAATTTTTGCATCATGAAAATTCACCGACTTAGGCCAGTGTCGAACCCGCAAACTTGGGCGTACAAGACCAGCGCCAAACCTACCACACCTCCCAGCCGATTGTAATCAAAATATAAATTCTATAATAAAAGTCGTGTAGAGTGTGAAATTTATCTCTGAATTATTACAGTAAAATTTTTTTTCGGTATGTTAGCTGTCTTAGCTCCAGAGGGAGGCTGGTTATTACATGATATCGGTATGTCAACTGAATTAATACAGTAAAATTTTTTCGGTATGTTAGTTATCTTGGGATGCAACGTAGATCTACCTCCTCGTGGTGCATCCTGGTAACACCTTGCGGCTAAGTGATCCACAATTATGGCTAGTTCTTAGAGAAGCTTTGCGCATTTTGCAGTATAACGCGGGTGGCTTATCCCAACCCAAGAGAGCGGAGCTTGTGTAGTCGCTTAACACTCATAATATTGATGCCTTTACTATTATGGAGGCAAATCTCACCAATGATAAACTTAAATATTTCTCTATTAAGAGATACTCCCTATATATCCTTCCCAAGTCTAGACAAGGGGCGAGTGACCTCCTGGTTGGAGTTAAAACTGGGCTCACCGCTGATTTCCGCATTATTAAAGATATGGACTGCTTTCCTGATAAAAGTGAAGTCATCGAACTAAACCTTTGGAGAAATGGAAAACGTTTTAACATCCTCATTATTTATAGCCCTCCCAATAATAAACTTGACTTCTCTTACCTTAACTATTCGACTCGAACTGTTTCCCCGGGAGATTTTAATGCCCACTCACCAAATTGGGGGTATATCGACTCTAATGATGCGGGGAAAAGCGTAGAGGATCTTTTGAATTCTAGTACTATCAAGCTAGTTTATAACCACAGTGATCCTCACACATACCTACACTATAATGGAACGCCCACGTCCCCTGACCTTCTTCTGGTCACTTCGGACATCAGTGAACACTCGAGACGCTACGTTATTGACAGTCCGGGCTTCAACCACGATCAAGTTATAGCAGAAATTTCTCTTGGTTCACCGTGTAAGCAATCTATGTCATTCTCTAGATTCTCATGGAATTTCAAGAAAGCTGATTGGACTTCCTTTTCCGCAATGACTGAGCAAGAATTTCTCTCTGACCGTATCGATGTCTCCCTTCATCCAAGCAGAATCTCTGTGAACTTGTTAATGATAAGATTTAATATTGTGCAAAATCATGTATACCTTGAGGTAGAGTGCTGACATATAAATGCTTTTGGTTGGAAGAGCTCAAATACATGAAGATTAAGTGCAACAGACTTCGAAGAAAAGCCGAGCTAACACACAGATCTTCGGATGTTCAGGCGTGGAGAAAGCAATCAGCGCTGTTTAGCAAAACTGTGCTCGTCGAAAAACGAAAATCATTTAATGATTTCGTTTTGGCGCCAATTATCAGAGAGACAGTAGGAAATTTTTCAATTTCCTTTCTGGTATCAATAATGAAGGCAAGCGTGCTCCTAAACAACCTTTTAAAGTCGCTAATAAAACTATCACCTCTGATACAGATATCGCCAATGCAATTGTCAAACATTTAACTAACTCCCACCCAAAAAAAAAATAAACACGCAAAAAATATCTTCAAGGGTTTTAAAGCGTGGAATTAAATCCCTTGCCACAGATTTTGGTGCTCGAGCATCTTCTCATCCCATTTTCAACTCATCTCTATCTTTAGAGGAGCTCACTCAATCTATTACTTACCTTAAAAGGGGGAAATTCTCAGGCGAAGATGACATACACTCTCGGTTCCTACAACATTTGAGTACTTATGCACTTTGTTAAGGTTCTTCAATTAGATTTGGAATTCAGGAACTATTCCTTCTCAGTGGCTTAGAGCCATAGTTTTACCTATCCATAAAAAAGATAAGGATCCAAAGGATCTTCAAAATTACAGACCAATCTCTCTTCCCAGCATTTTGGCGGAAACTACGGAGAGAATTGTAATTAAAAGACTTAGTTGGTTCTTAGAAACCAATAGCCTCCTTGCAGAGGAACAGGCTGGATTCAGACAATTTAGATCTACCAACCAACAGGTAGCATTCCTTAGCCAGTCTATCAAAGATGCCTTGGATAAAAGCAGAATACTTTCAGCCGTATTCATTAACCTAAAATCTGCTTATGACACTGTATGGACCGATAAACTCTTGCTGAAACTCACCGATATTGGTATTGAGAACAACATGTTTAATTGGTTTCGTGGTTTTCTATGCCAGCGTTTGTGTGAGATCAGATATGGGTGTGGCTTTTCCAAATATGGTGCTCTTAAACCTGGACTACCTCAGGGTTCAGTATCCAGCTGCACCCTCTTCAATATTTACATAAATGATCTTGTCCACAAGCTCAGAATGATTGCTGGAGTAATATGAGTACTTTATGGTGACGACCTTGTGTGTGTGTGTGTGTGTGTGATCTGGACTGAAACTCCGCAGAAACAGGCCACACAATTAATCAATCATGGCTTGAATTTAGTGCTTAAGGTCTTGTGGCGTTGGTGTGAGGAAAATAACATGAAGGTTAACCTGAATTCAACAGTCTCAGTCACATTCTCTTTGACACATCTGCCCTTGCATATCGCTCTGTCATATCGAGGACATGTTATCCCGGAAGCCGATAGTTTTAGCTTTTTAGTTTTGACCTTTGATCGGAAGCTATCCTGGAGAGCCCATACTGAAAATATTGTAAATCGCGTCTCGAACAGAATGGCGCTTTTGAAAAGACTAGCTGGTTCTAGGTGGGGCTGTTCCAATCATACACTAAATATAACTTATAAGTTATTCATTTTGCCCATCTTGACCTAATGATGTGGGCCCCTGATCGCAGCATCTAAATCTGTAACACAAATACTTGAGAGAGTCCAAATTCAGGCACTGAGGATCATCACAGGGGCTGTTAAAACAACCCCGATCGTTGCAATGCTTTTGACGACAGAAAATAAACTCTTACAGAACATCTTTCAAGAGAGAGCCCTGCTACTATGGGAAAAATTATTACGACTACCCGACGGCCTCTCTCTTTTGAGCAAACTCCACTTGGATTCAGGGAGGCTTTTGAAGACCCAACGTAGTTTTGTGCAGGTTATACTGGCACTAAAAGAACAGCTTGATTTAGATTTCGTCCCTGAGCCTCTGGTGTCATCTCTGGACCCAACTATTGTTAAAGGTTTTCGGATTTGCACTGAGCTTACCCAGTAAGTTTCCAAAAAAGAGCAAAATATGGCAATTTTAAGATCACTTGCCCTAGAAACGATAGACACCATATACTCAGAACCTGACTGGGTGCATATATACACTGATGGAAGCCGTTTGAAAGACTCTGACAGCGCTGGAGCAAGAGTGTATTGCCACCTTTTCTCCTTTTATTTAACAACTGGAAAATTCACAACCGCTTTTGATGGTGAGGTTGCTGTCCTTCAAGTAGCCCTTGCACAATTGCACTGTCATCTGAATAGCTTTACTAGGGCTGTTGTCTTCTGTGATTCAAAAACGGCAAATTTTCTGTGAACTCCAGTTCACCTCCTGCCTCTTCTAGATTGCAAAAAACCGTTGCAGAGTATGTCTGAGTAATCTAAGCAAATCGCCTTGCAGGGGATCCCTGGAAACTGCGGTGTAACTAGTAATGAGTTGGCAGACCACAAAGCAAAGAAAGGAGCTTCCATTCACAACAGATAACAAGGAAATCTGTCCCTTTTACCAGTGCCAGGCGTATCTCATTAAGAAAAAGTTAAATGATCTCTCTTCAAGACGATACACTGAGAGAAATTTCAATAAGATCTGGTGGAATAATCTTAATGAACTTCCCATGTAGCCAAGACGTAAAGCAGTTGCTGAGTTTTGTCTGACCACTGGACACGACTGTCTCCTGAAGCATCTATATAGAATTCATGTTGCACAGGCCCCTTTCTGCACGATCTGCAATTTTTGGGAGGGCATGGATGCTGCCCACATTCGCCGCTGCCCAGCCCTAAAGGGCTCCTCTTTGTGTGACCTTTATTGGCAAGCTAGGAACTTATTGGGTTCATAGACTTTTTTCGCCATTTTTATTTTATTTTTTCCCTTACTTTGTTTATTTTGTCTGTTTTTGTTTTTGTTCCTACCCCCTTGTGGTGTAGTGGTCTTCTGTAACCCTGGCCATTGGAAATAATAATAATAAAAAAGCTATCCTTTTACAGCATTAATTTTCGATTGAGTTCCTAAATAAAATACTCCAATAATGTGAAAAGAGCGGAAAAGCATTATGGCGCAATCACGTTTTTTTTTTGGTGATTTCAATGATTTTTTAGAATTTTTGTTATCTTTCAAATATAAATTTCTTTCTAGGTAAAAAAAGACAGAGATATAGAGATAGAGAGAGTTGTGAAAACTATAAAAAATTTCAGTGACACCGAAGGTCATTTTGAAAACCAAAGATTTTATTTACGACATTTGAAGAATGTTATCGTTCTCAATCAATTTATGGGATAAGGTATATTTAAGAATAAAAACATCATGAGAATATGATTATGGTTTTCTTTTATGTATTGATAAAGTTTTTTTCTAAAAACGGAGTCATGGATTTGATTGTTTATTAACGGCGTGCTTTGAAGCTACACGTGGGCTATTCGAAACGCGCCTCGTAATTTTAAACTTGGTCAAGTGACAAGGATGACACTTGAGTTGATATGCCTCCTCAACAAATGTATTGTGTGTGTGGGCAGGTCTTCGAAACGGAACTGAACCAAAAAACCGAAAAAAAAAATCGTTGTTTTGATCGGAACGAAAACAGGGACAGAAACGAAAAAAAAAGAACAAATAACTGTTTGTTTTTTTTCGCTTCAATATATCTTCAGGCATTTTGTTACTGTAACTAATACACACACACACACACACATTCTAATTTAACATCAACCATATAATTATCATCATTACATGTGTACATTGCTTCTCGATTTTCTGCTTTGATGTTCACTAGTACTTTTCTGTTTCAGTTTTGCATGTAACTACTTGTAGAAGGCAGATTTAATTCAGTTAAATGAACCAGAAGTATTACTGACATTATTAACTTCATCCATTAATATCATTCTTTGAAGATTGTGACGAATCTATACGGAACTTTATCACTAACCTTCTGAGCCGACCTTTTTAGGGAAATTTAATTCCCTACCTATTTCCAATCAACTCCAAAAAGCGGACAGGATTCCTTGTTATGCAGATTAAATTCAGTATTTAAGTCAAACGAAATGGTAAAGTTAGAGGAGTAGGAGCTAGATATCGAAACATTAAGTTATAGTGAATTTGAATTGAATTATTATTGTTGGAGATAATTTAATCTCATGAAGAATTGAGATTCCGAGCGGTAAATATAATTTTATATTTAAAGTCTCATTAAAGTTTTAAGAGTGAGATTAAAGTTAAATGTTCAATAAGAACATTATTAAATATAATTCTGGGATCTCTTATCGTGGTAAATTCTGCGTGATCGTTATTTAATAAATTAATTAATTGGATAATTAATTAATTAAGTTAATTTAAAGGATATTACCTTTAAAACCTCATAATATTAGAAGTAACTGTTAATAAGTTTATTTGATTCTATTTGGGAAAGATAACCAAATAAAGAAAGTTATTTATAAAAATGGCTACTGGTTCTTTTATGACTCATAATTATTCTAGTTCTCAAAGTGAGGTTCCTAGAGACCTTCACAAGATATCTGTTTAAAATATTTTCTAGCCATAGGTATTAGTTTCCTTTTTAAAATTTTACAACTATCGTTAGATAATTATCAGGAATAAATATGCTAGCGAAAAAATTCTGTAACATTACGACAAGCGTGATAAGATTGACTATCTAAAATAAAAATTATATCATTATACTATGTCAAATGTGTTACTTTACTTATTCAAAGAGGGTTTAAGGTTAAAACAGCATCAGAGAAAAATTCTCAATTTTTTTTTTTCAATTCCTACTATTAGTACATTCTCAAAACTCAAACTCAGGGGAGCAACAGCCCATGGTGGCCGCGGTAGCCGAGTGGTATAGGTATCGGATCGTGGCTTGCCTGGTCACGAGTTCGATCCCAGTACCACTAAAGACCCGCCGTGTAGGGCAGCGATGCACGTTAAATCTGTCGAGAGCTGAAACGTCCTCCCGTTGGTGTGGTGTGGTAGTTAGGAGAGGGGGGTGCCAGCTCAGGTGTCGTCCACGTCACTTGACCATGGTTCAAAATTACGTGGTCCGTCGCCAAAAGCCCTCGTGTAGCTGAACAGTGCGACGTTAATATTAAAATCAAATCAGCAACAGCCCATGAGGGCCAGAGCCTACTGTACCCAACTCAGTATACGTGGACATTGGGTACTTGATGTCCCGATCAGATGGTCAGCCTAAAGCGAGGCCCCCACAGTGTTTAAGTCCCCAAGCAAGCTTCGTACTTATTTATCACACCACTGCAATAGGGATGAAAGGCTGAGTTGACCTTGCCCTGCCCGGAAATAGAACCCGGACCTGTGGTGTGGAAGTGCGATACGCTGCCACTCAACCACTGGGCCTTCACTCTCTCCCTATATATATATCTTGTTCAAATTTTCAATCGTTAATAAAATACTTTCTGTTCATCCATTCAATTTCAAATACATTTTTTTGAACTTGTAGTGGATAACACTTGGTGTTAATACATTTTTTTCAAATATTACTTCATTAATTAAATTAAAAAATGAATAAATAGTAACAAACATAAAGAATAGTCCAACAGCATGCATAGAAAGAAAACTTGTTCCTTGTGTCCCTTTAGCTCAATGGATAGAGCGTCGGACTTCTAATCTAAAGTTTGTAGGTTCGAATCCTACCTGAGATCGCTTAATTCCTGAGAATGTGGGATTTCTTCTCTTTACTCTACTATTTCATTAGAATAATTCAATTTAATTAAAGAATAAATAATAACAAACAAATAAAAATAGTTCAACACCATATATAGAAAGGAAAATGGATAATCGCTTTCTATTTTGTTACTTAATATGATGATTCTGTCATATGTATATACATATTTGCATTAATTGAGACTATTTAATAAAAAGTAACTAAAATAAATTTTTCTTTGTTGACCTAAGTAGGAGTTGACTTAATTTTTTTATGTGACTTGTTTATTTTAGAAAGGAGGTTAGAACTCTATGCAGAATCACTGAATATTTATTAGAAACACATCTTTTTCAAAAGAACTGTTGTCTGTAACTGAATCAATAAACAATTATGTAAGGTATGCATATTGCTATAATAATGTGAATATATCACAAGTACGAATATTTAATGTTTCAAATTTTTTTAATACATGAATATTGATATATTTTGCAATAATTTTTCTCTTATTTTTCTACTGGAAACAATTTGTTATTATAAAAAGTTAAAAATCAATGATAAAAAAAATTCTATGATAAACACGTTTAGAATTATATAAGGTAATACAGTAACAGCATATAGCATACAGAAAGGCCGTTTGCATGTGATAACAAAAATATCTGGGAAAAAACTGTTTAGAAAATGTTAAAGAAATGTTTAAGAAATTAATTTTTTATTTGGAGGATTTTTTTTTACCTCGTGTGAAAATAAATTTCAGGAAACTTTGAAGCTTATGTTAAACTCTATTCGCAATTTTCGCTTCTATGATGAGAGCATAGTATATCATATGAATATCGAACATTAGATAATGATCCATGTTTTGATCCTCTTCTTTGTAAATATTCTAACAAATTTATGAAAATAAGACAGTTTTATACTGAACCTTTAATAGTTTGTTCGAAAATTATTCCTGTAATTTCTATCTCTGATAAAAAGAATTAAATAAATACAAAGGTATATTTTACACATAATTCTGCAGTACATTTTTACTAAAATATTCTTCATTAGACATCATGAAAAAAATGTTCAGTATATATACATATATATATATATATATATATATATATATATAATAATCTCAAGAATGCTAACCACTGAATAACAAAGACGATAGTATTAATGTTGAACATCTTGTTCGTATAAATTAGTGATAATATCTAAATCACATTGATTATTACTTATCTAAAAATGGCTATTTTTAAAAATAATATATTGTTATCACATACAAAATTCATACTGAGAGAGGTACAATGGCAGTAATACTTTGCCATAATATTTCTGAGTTAATGATATTTCGAAGGAATTGTAATGTCTCTCTCAGTTTCAGATTTTAAAAACATTTTTCCTATTTTACGTGATAAGTTGTGAGCTAAGACGTTGAAATGATTTAAAAACGATCGAATTTCAAAGTTATTACTCTTGAAGTGATTTTATCGCATGAATCACAAGATTATAATTTTAAGATTATTCAGAGATTAATTTAAGATTAAAAATTATGAATAATCACAAGATTATTCATAATTTTTTCCTACAAGATTCCAGAAATACTTAATGATTTTCGTGGTTGATAACGGCATAAATATCAAAATATATTTCAAAAGAGATAAATGTAAAAGATATAAAAGATAATGTGTGTATCTGAAAATAAATCTTATTATCTAGTGACTTATATAAGTAATAAGCATATTTTAGATTAACCACACTCATGCTGTATGATGCCTTTCAAAATATTGGATTATGAAATAGAGCTATTAGAAGAGTACTTTCATTCAATTACAGTATTGGTTATACCAGTAGCAAAACTTCAATGATCTTAAATTATTTTTTTCGTGTCATGTATTTTTTAAAGGAGGTCAAACCTATTTATGAAATATACACTTTTAACTCAACATTCTCACATACTATTGAACAGATGTAAGCAAACAATTCTCTTGCGTAGTAGTTACACAGAATGAGAGGTATACTGATAGAATAATACTTTATTTGAATGAAATATAAATCTAAATTTCACAACAACCTTTTTAGAATACAGAAACTGCATTTGCTCACACTTGAATCAAGATAACTTTTTTGTACAACGCTAAATAAGTCTCCTAATTTTTTGTAAGCTATCTCTAAAACAGTTTTCGTATTGCTATATAACTAAGGACTAGTTCAATTTCTATTTTTAAGCTAAGAATTCCATTAATATTCGTTTTTTTTTCAATCGATGCTTCTTTAATAAAATGACAACTTAATGTTCGGAAAATATGGTAACCCAATTATTTTAACAGCATGGTTTGATTTTTGTGATGTTACGTTACAAACTGTTATATCAGTGTTTCTCAAACTTTCAATACTGGCGACCCAATTTTCAATCATAATTTTTGTTGCTCCCCCCTGTGCAACAATAATGTATTTACTGCAATAAAAATGAACTTTGACGCTAAAGCTACAATGTGATCTCAATTATAAACTGTATATGTATTAAATTTTGTGTATGTTACTTTTAAGTAATATATATTTTAAGAAAAAATTACTTAAAATATATATATTACTTACTTATTATTATGTTATTTTTCTTTCTCTAATTTTTAAATTGGAACAAATCGCAAAATGATATATTTAATTAAAGATTTATTTCCTTCAGCATCCATTTCTCAAAGTACAAATGTCATTAGAAAAATAGTCTAGTCTATGTTGCTCTCTATCATATCCATCACATTTGGCATTATCGGGTACGTTTGCGTGAGTCTGGGCAACCTATCGGATGTCTGCGCAAAACATGTAAAACTGCTTTTCCTCGTACACTTCCAGTCAGTTTTGATCGACTCGATACTTCTATAGCTACCGAATCTAGCTTGAATCTACATTTTTTAATTTGCACGTTAATTGTAATTCACGGTAATTAAGTAATTACGGCAGTAGATTAAAACAAAATCATACATACATTTTTAAGTCGTAAGCGAGCACTCGACGATAATAAAGGATCAACAAGTACACAGACGAGCATGGTTCCGAAAATTAAATCAAGGAAATATTCTCAAAAATACTTAAATTTTTTGGATTTACCACTACTGAAGTAAATGATGGGAAAAAAAGCCCCTGCTCGTTATGCGTTAAAACTTACAAATCTGAAGAACAACATGAGAAAGTTGTTTTTAAAACCATGTAAAATCATTTAGCCATGTTGGCAAAGAATTTTAAAAAGTATTTTCTTGATGAGGACAACTTGGTAGCAAGTTACGAGTGGATTAGGGATCTATTTCGAGACACTCCAGAAGGGCTCTCAACTTCCGAAGAAATCTTCATAGATTTCACATCCAGTGAAAAATTAAAAGGCAATTTTGTAATAAATCGCTCTTTGAATTTTGGGTAGAGGTGGATGATGAATTTTCTGTACTGAAAACAAAAGAACTTCGTATACTATTACCATTGTCAACATCCTACCTTTGTCAAACCGGATTTTCTGCGGTGGCTGCTTTGAAGACAAAATATAGATCTCAGCTAAATATAGAAAAATAACTCAAAGTGTCAATTTCTGTTATTAAACCTTCCTTTGAAAAACTTTGCTCTACAAGACAAGCCCATGGAAGTCCCTAATAACTATTAAACTTGTTCTTAATTAAGTATTAAGAAATTATTTGTAAAATACCTTCTTCAGTACTGATACATTAAACATATACTGGCTGAAACACCGGCTCTTTGCAAGAGTTCATTTTTTTAAAAAAATAAAACATTATTCTTGATATAATAGCTGAACTGTAAGGAGAGTAAAACTGCGTGCACGACATTGTATACAAAAATGTAAAATAATTTTTTTTAGAAAAATGCTATAATTGTAAATAACTGTTTAAAAGAACTGTAATTTTAAACCTCACAGAATTAGCATTTAGAATTATTGTTAAATAATGAAAAAGAATATAAAATTCATATGAAGAATAATTGTGTTACTTTTTAATATTTAAAACGAGAAGACTTCAAAATGTTTTAACCCGCGAGCAGGCGCGCACTCGATACTAACGCTAATGTTAGTGCGGGGGGGACTCAGTCACCCCAATCATTTGCTTATAATTATTTTTACTCTACACGTTACAAATCGGAATTCCAGTGGATAATTTTATTAAGAGAAAGTATACTTACCGACTTTCAAGGAATGTTCAATTTTTATTTGATGATTTGAGAAAAAATCCAATAAAACTGAACTAAAATGATCCAAAACTGCAAGACATTAATAAGGGACGCAAATCAGAGATAATTTTCACTAATATTACAGAAATGTTATTTGCTGGCAAAGTTGTCAAATTTTGTTCAAGTTATTGTAGTTTTAATGAGCTTTCGTGATTGAGTGAGTGAGTATTAACGTCGCATTGTTCAGCTACACGAGGGCTTTTAGAGACGGACCTCGCAATTTTGAACCATGGTTGACGAGGACTATACTTGAGCTGGGCTCTTTTAACTACCACACCACTCCAACAAGAGGACGCTTGAGCTCTCGACAAATTTAACGTGCACCTCCCCCATAGACGCGGGATCTATAGTGGTACTGGGCTCGAACTCGTGACACCTTTGGTGATCAACAAATAGCAAGTTGAACTTTTTCTTTCTTGTGTCTTTTTAACAAGACGAACTGAACCTTGTGGTACACTTATAGCTTCATATTTCAGTTGATGGAGTTCTTTAGGAAACATTTGAAAATTTTCCTTTCGTTTCATGTTCATCGTGTTTCTCAATCATGAATAATGTGTATTCTTTTGCTTGATCAGTTTCAACTTCCTTCAATAAAGATCACAGATGCCCCGCGCCACCACTCCCGGGTTAAAAGTGTATTCAGAAAAAAGTACGGATGTTGTTAAAAGGATTATGACGTTTTTCACTATGCTTTATATGTTTGAGATTACTCATAAAAATGAATCTTAGACAAATAATCCTTCAAATCAATCAATTCTTTTCCAAATATCGTAAAACTCTTCATTATTTACAATTTCCTTAAGCGAAAAACAAATACATAAAAGATGGGACGGAACTAATGTAGAAACCATACCAGTAAGTTTGGAGGTCAATTAAATGATCAGCAAATGTATTATGCTGCCTGGCTGAAAAGTGAATCATGTCTTCCTTTTCTTTCTACAACTAATGTACAGTACTTCAATAATAATTACAGTGATGAAATGTTTATCTTAGAATTCTTCTCAGGGTCTGGGTTTCGTTTTTTCTTTTAACGAGTAATATTTTATGTTAAAAAAAGAAAAGCGCCAGATGATAAACATAAATTATATCAGTGTTGTGTATTTTTTTTTATTATGGAAAAAAAAGTATTTTGTTTCACTTCTTTCCAGTTATTTTTTTAAAAAAAATCTTTAAATTTTCGATATGCTCGCACCCCACACTTTGAGAAACACTGTGTTATATTATATGCACACACACATGCATAAATATATGCATGCATATATACAGGGTAGTCATAATTAAACTGCAAGTGTTCTAGAGGAGCTGGAGAGAAAACTATCTGGAATATATATATATTCCAGTGAAATTTGGTATCTACGTGTTTCAGAACATGCGCTAGTGAAAAGAAGAAAGAAAAATCGCCATTTTCACCCGATAGATGGTGCTGTGCCATGTTTCAGTGCTTATCGACGGCATATATGCAATTTTTAAGCCCATCGAACAGTATAAAAACAAGACCACATTGAGTAGGGATGTTGAGAGAACAATTGATTCCAGCATTGCAAGAAAGGCATTGCTTAGAAACCACGGTATTTATACACAGGACGAAGCACCCTCTCACATCGCTAAACCTATAACAAAATTGCAACATTTTGGGGGCAGACCGAGTCATAAGCACAGGTTTCGAAAATGCCTGGCCCCTACTTTACCGGACCTAAATCCTTGCAATTTTTATCTGTGAGGACATCTTAAAGATATAGTTTATAGATAACAGCATGCTTTTGTTACTGAATTGAAATCCTGCATAAAGAAACACGTGAGGAGTGTTACAACAGAGATTTTAAATACAACGTTGAACCATGCTATTCTACGTTTTCAACATGGGGTTGCATCTGGTGGTTCGCATATTGAGCACATCATGTGATAATTTCATTGAATAAACAATGTTTTAATTGTTTTCCAAAGCGTCTTTATGGATTGTTTAATTTATGATCTTAATTTACGTTAATTTTTAAATGCATGATACTATAAAAATTAATTACTGAAGCAAATTGTATAGAATTTTGATAAACTGTTAGTGATTTTGTTTTTGTGTTTATATACCTCTTAGAATATCATTATGCTCTGTCTATCGGTTTTGAAAGCTGTATATGACCCCGTGAGCGTTGAAATATGGCACAGCGCCATCTATCGGGTGAAAAGGGCGATTTTTTTTGCATATTTGATTTGCGCATGTTCTGAAACGTGTAGATACCAAATTTCACTGGAATATTCCCAGTGGTTTCCTCTCCCAGTTTAATTATGGCCCCCCTCCCTGTATATGCATGTATATATCGCTTCAACATAATCAGGTTATTTCTAAAACACACACACACACACATACACACACACACACACACACACACATATATATATATATATTTATTTCTATATATATATATATATATATGTAAAAAATCCACTCTAGTATCCTTTTATTAACTCTGTGTACTAATATTTAAAATAACTTTAACTCTTCGGCTTAAAATTAACATTGTAATCTTAATCGTAATCGGCTAGTCCGAATTCCCTGTCCCGCCCATGCTATCCAATCAGAACTACTATTAAGTAATCATGCTGGTATAAAAGCAAAAATATTTGTGTAATCGCTCTCTTTTGTCTACCTGCCTTCATCATGTAATCAGCCGGCTGCAACGCGTTCTATGTTTGTCTTTGCTTGTGCCATGATGTTTGCTTCATGTTATGTGTAATGCCATCCCTACTGGATCTTTATGTGTTTCCGGATGTGAATAAAAAGGAATAACGATTTACATAATTGCTTCTTCGCTAATACCGTACGCGACCACGCTCCACGTAACACAGAAAATCACATCACCGGCCACGCCCCACCTTTGGTTCACCATTGTTTAAATCAACCACTCTCCAGAAATATTACAAAATTCGACAGGATAGTTCTACGTGGGAAATAAAAGATGCCAACATTATTTCAATCATAAAGAAGAAAAGAGAAAAAAAGGTCTGTGGATGGGCGCCCATTCAGCATAAAATGTGCAAAAGGATTTCACTACTTCGTTCTCAAAATGGGGAATCCCCTTTCTTCAACTCCGGCGAAAAGCAGTAAATACTCTGATATGTGTGCATCGTATAATTCAAGTTTTGTGAATAATCGTGTTCCCCAAATGTTATGTAAAAAGCTCAACGCCAGCAGAAAGAAGAAAAAAAAAGTTAAAAAGAAAAAATGTATACAAATCAATCATCACACATATGTTTTGGAAAGTATTTTTCAACCCAGCGATAAGTGTTTTGTTTTTATTCTGTTTTAATTATTTGATGTTCGATCTAAATAGATTGTATCTTTTCGTTATTGGTTTTTGAATGTTTGTTCTTAAAATGTTTAAAAAATATATTATTATTAATATGCCAGATGAGATAATTTACTAATAAGTCATAAGTTTAAAATGCTATCTAATAATCTATTTTGATCCAAATTCTGATATTGATACAAAATTATGGTTTGAATAATTTGAAGTTTATATTTTGGTTCCTACCACCATTATACTGTTTTTATGGTTTATTCTGTTTTTCAATACATGTGTAACAAATTATTTTTATTTTTCAATTATATTTAAATTTATTGATTTGGCAGTCAAACTTGAAACTCCACCTATTATTGTGAATGTTCTTATTATAAAATTACCATTTTAAAAACGTTTCCAGAGATCTCGGGTTTATATTTTTAGGTTAATTTACTCAATGCTATGTTTGTATTCAAAGGAAAAAATGCATAGCTCTTAATTAATACCAATGTTTTGATTCTTGTTGAAATTTCTAACTTTATATATTTTGGTATTTTTATTTTTGATACTTCAAATTTTTAAAATAAATTAAAATTTTAATTTCTATATGATTCTCAGATCTGGTTTTAAAATGGCGAATAATGAGCAAACCAATTTGGCTGTAATAAGTACTTCCAACCAAACCCTTAATGAACCATATATAGTCCCTTTTGATTCTGACAATGGAATGCTAATAGAAGCTTGGTTAGATTATTTTAATAATGCATGTACACACACACACACTTAATAATAAAGATGATAATTGAAAAATTGTAAACATAGCAAAATCTCTAAAAGGGTCTGCATTAACCCAGTACATTAACTCTTGCCTTAATATTTCAAATTTTGGAGAACTTTGTTCGATTCTTATTGAAAATTTTTTAAAACCTAATGTTGTAAGTTTAGCAGATTTCTCACAGTTCCAATTAAAAAATAATTAAGAGCAATATTTTCATCAAAAGCTAAATTATGGTAAACAATTAGGTCTATCTTTTCAACTCATTTTGGAAGGGCTTACTAATGGAATGCCCGTCAATATTAAACAATTAATGACAATAAATCCCCCTACCTCACCTACAGAATGGCTCGTGGTAGCTACACGCTTAACCCCTCAGGGGCTCACCTTCTTTAGGTGAGTGCGGGTGTCACAATCCCGAGGTACCCTAGTGATATTTTCCTTTTCCCAAGGGGTTTACTATCTTCGGTAAACACGGGTCTCACGAACCTGGGGTACCCTAGTAATCCTTCTCTATTTTCGACCCTTCTTCTTGTCATTCAATTTATCCTTTCTTTCTTTTCCCATCTAGATCACAGATTTTCACAAATGTTTGGCGCAGTATAGCCAGATTTGGCTCTTGCGCCATAAAATCTCACACTCACACTCACAGCTACACGCTTAATGAAAACACAAGCCCCTAAACCTGAACAAAATACTTTTAGACAAAATGTGCCCATTCGCGACCAAGACAAAATACTTTTGTACCTCAAAACTGTTACTCTTTTCGACCCAACTTCCAAAATTTTAATAGAATGCGTCCCCAACATCTCCCAAACCAACATGCTCATAACTTTAACAATCGAGGATTTAGGCCGTACCAACACACACATTTTCAACATGAACTGTCGTCATATCCATGTAGTATTTGTACACAATAAGGAATTCCCAATGATTATCATTGGAAACTACAATGTCTTTTTAATCAACATCAATTGAAACAAACCCCATTTACTTGTAACTCATCTTTGGCTACTAACACTGTTTATCACAACACCCCTCTACTGAGGCCTCTGGCCCAGCATATTGACAATTACAAGTGTCCGGACACATATCATTGCCAAGCCTAGCTAACTTGGACAATTTACCTAAATAGAACAATGTAAATGTTGTTATTGATACTGGAGATCCACTCTATCTTTAATTTCTTCAGATATTGTAAAAAAAATTAGAATGCAAAAACAAACAACTAGGCCTATACATATTAACCCCAAAAAAAAAAGCTCATGGCAATTTTCAACTAAACAAACTATGCAAAGCTTACATAACAATTGGACAGGTAGAAAAAAATATAAATATGTATCTAATTAATAGTAGTCTACCTTACATTATTCTAGAACTACCAGAATGTAGTCAATATAAATTTGTTATTGATTGTGAACATAACCAGTTACTACAAAATGGGCAAATCATTGTAAATAATCAGAATCTACTCACTAAGCAAATTTCATTACATATACAGGAAGAGTTAATAAATACCTCAGAGGAAGTTTTTTCACCTCTGACTGTTAAGGAACCATCTTCTAACCTGATACAACTTCTTTCAGAATACTCTCACGTTTTTTCTAAAAATAAGTATGATGTAGGTAAAATATGAATGGAACCCCCTAAAATTAATTTAACATCAGACCTTCCAATATCTCAGCGAGCTTATAGAACTTCAGCCACTTCAGAAGCTGAGATTAATAAACAAATACAAAATTTATAAGCTGTAGGTTTAATTAAAAATCCAATAGTTGTTATTCTTCCCCTGTTACTTTAGCTTATAAGAGAGATGAAAAGCAAAAAACCAGATTATGTATTGACTATAGAGAATTTAATGTAATTTGTAAAACAGATGCAGAACCATTACTTCGAATAGACTCACTGCTAGATAAATTGAATAGTGCTAACTTTTTTCTACGCTTGATCTAACAAGTGGTTACTGGCACATTCTTCTGTAGGATAAAGATAAAGAAAAATTAGCTTTTATTACAACTAAAGGTTTATATGAATTTCAAGTTCTTTCTTTTGTATTTCGAAATGCCCCAGCAATTTTTAATCGTACTATTCGTAAAATTTTACTAAACATAAATGTTCAAATTTTGCTTGTCACTATTTTGATGATATAGTTATTTTTCAAATTCTTTGGAGGAACATTATGCTCATTTAAGAAAAATATTCCAAATTTGTGAGGAAGAAAACATTAAATTAAAATTTTCAAAATGTGTTTTTTCAAAAAATAAGATACACTTTTTAGGCTATGAAATTAAAGAAGGCTGCATTACCCCTGATAATTAAAGTATTAAAAAATTACCATCTCCCAAAAAGGTTAAACAACTTCAAAGTTTCCTTGGTTCTGTAAATGTTTATAACAAATTCATGGATTCCTGTAATTAGAGAACCTTTAAATCAACTACTAATGGAAGATAAATAATGGGGTTGGACTGCTGAATGTCAAACAGCATTTGAATTGTATTACAAACCTATATTACAAATATATGGTCCTAAATTAGCTCTTCATGTTTTCTGTGATGCCTTGCTGAACGCTATTGGAGCTATTTTGAAACAACCTGATAATTCTGGTACTCTTCACCCAGTATCTTATCATTCTAGAACCTAACGTGATTATGAAAAATATTATTGTATCACAGAATTGGAATGTTTGGCCATAGCAGATGCTTTTGATAAGTTTTATTATTATTTACATGGTAAAAAATTCATAATCCACACTGATCATGCTGCTCTTGTTTGGCTTAAAAATGTGAAAAATTTAAGGGGTAGATTATTTCGTTGGTCTTTAAAATTAAGCATGTTTGATTATGAAGTAAAATATTTAAAAGGGACTAATAATGTTGAAGCTGACATGTTATCAAGACATCCTATTGCTCAATATATCCAGCACTCTGTACATTTACTTGAATTAAATGAGATAAAAACTCATCAAAATTTAGATAATGTAAATGATCCTAAATATAAGAAGGTTGATGATGTCTTTGTTCTTAAAAAGAAAATCTGTTTAAAATTGTTGTACCTTTTTCATTAAGAAGAAAAATTTTGCAAAATGCTCATGAACAATTTGGACACACCCGGTTACTCAAAATATGATAAATTTAATTACTCCTCAATATTATTGGCCTCATATTAACTAAGATATTTCAAAATTTGTTAAACATTGTAATGTATGTCAAATAAACAAAAAGAAAAGGCAAAAAAGATTTTGTCTTTTACAGACTGTACCCCCTACAGATCAACCTTTCGAGTATATCTCTGTTGATACTGTTGGTGGATTCAATTATTGTAATTCTACTAAAAAATTCTCCACTTAATAATTGATCATGCAACTCGCTATGTTTGAGAAAAAACAGAAACCTATGCAAATTGTTTAAAACAACTTTTCCAAATTAAAATACTTATTAAACTGTTAACTGATAGAAATGGTGCTTTTACCTCATCGCGATTCAAACGCTTTTTAAGAAATTATAACGTTAAACAGTTATTAACTACTTCTCATCATCCCCAGACAAATGGTAAATGTGAACGTGTAAATCAGTCTATTTTAACTAAATATTAAGATGTAAAGTAAATTCTTCTCCTACCAAAATTCCTTGGACTAAATTTCTAGAGCAAGTAATCAATGAGTATAACTTAACACCTCATTCAGTCACAAAATTCCCTCCTGTATATTTGTTATTTGGCACTTTACCATATACACCTCCATTAGCTCAAAATCAAGTTTACCCTCCAGTTGAAGAAACCAGAAGATTAGCAAAAGAGAACACTATAAAATACCATGAGAAAAACAAAATTAAATATGATGCACGTTTCATTGATTCTCATTTTGAACCGGGTGACATTGTAATTTATGAAGAACTCAACTATCCAAATCGAAGAAAATTATCCCCAATTTTTTTCAGGCCCCTACGAAATAGTACAAAAGCTGTCAGATGTCAATTATGAAATAACCAAGCCTAACGCGTTAACTAAAAAACCAACTGAAATAGTCCATGTTTCAAAATTGAGAACTTATTATCCTCCTGAAGAATTGAAATTAAGTCATGAATAATAATTACACTAAATTTAAAAACACACACACCTACACGAAACCAAATCATTGTCCTTTTGCCCCTCTTAGGTGGACCCCCTTTCCACTCTAGATATATTTTTTTTCTTTTTTTTTTTACTTTTGTTGTGAAATATCACAACAAGAAATGATTACAGATCTTATAATGTGCGAAACATGGGTCCATCTTCCAATCCATTTCGGATTTTTTCCTGTTTTCATCTCGGTATACTGTTTCAGTTTAGGAGAAGTGTATGCTCTTGGATGGAAACAGGAAAGAGTCTGAATTAAATTCCCCTTTCTTAATAGTCTCAGATTATTCAGTTTACTTTTAGACGAAGAAGTCAATTTTTTTTTTATTTTTGAAACTTAGATGTTTCCATGATGATTGATTATCATTGATGATATTTTGATATTTTAGGCTACAATTATTTTGAATCTTATTTTATTTTCATTCCATTTCAAGTGTTTCTTGTTTTTATTTTTGATATTGTGTATTTTTTCGATATAACGTTTAGTCGTGTAAACATTATTACATCAGCTACTCAAGAAAATGTGAACATTTTGGAGCAATACTTTTTGATTTTTACTGCATTTTGAATCTTATGTTTTGAATGTTATTTATGGGTACCCATAATTTACAATTTAACAGCATATATTTTTGTTTATATTTTTTCTACTATCTAATTTCTGTGTTGGAGATCATGCTATGTATGTCATTACCGGCAAGTGCAGGAAGTTTTTAAATTAATAATAATTTTCTTCGAAATTTTAAATTTAATATCTCTGTACGATACGGGTCTGTGTCGAGAGCCTTGGTGCACACACGCGTCTTACGGAGGGGGGAAATGTAATAATTCCCTCTAGTATCATTTTTTTATTAACTCTGTGTATTAATATTTCAAATAACTTTTACTCTTTGGTTTAAAATTAACATTGTAATCTTAATCGTAATCAGCTAGTTCGAAATCCCTGTCCCACTCATTCTATCCAATCAGAAATACTATTACGTATTCATCACACGCTTGCACTGCTGGTATAAAAGCAAAAATCTTGTGTAATCGCTCTCTTTTGCCTACCTGCCTTCATCATGTAATCAGTCGGCTGCAACGCGTTCTATGTTTGTCTTTGTTTGTGCCATGATATTTGCTTCATGTTATGTGTAATGCCATCCCTACTGGATCTTTATGTGTTTCTGGATGTGAATAAAAAGGAATAACGATTTACATCAGTGCCTCTTCGATAATACCGTACTCGACCACCCTACACGTCACATCACCGGCCACGCCCTACCTTTGGTTCGCCATTGTTTAAATCAACCACTCTCCAGAAATATTACATATATATAGTCGAAATTCTCTACTAAAGAAAGATAAATAAAATCAATAATCAAAACTGAAATTGAAAGATAAACAGACATAAGATTTTAGAAAGAATATATGAGAAATTAAAATTATTAGAATTTTTAAAATAGAAAAATATGGATGCTACAGTATTATAAGCATTGCTGCCTTAGGACAGCTTTTATATATAAATGTAAGATTGAACATCTTTTTTGGCCAGCCAACCTTTCCTCTTTCTGTTAAAAATAATGGAC
Organism: Trichonephila clavipes; assembly: GCA_019973935.1. NCBI lineage: Eukaryota > Metazoa > Arthropoda > Arachnida > Araneae > Nephilidae > Trichonephila > Trichonephila clavipes. Next base: position 860,986 of record BMAU01017187.1, on the reverse strand, counting down.
GAAAACCTATTGAAAATAATAGAATATCTAAATCCCTTACCAGAAAAAGGTAACTTATCTAAAAATTGCATTAAAAAATACAGATCTCGCGCTAAATCTGAGTACAATAAACAAGTTATTGCCAGATTCTGGACCCAAATGCAAATTCAAAGCATGAGAATGGCTGAAAAGTAGCGCTTAGCAAAAAGTATGAAAAGAATAGAAATAAAAATTTAAAAAGTGAGTATATACTTACTACCATTACCTTAGGGACGCAAGGATTATATATACATTTTAAAAATTCCTACAATTAAAATAAAACTAATAGAATAAGTCATTTTATCTAATATTAGAATATAGAGGTAACTAAATCTATCTAGGAAAATTGATAAATTTATAATAATAAACTATTAATATTCTAAGGAATTTTATTCAAATAACTATTAATAAAATTAATTGGGTATTTTTGAATTAAGCAATATTTAGAGAAATGTTTATATATTTTTTTATTTTTACTGATTTTTTTAAACTAGAGAGAAAATTTATTGCGTGTATGTGATTAATAACAACATTTTTGAATATAGAAACATGTACATTACTCTCCCGAACCTTTGAATAGTATTAATTTAACTCAGATGATCTAATGCAGTGGTCTTCAAGCTGTGTTTCACGAAACTCTGGGGTTCCCCGAGTCACAATAAAAAATCGGAAAAAAACTTATAAATGTGTGTGCAAAATGGATTCACGTTTCCTAAAATGTTTATTTACCCACAAGAATTTAAAGCTGATCCCAGCCATTAAGAGACTGAAAATTATATTCATATATAACTTTATTTTGCAGTACTTTTAAACTCTTTTATTATAATATAATAATATTAAAAAAAAACTGACGCACGCGTATTATATATATATATATATATATATATATATATATATATATATATATATATATATATTACTAAATTGTTGTGAATATTTTATTGTTTACTATCCTGAGTTCCACAAAATACTTTTTATGCTCGTTAGTACAATGTTTTGCAAAACTAAATAGTATTCTTTTAGTTTCTAATAGTTTTCTTTTACATTCTAATAATTTCCGTTTACTTTCTAATAGTTTTTAGTTAAGTTTTCTAATAGTTTTCTTGTTTTTTTATTTGTGGAAAAATACCTACAACATATCAACAGATTCGATGTTAAAAATCTAAATGTAAGCAAGAACAGATCATAAATTTTATTTTGCAAATACATGCAAAATACACAGTATTTCTCATACAGGTGTAAACATTTTAATGTCATTCACAATTGTGCGTATAAGTAAAAAATATTTCTCAACGCGAGTGGCTACAAAAACAAAGTATAGCAACAAACGAAACTGTGACAGGCTCACGCGTCTTTTCTTTAATATGTCCTTTGGGTTCTTTGGGCCCGAATTAATGGCAACTCTTTTCCGATCAAATCCAAAAAGTGAAGTGTGAATGAAAGATGCAAATTAACAGGCTTTTAAATATCGGAACTTAGAGTAAACGAGAGGGCAATGTATGGCAATTAATGGCAGTTTGTGGCAGTTGATGGCAAGTAGAGAAATGTTAATATAGTTCGTTGTTCAAGTTTGGATAAAGATACGTGGCGGTGATTAGAAGTTATAATTGATAAAGATATAGAGAACCAAGCTGCATACCAGTGCACACAAGTAAATATAAGATTATCTTAAGGATATTAGTGATTGATTCTTCACACTGCAACAAGGTAGGATTGACTATTTAATATTAGAATCAGTGATTGTATTATAATTGAATTTAGGCGATTCAGTTATTGATAGTGGTCCGAGTTAGGTTAAGTCGTTATTATCTATATACATTGTGTGTTGCGTATTTTGCCATCGTATATTCTCTCACATTAATTATTATAATTTAATTTATAAGAAGTTTAAGCTAAAAATCTTAATAAAGATATGTTAAGATTATGTTTCCTTCTAGTTCTTTCGTTAATCCTACGCCTCTAGCTCACGCTGATACTCCTAGAGATATTCTCCCAAAGGGGGGGGATATCACAAAACTCTCAGAATATGTAATGCGATTGCAGTTATTCTCAATAGACCTAGACTTAGTCAGTTTGAGTGAAAAAATACAAGAACATGTCCCAGTTACTAAACATAATGTGTGTGTGTGTGTGTGTGCGTGGGTTGGTGACAGTTGTGGATCACAGAATAATATTATTAATGAGTAAATTATATTTATATTAAATGTATATTATAATTTTTAATAATAAATGCAATACGTTTTTAATTGCCTTTATGCTGATCTATATTGGTGTTCTACTTTAAATATTATTTTAAGATATATTCTAAGTGTGAGTGTGGAATAGGGTTCCACGAAAATCATTTCTCGTTCTATGTGTTCCGTGAGTTGAAAAAGTAGAAAGACTACTAATCTCTTTGCTGTATTAACATCTATTGTAGTAATGAAATCTCACAGATAGTCCTCAAAATTAATTATATCATTTTCAAATTTGAGAATTTCATCCGTAAGTTAAACTTTTACTCTTAATATGTAGATATGATTTTAAACCACAATATATGCCATTTAAATAGATGAATATTTGCAAAAGAGATCAAGGAATAATATAACGTAAAAACACTATGCACCTTAAAGTATCCGACTACGTTCGGAACCGTGATTTTCAAAAGCGTATAAATGGATAATTTTCATGATATTTAGTGTCACTTAGATTAGAATATATGCATAAAATTGTTTTAAGGACATTTTGACAAAAAAATTATTTAAATACAATATTTTGGCAAAAAATTAACTTAGACTAATCTTTTTTCCAAATGTTTTCCTTTTGTGAAAAATGCTTCTATTAGAATAATATTTTGCTTGTATACAGCTCAGACCTCTGTTCAGAGGCTCAACTAGAATTTTTGAAATATATAACTTAGAAGTGGGTTTATTCATAGTTTACGACAACAGAGGGGAGCAATTTTAAGAATAAAAACGCCTATAATTATTTCAATTGGTGGTAACTCTGAAAATAATGTGAATTTTTCAAAACTTCTAGTTGAGCCTCTGTAGAGAGGTCTGAGCTCTATACAGGCAAAATATTATTATAATAGAAACCTTTTTCACAAAAGGAAAACATTTGAAAAAAAGATTATTCTAAGTTAATTTTTGGCAAAATATTATATTTAAATAATTTTTTTTTCTCAAAATGTCCTTAAAGCAATTTTATGCATCTATTCTAATCTGAATGACACTAAATATCATGAAAAATATCCATTTATGCGCTTTTTTAAAATTACAGTTCCGAACGTAGTCGGATACCTTAAAGAAAATATTTCGGGTGATTATAAAAATACGAGTGGAAAACGAATGAAATTTTCTTTAATAGGAGATACCCATTTATATTTTATATAAATATAGATGTATATTTATGAAAATATATTTTATATAAATATATAATATTAGTTCACCTTCTTTGTGAAATGCAATATCCCTATAGGCAATAATCTAATTTAGAAATGCTCCACTGATTAATTTATCTCTTAAATAAAAAAAATTAGAAAAAAAACATGTATCCTGTTCATTGAGTTTATCCACATTGCTACCGACTTTTTTCACATCTTCCGATGTGACGTTGTTACTTATCATCTTTTTTGAAGGGGTAAATGACATTTCAAGAGATGTTAAAAGCATTGATAATCATGTATATACAAGATTTTCTACTTGTTTCACAACTGTTTCCAGGTATTTTTTATGGCGTGTATTGTGCTACTCAAGTTGTATGGTGAAAAATAATACCTTATCTTGATGAAAAAAATCTGAAGATTCAATTACAATTATTCGAATGGAATCAATAGATATAAGCTTTAAAAATGTGTAACAGGGGAAATTTCTACACAGTTCTGGAATTTCTTTTAGATACATTCGAATTATTTTATATTTTATTTATGGGGAATTGGGGATATTCAATATTTTTTATTCTTTAGAAAATATGCGTTGCTTAATATTTTACTTATTCATAGTACAGTTGATAGGAATTGAATGGTATGTAAACTTCATTGTATAGTTAACGTAAGCTGAAACTTACTAGAAATAAATGATCTCATCACACAAAATGAAAGAGAAGAATGAATTAAGAGTTTAGACATGAGGAATAAAGATCTAGCCATCAGTGTTAGAATTTTTTGCTAGCAAAGTGTACTGATGTTGTTATAATTATGAATAATGAAGTATAATGACTTTGGAAGAATAACTTTTTAATTTTTAAAAAGCCAATTATTATAACATTTACTGAATCAGAATTTAGAAATACGATATGTTCTTTATACTGAAGTTATGAGTGTATGGTGATTGCAAGCTTTTTAAAGTTTCATTAGTCAACTAATGGCGTATTGTACATTTGAGTCTTTCCAGTTTCCTTTTACAATGCAGGGGATTTTCATAAAGCACTTGCACAGCGAGGCTTAGATTCTAACCCTGAATAATAAAAATCACCTTTAACACTCAATAAAAAAAACTTTATTTATCAATCTGACATGTATCTTCAATTCGTGCCTGCATGTTTACCAAACAAAAAGAGATTTAAGAACTTGTCAAGGGAATTGTGGAGACCGTACTACGAAAAGGCCATGATTAAAATAATATTATCTAAAGCTATATCGTAAAAGCATGTCAATCAATAACAATTTATTGATCAATTATCTCCTTTGTGACGTAAAATTTTTGAATAAACAGTAATTTCAATGCATTTTTTTATCTTAAAATGTGTGATTTGCCAAAGTATAATTTCAAATGTTAATGGATTACCTATGGTGTTGTGTGTGTTGTTTCTGATGCCACTTGTCTGACGGTGTTAGATCGAGCCCCACAAAATTCTTCGTGGCAAAGGGATTGACCAGTGATTCCCAAAGTGGTCTATATAGACCCCCAGGGGTCTATGAAGACCTGCAAGGGATCCATGTCAGCAAAAAAAATATAATTGGGGGATCCATGAGGTGTAAATGGGGGTCTATGATAGTGGCTCTCCTTAAACTAGATGATGGCTCTAATTTTAAAAGAAAATTTTATCTAGTGGAAACCAAATTTTACTTATTTAACAGTTTTATTTAATAAATTTAATGAGGTTAATTTGCACTTACAAGGTGACAGCATAAATTTTGTTTAAACAAGAAACATTTCAGCATTTCTTTCCAGTTAGCTAATGAAGTATAATACTGGAGGACCCAAATTTTCTCAATTTGTTACAGACAATCTGTCACGACGTTTTAACCTACGTTCGACATTTAAATGACTTTTATTAAGATTTTGAAACCAGGTTTGAGAATACTTTGACTATGGTTATACTACAGTAGGTATTAAATTTATATAGTCACATTGAAAAAAAAATGTCACATTACAATAGTAACTGATCCAGTGGCGTTTTGTACACTCCCGAAACCTCCGCATTGCGGCGCCAGGGATTCTAAGGGCCCAAGACCTGATGAACCAAGTACGTATTTGGGCTTGGGGCCTAAAACCTAAATTTGCAGGGGGCTTCTAATATTCTCCGTTTCCCTACTGAACTGATCATAATAAGCACTAACTTTAGACACGGATGCACTTAAAGTTTAGAAACGGATGTCAGTAATTTTGTCTTTAAAAATGTAAATCTCTTAATGGTCCCGAATTATAAAATATCGTGAGAAAATTTTTATTTGCTTTTCCTAGTGAGAAGGAGTTTCCACGTGGTTGTCAATCTCCAAAACAAAACAAAAAAAGATAGAAAGAAAGAAAAAAACTGGACACTATACTAACAGAGGAGATTTAAGGTTAAACCTAACAAGATTGATACCAAAATGTTGAAAATTTGTTATTGTAGGGCCAGATTTAACCCTCTCATTAAAATCATTCGTTTGTTCTTTAGTTATTTTATTTCATGGTTATTTCATGTGTTAAGTAACTTTTAATTTAATAATTTAACATGTGTGCTTTTTAAATTTTAAACACTATACTTCATTACAATTAGAAATTTAATTCTTTCAAAGTTGTAGTAGTACCAGCTGTCAAAAAGACATTTAAGTTGATAAATTTGCAAAAATTCAATTTTAATTATAAGAAAAGGTTTACCCTAAACCAAAGAAAAAAACATGGTAAGGGGTCTATGAGACAAAAAAAAATTTTGGAACCTCTGGGCTAGATGTGTACACCCGTCTTTATCCGTAGCTTTGGGCACCATGCAGGTGATAGTACGATTTTTTGCTTGGTTCCACCCCAATTTTGAGGGTGAACACTCTAGAATTGGTCAGTGGCCTCCCACCTCTCTTCCCCTTCCAACAACATCACGAGAGTACTTGTGGCTTGGTATTTAGAGTACCCCCGTGCCGCAAAGGCACTGTGCATTTATGCTTTCTCCTGGATACGAACCCAGGCTCAACGGCACAGCAGTTAGCGGCACTAACCACTATACCGGATGGGAGGCTTTACCCATGGTTCTTTCACTAAACTGGCTGGTTAATGTAAGAGGTATTTCAATAAAAAGTAAGAGAACCCTTCCTTCCTGAAAGTTTCTCGTTACCCCCTGCTAATATTACGTAAGCCTCAATAGCTCAGTGGTTGAGATCGCAAACTCTTCGCTGGATTTTCTCCTGTCGAGTTCTGAATTCAAGCCCTGATGCCCCTAAAATCCCGACGTGCAGATAGACTAATGCAGGGATGGCGAACCAATGGAACGCGTGCGAATGATGGCACGCGACAGAATATTTTGGGCACGCCATCGATCAAAAACGATTTGCATTTTAGCTTAAAATAATTAAGTTTACTATGAAGTATTATGAATAAACACGAGTGATCCGTCGCGACGCCGACAAGTCGGGGAGCAGACTCGTTTGTTATGTCTTGCGTAAATACTTCGTATATTATAAATTGCTAATGATGCAAAGTTTATCTACGCATAGTGTGTGTATGTAACTATTTCTAAATATATTCAAGTTGTTTAAAGAAATATTCTAATGTTTACATTAATAGTTCAGCTTGTATACATCTAGTTTATTAATGTGATATAATTCTTGTCTTGTAAGTCTAATTGGTAAAATAACTCTCACTGCTTTATTTTTAAAAATTTTAATGACCCGAGACAAAAGCGAAAGAGCAGACACTACAGAAATCTCGTACAAGCACTCAATTTCCTAAAAACAAATAAATCTGTCCATGAGCCCGCAGTCGTGCGCAGTCAGTAAAAAGGTTTTTTGGCGGGGTGGGGGGAGGAATCAAGCGAGAGCATATAGAACAATCAATTTCATCGACACTACTGTACATTTAAAATTTTGTGTTAAATTTGCGATTTTTAACTGCTATTTAACATGGCTAGTTCAACAAAAAAACAAAAAGTGAAAGATAGTAAGTAGCAGAGAATTTCAAACCTGGTGGGCTGAGAAATATGGCATGATCAATAAAGGCGACAAAGGGGTGTGTGTTTTATGTTCTGGAACAGTGGTATGCAGAACAACGTCTGTAAAACGGCATTTTGAAACAAATCACAAATCATTCTGTGAAAAAAGCGAACCAGAGCAAAATGAATTAATTGCAAGTGTAATAAAAGACAGAAATAAACAGTCGACGTCTATGTTTAAATAAGTAAGCAAAAATTGTCACACAAGTGCGGCAAGTTACTCGGCTGCAAATGCCATTGCTCGGCATGGTAAAACTTTTCAAGAGGGAGAGTTTTTGAAGGAAGCTTGGTTGGCATGTGCGCCCTCACTTTTTGATGATTTTGATAATAAAGATAAGATAATTCAGCGCATCAAAGATGTTCCTCTATCTAGAAACACAATGAAAGATAGAATCTTGAAATTGACAGAAAATGTTACAGATCAACAAAAAAATGACTTTAACTCCGCTCCTTTTATATCGCTGTCTTGACGAAAGTATTGACATTACTAAATCGGCATGTTTAGCTGTCTTTGCTCGATATTGTGTAGGAAACATCATTAAGGAAGAATTAATTGCGATAACATCGTTGTTAACAACTACAAATGGCACAGATATTTGTACGGCAGTAAGAAATTCACTTGCTGAGAAAGAAATTGATTTGAAAAAAATTGTTTCAGTAACCACTGATGGTGCGCCAAATATGGTAGGCAAAAAAAAAAAAAAGGTTTCATTTCTTTATTTAAAACAGACGTAGGACATTCGATTCTTGAATGCCACTTCATTATTCACCAACAAGCCTTATGTGCAAAAAGTGGTTTAACATCTCTTGATAATGTTATAACTTTAGTCACAAAAATAGCCAACCTCATATCTCGTCACAGGCTTCAAATAAACGAAAGTTTGATGCTTTGTTGGATGAAGTCAATTCGGTGTATAATGGCTTAATAATGTATAACAATGTTCGCTGGTTGAGCCGCCGGAACGTACTTCAAAGATTTATTGATTGCTTGGAAGAAATCAGACTGTTTCAACAAAATGAGAGCAAAATTGAACAATACCCACAGTTGATGGATATTATGTGGCTTTTAAAATTGATGTTATTTACAGACATATGCTAACATTTCAATGAATTGAACATAAAGCTTCAAGGCCCGAATAAAACAGTTATCGTCATGATGGATCTCATTCACGCTTTTGAAGCTAAACTATATGTTTTCAGAAACGATATTATTACAAAAAAACTACAAGTACTTCCCAAACTTTTAAAAAAATATCAAAGATTTAGCTGCCCAAGAGAAACGAAATGAAGAAAAAGTTATTGATGACTTTATTTCCATAATGGATTTTTTAATCAAAGAATTTTCAGCGAGATTTTCTCAGTTCAAGGAATTATCGGAAACGTTAAAAATTATTATATACCCTGATGAGACTTCGTTTGATAAACTGAACTTGTCTAAATTCGATTGGTTGGAAATTGAAGAACTTGAAATGCAACTGATTGATTTCCAGTCTAGTTCAATATGGATTCAAAAGTATATTGAAACAAGGAAAAAGTTGAATTGATTGAAGCAGAAAGATTGACAAGCAATATAAGTAAAAATACCAGTAACGAAATTTTGGAAACATGGAATTCGATTCCAGACGCATTTAACTGTTTGAAGAAGTTGGCGTATGCTATTTTAACCATATTTTCCTCTACCTATGCCTGAGAGTCATTATTTTCAGAGATAAATAACATCAAAGACTCGCTTAGAAACCGTTTAACAGACGACTCTAATTCAGCATGCATTCTACTAAAAGTAACATCTTATAATCCTGATATAAGTTATTTGTCATCTAATCTACAACAGCAGAAATCACACTAATGCTGTTTAAATATAAATTACAAGTATAACTAAAACATTTACTACTATACAGTGCAAAATGTATTTTTCGTATTAAATAAGGAATTTTGATTTGTTCGTATTTAGTTTTATTAGTTCTTCAATAATCACAAGTCAAAATTATTTGATGGCACTCCTATAACTCATTAAACGTATTTTTAGAAAAAATGGCACGTTGACCCAAAAAGGTTTGCTACCCCTGGACTAATGTATGTTAAATCTATCGAGGCTCAAATTCCTCACGTGTTCGTGGTGTGGAAGTCTGGAGAGTGAAATGTCAGTTCAGGTGTAAACCAAGTTTAAAAATTACGAGGCCTGTCACCAATAGCCTTCATGTTGTCTTAGAAAACGACATAACATATAAAAAAATAATAAGTTAAATAAAATTCTAGTATCTTATAAAATAGTACATAACAACCAATCAGTTGACGTTATGCAAAGCATACAATGCAATTTAAAATAATTTCAGCTCAATTTCTTGGAAACAGGTTTTATATTCTCTTTTTTTTTTCTGTCTTCTTTTGGGAATTTTTAAAGAAAGGAATTCTACATATTTTTTTAATATGTTGAAATCAAGACATTACATACATCTTGTGATTTCAATAACTTCCCAGAGAAAATATTGTGTGACTTCTATAGTGACATCAGAATCTCACAAAATTTTACAAACGAACTCTCCCAAGCATGGGTATCACGAAGAGAAAACAAAAATAGCTTTAGATATAACTCTGAAGTTGAAAGAACAGTTGATCATAAAGAACATCTTAGATTACCTTTTTAAAAAGTTACAATTAAATAATCACAACACAATAGAATTCAGAACCTCTAAATCAACGGCGAATCCCTGCTGATAACTTAGCCTCTATATTCATCATTAAACGTTCAGTGTAAGAAATCAGTTATTTAAAAAGTCAATGACGATATCATTCTAAAGCTTAAAAAATAAATAAATACAACCAGCAAGAACTTTGAGAAGCAGAAAAGCTGAATTAGTCGTTCTTTGTAATTGTTCTAGAACGGATAGTAGTTTGGTTGCGAGGAATTTGAAATTTATATGGTGAATTAAAAAAAACTGAATATCTTAAAGGGAGAAAAAAATTAGTAATATATAATGTTATTTCAATTATATTTCAAGAGTACTACTCAAAGATAAACCGTAAGATAAGGAATGACAGTCAAGTGGCGTGAGCAGATGATGTGAATTTAAAGTACATCGTAAAAATTTGCTTGCTCAATTCATACTTGACCTCTAAAAGGATGCATGTTTGTTGTGAATAGAATAAAAAAATATTTTGATACGGAATCTCAAAAGTGTAGACTGTAAGTCAGGCAAATAAAGATAATGTATCATTTTCGCTTATATTTGGATATATTTGCAAGCTGTAAAACGTATTTAAGAAATCTGATTAACTTGTAAAAAAAGCACGATGAATAAAAAAAGGCTTGCATATGGTTTGCTCGTGTTTGATACACTTGATAGTTTCAAAAGGTTTTGTTGGATTTTTATTGTATTTCTCCTATATAGATAATATTATCTATGTTATTTTATTCAAGTGACAGTTATCTTTTAATTCGGAGAAAAGAAATCTAAGCGTAACATGATAAAAAAAATGTTTTCCATAAGTAATTATCAACTTTTTTCTCGGAATGAGAATTGTTCGTTTCCATTTTTAACTTAAAAATCAGCAAGTTTCTTTAAAAAATCCAAGTGCTGTAATATCTCATTTTAAAAATTTCATTTTAAACCATCGCAGGAAAATGACACCTGCAAAGATGGTTCTTCAAACTTTAATGCATTTTTCAATTGGCCTCCATTTGTTGTACATAATTAACAGTTTAGTAATTCTAGAAAATTTAGAAAGTTTATTGCTACATTCAGTCAAGAATTTAAGCACATCTAGGGAATCCGCCACCAATCAAAACGTGTGATGCCTCCTCTATAAATTAACTATAAATACATATACATACGTATAATTAAATTCTATTATTCTGAAACGAAATTTTTATAATGAGATTGCTGTTTACTGCAGAAATGTTATAAAAATATGGGTCCTAATATTGTCCTTGTCGCTTGACCTTTGTTCAAAAAGAGAACCATTTCCTATATCTTAATTTTAGCGTCTAATACAAAATTAATTTAAACCTTTATAAAACGTTTATTTCCTATATGAATATCATTTAACCCTTTAACGGGTCATTTATTTCTAATAAAGGTATATTAAAATATTTGGGGAATTGAGATTGGCTTATAAGAAGAGAAACTCACATTCAGCTTATTAGATAAAATTAATTTGATTTTTAACACCACTTTTTGGTAGTAAGTATATTTACCACTGCCCATTGGGGCCTATTAAAAAGTAGGAAATTAATGCTTTTTATCTCTTTTTGGTTTTATTTATAAAATATATTTTGCAAATACTACAAACTGGAAAAAGAATTATATGTAACTAAAAGCTTTTTTTTTATTCATAGATGACAAATTACAATGTTTTCATGAAATTGCCAAGTCAATGAGGAAGTTTTTAATCCTGTTACTATGTGGGGGGAGGGGGTTGGTAACAAAGTGTGTAAGAGTTTATAATTTTCTTAATTTTATGAAGTTATTAATGGATAACAGCACAAATGAAATATAATAAAATAGTTTACCATGGACATTTAAAAATTAATATAATTGGTGGTAAGCCTACTTACCACACGGCCTTTAAAAGGTTAATATAAATATGATTATTTTTACTAGTGAACTTTGGTAGATTTGAGCAATGTGTTGAAGTATATGAGTGTTTTTTCACATGTATCAAATAGTATTAGTTTTGTAATGCATGCAATGTGAGTACATAGGGCTGTATTTCTTCAGATGGCATGGTTATTTGTGATACATAAAAAGGATAATAATTCAAATGTTACCTTCATCACTTAAGCAATGTGATTTAGAACTACAAACTCTATTACCAATAACCCCTTTTATAGGTCAAAATTTTGTACACAATACATTATTTTTCAAAACAAGCTGCGATAAATAATTTCTAATTAAAAAAATTAAATTGTATAGAGCTAAGCAAGTTTTTTTAGAAAAATGAAGAATATAATTCAATATAAACAAACAACATTTATTAAAAAATTGTGTAAAAACATATCTATAATTGAATAAACTTAACAAAAATTTTTAACTGTTATACTTTACATAACCAACCATTTAATAGTAAATTGTAACAACAAGAACACATACACATTGGAACAAAAATCAATTCCCATCTCTTGGATTTAAATACACTTTCTAAAATAGTTTCAGGTAAAATACATTTTTAAAAACACACAAATAATTGTGACTTATTTATTTTAGCATATTAAATATGTCTAAAATAAGGCATACAAATAAACATTTTTGCTACTTTCATAAACTCGAATTCCATAAACTTCACATATTTTAATTCGTTAAGCCCATATTCTTGTATTTCAATAGTTTATTTGCCGCATAAAATCATTATATACATTGTTTTTATTTTCGTAAAGCAGTAAGTACTTTTATGCATAAACATTACGCACTACAACTTCATCAATAAAACAGACACGAAATGCACATTTTAAAAAGCTTTCGTAAAGTGAAAATCTAGAGCAGTTCTATACACATCTTTGAACAGACTTCTTGAGCTTTAATTGTATTTGTGGTTCAAAATTCTGTTCAACCATCAAATAATATTTACCAATAAGGCTGGCTATACATAAAATTACTCCACGCATCAATTTCAGAAAACCTTTCGAAGTTATCGGTAAGGGATAATGTGATATTGTCGTTAGACTGTTTGACAGAACCAGCATACAATTCCGAATTTTCTTTAGCTAATCCAGCTGTTAGTCGATAGTTTATACCTCCATTATTATCCCAATATTCATTAGCATTACATAGAAAGCACACACTAAATTCAATAACACCAAATCTCATAGCCAATGTAGGAATTTCCGTTTTGAAAAAGAACGTGTCATATCGGTGGTGTTTTGTAGAATTAATTTCCTTTGGTTGCAGGTACTCTGTTTTAATATCAGCGTAAGACATCCATCTGTCGTATGTTATTCGTACAAAAACATGCTTTTCGTATACCAAATTTCTAACTTTTATTGTCCCAGTCAGTACACTGTTAGAACCTTTCTTGATGTTTACCGATTCTAAAACAACGTTATTGTGTTTTAGTAGTTTCAGAAGCTCTGAATCTTCTCGAGGTGGATGCTCGGAAGTCAATTTCCATACTCTTTCATTGGCTTCAATCTTTTGAGAACCGCCAATCAAGAGGTTAAGAACTTCATTGGCCCACTTGGTGTCGTCGGAAATTTCTCTAACTTCGACAAGGTCTAAGCCTTTATCATCAGCAAAACTTACCTTTTTCTTTCGTGTGCCGTCTTCTGAATCCTCTAAGGTGGAAGTTTTTTTCTTACTTTCTTTTATATCTCCGATTTCATAAGACGGAAAAATTGATCTGTCCTGGATGATTCCAAAGCGGCGAGACTTTCCACCAACTACAAAATGATTTCTTGAAAGAGATAGTCTAGGGCTACAGTCACTGTCATCGTAGCCATTAGTTACAGTAAAATGATCATCTGCGAATGGTGTGTAAGAAAAAAGTGGTGATCTTGAAGCAGATAAAAGCATTTCCAAATCCACCGGCATGTTGATTGTTTCTTATACGCAAAGATGAAAAAGCTCAGGAAACTCTATAAGAAGAATTTAAATAAGTTAAATAAAAGTTAAAATTAAACTGAACACTAAACTTGAACAATAAAAAATATATAAATTTCAATGTAAAAATACTTTTATGAATAACGAAGAAAATATAATTCAAAACATATCAAAACGGAATTTGATATGCTTTCACTAAAATTAAATATGAAGAATTTGGAGAAGAGATCAAAAGAACTATCGTAAGAAATCAAATATATATTCATTTATATTTTTTTATACATTTTTTACTTTTTATCATAGATTAAATTTTGATAAATGTTTATCTACTTGAACATTATAAAATCATTATGTACAGCAAGCCTTGTATATATATATATATATATATATATATATATATATATATATATATATATATATATAATCTATATATAATGCATATATATATATATACAAAACGAAGAAATCAAGCTACAATCACGAAACTCGGCAATGTAGTCTGGTAAGAGATATGCAAATGATTAAATTTCGAAGCCAATGAGATAAGGCTAAGTGTGCTATGCGCATATTAGTTGCGCAACTGGGAGAGTTTAAAAGCGTGAGTACGAGCGCCGTACGGCTATCCAAACGAATCTGATGACTTTGATAGACGATATTGAGACTTAGGATGCCTCTAAGACGTAACCGGCGGCAGTACGAGCAGCTGACGGACTTTGATAGGGGCCGTATAATAGGCCTCAGAGAAGCAGGTTGGTCGAATAACGTATATGGTAGTTGCTCGGTGTTGGCAACAGTGGATCAATAGAGTGTACCTGCCATCGCGGAGGTCAGGACGTCCCATGATCGCGAGGATCGTGCAATTGGCCACTTTTATCGATTCATTTTTCAGACATCAGTGCCACAAGAGAAACCATTTTGGCTTGAGGAGCCGATCACTTACGCTTTGACCCCACATCATAGGCAGTGTCGACTGGATTTTTGCCGACCTCGGGCAACTTAGAGTGTGACGGATTTCATCTTCAGTGATGAAATTCAGTCTCAGTGATTACCACCGCACACGTGTCTGGAGGCGCACCGGCCAGCGGTCCGATCCGGCATTTTATTGTCGAGCGGCATACAGCAATTTCACAAGGTGTGACAGTGTGGGGAGCAATTTCTTGGGACACGACGATCATCTTTAGTGGTCCTTCAAACTTTGACGGCTCGCAGATACGTGGACGATATTTTTAACGCCGATTGTGCTACCCATGCTATCAAGTCGCCCAGGTGCCATTTATCAACAGGATAATGCTCGTCCACATCTGCGCGACTCTCCCAACAATGTCTTCAAGGATATGACGTCCTACCATGGCCTACCAGATCACCAGATCTTTCGCCAATATGGAAAACAACTGCAGCCGTCGAGATACAGGAGAATTAACTGCGCAGATGCAAAGACTATGGCAGGATCTTCCACAGGGGGTCATAAGTGATCCTAATTGAATCGATGCCACGCCGAATTTCGGCTTGTATAGCTGCCAGAGAGTGGCTTTACAACTTACTGATAACCTTTTGCAAGCTGTAACCGCTTAATAAAATGATATTTTGTTCTGAATTTTTAATCATTTTGTTTATTTTCATATACACTACATGCATACCAAATTTCGTGAATGTAGCTCAATTTCTTCTGGGTGCATATATTTTTTGCGCCATATATATAATCTATATATAATCTATATATATATATATACATCTATTATATATATATATATATATATATATATATATATATATATATAATCTATATATAATGCATATATATATATATATATATATATAATCTATATATAATCTATATATATATATATACATCTATTATATATATATATATATATATATATATATATATATATAATCTATGTATAATGTGTATATATATATATAGTTAAAGGAATACCAAATTCCAATAAACTTATTTGTCGATATTTTTTAGCGTCCTTAGCAATAGAAAATTGTTTCCCTTTTCGAAAAACGTAAAGACATAATTTGATACTTTAACTACCCTAAAATACAGATTGGTCATAAAAAATATCAAGCACCAAGTACGTTCGTGTTCAGAATTAAAACAATTTGCAGATTTAGTCGAATTTCTTATAAAATATTGAACTAAAGATAAAAATAACGCAGGAAAACATAGATCCACATTTTTATTGTTATAGTGTTTCTAAAAATACGATTATCTTCCAACTGAGAATTTTTTAGACTTTTCCACACATTATTTATTATTATTGTATTGATGTATCAATATTTTAACAGGAACCTTTTAGTTTCTATTATGGATCCCAAAAATACAATTTTTCCCCCTTGTAATCATCCTCAAAGTTTTTATGGATGTCTAGAGGTCCATGAGTAGCCCGGTTAGGGAATGCCATCACAGAGCATATTTGGGGGGCTCTCGAGGGGGAAATTGACATTTGCTATCCCTCCCCCAGATCAATTCAGGATCGGAAAACAGTGTCATTGGAAGAGTGGGGGTGAACTGGCACAGGGATACTTAAAAATCCTCTCTTTTCCTATCTGAAACCAAGTTGCAAGCAATTTATAATTGTCACAGATGACCTTACAACCTATTAACCCATTTTACAGTTTGTTCTCTTTTTAGACTTTCCTGTGCTTGATTAACAATACACCTCATCTTAATTGTCGTATCTCTTTTTTGTAATTTATCAACCTATGACTAACTTCATTTTAAAATTTAACCAGTTCTTCTGAAGTTAACTAACCTACAGTGAAAATTCACTTAATTTTGAGCACCGCTGCATCTTTAGATTATCTATTTTTTGCGGCTAAAAACACATCTCTGAATCTCTCCGCATTCGTTAACTGATGAAAATTACTCCAAGTTCACCTTGACACGTGTTGCAGAGGTCATGTATTAAAATTTGTTATGTTTCCTACGTAACATCGACGGTGTGAGTTGAATTCATGAAGAGTTGAAAACGATTTTTAAAATATTAGTATTATTTCGTTCTTGTGTGAGTGTTGTTAAAGTCTGGTTGCGGTTTTTCTACGAAATAAGACAATTGATTGTATATTAAATTTAATTTCCTTAATTGAAATTGTTCAAATTCCGTAAGTTATTCAAAATGATAAATTTTGTTATCAAGATCTAACAAAAATTTATCAATTTTCAAAAACTCAAAATATTTCGAATAAAAAAATGTATTTTGTGTCATCCAGGTTTTCTTTATTTTTTTTTCAAATAAAAATGATAATTTCATAGGAATTTTGACCAACTCTAATACTTTGAATTTATTTTTTAAAAATTTAATTACTTAATTTGAATTTAAAAAATGAAATAATTTGTTACAAAGTGAAATTACATTTTTCTTTTTGAGATATAGTTAATTAGCATTGTAACTAATTTGATTTTCCTGCTGATGAGAATTGAAATGTATTTAATAACGCACATAATTTCTTTTTTTTAACACAACTGGCTTAGCTAAAAGGATTTTTTTTTTAAATTCTTCCTTGTTTTGTTCAAATGAAGAGTATTTTTTGTGGTTGTGAGTTTTCCAAAAACACCCTCTATTTTCTCAGAATAAAGAAGTTGGACTTTTTTCGAAAAGCTTTAAAACATAAGAAACAAGAACTTGCCATACTAAATTTAAAATATGAATTCCAGGGTTAAGCAAATAGAGGCATTTATTTCCTTTTAAGATAAATTACTTAACTGAAAAAAAGTTAGAAACGTAATTGTTATTTTTTAAAAGTTTTTGTAAATTTTGTAAGTTAATGACGAAATTACTTTTGCATTCCCATTAAATTTGAAATAATGAAATTACAAACACAACTTTCAACTCTTCAGAAGTAATAAAAATTACATATAGGATGATTTAGACGTTTGCATTTATTTTAGCTATAATAAGAGCAAATATCTAAATATATTTTCATGAGAAAATTGAATGAACTATTTTCCAATTTTAGAATTATTTAGTAAGCTGTTTCAATCCAAAAGATATGATTTCGAGATTGAAACTATTTATTACACACTAATTCAAGTTGTTTTTCAGAATCTGGCCATGAGCCACGTGGAATATTTTTAGCCAAAGATAATCCATCTTCTCTCGCAAACGAATATTTTTATTTCAGCTAAACAACTCCGTTTTTAGCATATGAATTCTGGTGAAATTTAAATAAATACTTTTAATCTGTTTATAAATACAGATTCAGACCCAAATTCATTCCAAATTATAATGATTTAGAACTTTTCAGGATCAAGACACTTTATCAAAAAGCATACCTTCACCATCAAATTTAATTTCTCATCTGACAAGAGTACGACAAAGAGAAAATTATAAAGAGAGATGCAATTCACCTTATTTTCTAAAAAAAGAAAAGTAAAATTTTTTGAATTAACATTTCAATAGCTATAAAACAACAAGCCATTGAAAAACTTTGCAGTTATCAATCATGGATGTTTAAATATGACTTTTCAATTGATATCTCACTCTACAAGCTTTCTCATCACATCACAAGAGAATTTTGAAACTCATGAGTATTTACAATCATTATGGCATCCCTTATACTTTACACGAAGGTCATTGCTAAAATAGTTATTTGAGGTTTGTAACTCGCCAGATAATAAAAGGTCTTCACTATACTGTAAGTTACAACAAACTTACAAAAGAATTTGAAGCTCTGGCGATATATATTGCAACACTCATTTTATATATGTTATATATATATATATATATATATATGTTACAGTTAATGTGTGTAATTCAGTTATTTCATAGAGAATAATTAGATATTTCATGAAATTAACTAGAAAAGTCAATTGAAGTATATAACAGATGAAAAATTTCATACTTTACCTAGTTATTCTATGAAATAATGACAGATCGTTAAGTGAGAGAGAAAAAAAATAAACTATTTCAAAGTGTAAATTCATAAATTAATTGATCATAAATATCTAAAATCTCTTGGAAAAATACATTTTATCCCTATTGCGGATTATTAATTGATAAATAATAAGGAAAAGCGCAGATTATAATTTATTATTGCTCATATTACAAACATTAGTTAAACAGAGAAGGAAAATAGGAATATGTTTTGCATCTGTGTTATCGTGGCGCAATTAACTTTTTTACTCCTATTATTAACTCCTATAATAAACTTCAAGGATATTATAATTCTGCAGTAACCAATAGTTACGTGGTACATTTTTCTGTGCTGTCTTAGCATTTCTTACTTCTCCTACCAAAGTTAATAATTTTTCCCGAGTAAGTGCAGCACTGCTTTGCTTTGTCCTTTAATAAAAATTCAAATCTCTCTAGTATTAAATCCTTCTATTTAAAGGTTGGTCTCTCATTCCTGCAAAAGTTATTGCTTGAAAACTGGTTGCAAAAATATTCGTTAATAATTCAAAATGTTATACGCTAATATATATAAACCATCTAAATTCTACGCGTAAAAGCAATGGAATGAAGGGTACACTCACATGTCATTTCCAAGCAGCTATAAGTGGTTCAAAAGTGACTAAAAGCAGCTAGAATCGGTTCAAAGAACCATAGAGTGCCGTATTTCATGCTTTAGCTGGTCAAGTAATCGTTATTCTATAGAA
This sequence comes from Trichonephila clavipes, assembly GCA_019973935.1. NCBI lineage: Eukaryota > Metazoa > Arthropoda > Arachnida > Araneae > Nephilidae > Trichonephila > Trichonephila clavipes. The sequence goes on along the minus strand of BMAU01017187.1, from coordinate 841,444 downwards.
TATCTGGTTGAGTCGTAGAATTCAATAGTTTTATACACTTTAACTGACTTCAAGGTCTAGTTTTTTTCATGAAATACCTAGTTATTCTATGAAATAACCTATTTCACACTTTAACGGTAACATAAATATACTGCTGTTTGTAAAAAAATGCAACCATGAAGGAATCATCAGAATAAAATGAACTTTGCAGCAAATATCAATTATAGGATGTTACGTAAAATAGTAAAGTTTCAGAGACACCGCATATGCGTTTCGTGCGCAGCGCCCTATGAACTGATGCTGAAAGCGTTTAAATAGAGGGCTTAAGCGGGATTTTGAAAATAATTAATGATTATTAGTTAGTGGCGAACGCTTAGTGAGAACTAAGTATGCCTCCACGACGAAATAAGGAGAAATTACAACAGCTTACGAAGTTTGAACGGGGGATGATTATCGGCCTTCGAGGAGGAGGATTTTCCTATCACGTAACAGGAGCTCGCGTGCAGCAGAACAGTTCCAAAGTGATGCAAGTATGGAAGCAGTGGACCGACAAACACCGAACAACTCGAAAAACTGGCAGTGGACGATGGAAGGTGACGTCAGCGCGCAACGATCGACACCTGCTCCGCATGGCGGTTAATGACTGTACAGCTTACTCCAGACAGTTGGCACCACGTTGGTCTACTGCTACAGGTTTACTAATGTCGGCCTCGTCAATTTGTCGACGTCTGCTGCACCGTGGACTTATACATGGTGGGTGCATTTATACAGGATCCCCCTCACGGCAAACAATCGATGGCTGCGTCTTCAGTGGGCTCATGAGCACAGAGCCTGACAAGCAGATTGGCACCAAGTTGTCTTTTGAGATGAATCACGCTTCAATTTGTGGGACCAAGATGGCCGTATTCTTGTCAGACGCTATGCCGGGGAACTCTGCCTTTCAGAATGCGTTATCGAACGACATAGTGACCTAACACCCAGAGTTATGGTTTGAGGTGCTATTTCGAATCACGGACGATCCAATTTACTTTGAATTGAGGGTAATCTCAATAGCAACCGGTACGTTTGGGAAGTGCTACAGCCCGAAGTCGTTCCCTTCCTTTAAGGCATCCCTGGAGCTATCTTTCAGCAGGTTAATGCGCGCCCGCATGTTGCAAAGAATGTTCAAGACTTCTGTTCAGCCCAACGCATGCAACTTCTTCCTTTGTCTGCTTATTCGAAGGATATGTCGCCTATTGAGCACGTGTGGGATTTGGTTGGTCGGCGTCTCACTCGTGATCCGCATCCTGTAGCTTCAAAAGACGAATTTTTGCTGCGCATACAAGCAATATGGAATTCTCTTCAACAAGTAGACATTCAAAATCTGCTTGACTCCCTGCTACGGCGTATGGCAGCACTTATTGCAGCACGTGGTGGCTACACCAAATACCGATTTCGGACACTTAATATTGTTTTGTTTGTTTGTTTGTTTTGAAAATTTGTCATTTATTTGTACTAATACAAGTCGTTTATGCATTAAATTTCACTTAATGCTGATGATTCATTCTTGGTGTTGTATTTTTTAAAAATAGCAGTTTATATACAAGATGTGACACAAAAAAACGAGACTGGTCCAGTGAGTGAATAAATATTAACGTCGCACTGTTCAGCTACACGAGGGCTTTTAGCGACGGACCTCGTAATTTTGAACCATGGTCAAGTGACGAGGGCGATACCTGAGCTGGAACCACCTCTCCTAACTACCTCCCCCCAGTGGGAGGGTGTTTGAGCTCTCGAGAGATTTAACGTGCATCGCGCCCCTACACGGTGGGTCTTTAGTGGTACTGGTCTCGAACATGATTCGATACCTTGACCACTTGGCTACCACGGCCGCACGAGACTGGTCCAATAAATCATTGTACTTACATAATCAGTTCCATGTGACATTATCATCTTCAAAGTAGTTCCCTTCAGCATTCACACACTTCTGCATTCAGTGCTGCCATTGCTGGTAACGATTCTTGAACGAGGTTTTATAAGGCACTTCAAGATATTCTCCGTTTTTGCCTGAACCTCTTCAACTGAGGTAAAATTGGTTCCCTTTAAGCAATATTTAACTGTAGGAAATAAAAAACCGTCGCATGAGGCCAAATCAGGTGAATAAGGGGAACATCCTCCCCATCCCAGTAATGTTTTTGCTTATCAGAAACTGCTTAACAAACAGGGCCGTGTGAGCAGGTGTATTGTCTTGGTACAACAGCCATCAATCATTTCCCAATTCTGGTCTTTTGTCCTAATTTTTTGACGAAGTCTTTTTAGTACTTCAATTCAGTTATGTTAATTAACAGTCTGATGACTTATGTGAGTGGGAACCCACTCATATCACGAATTTTGTCTATGTTTTGGTCTGTAATCGCTTACTATGGGCTCCCAGCACGTTCATCATTTTCCACACTGTCCCTTCCCACTGAATACCATTTATGTCATTCAAACACATGTGCACGAGGCAACGTCTTACCTCCATAAGCCTCGGTTAATATTTAAAATGTTTCCGTTGCTGATTTCTTAAGTCTCACAAGAAACTTGATTTTTTGTTCGATATTTTTTCAGAAGAACGCAGTTGCACGTGTTCACTCAATGACGCAGCACTCTCAACTGGCATGATCGATTAGGGTGAAACTAGCCACATGGATAGTGGAGGGGTTTGGGATGACGTCATCAAAACAGTTGTTGTCAACTCCTCTCTTTTTTCAAGCTACACACTTAGTTTCGTTTTTTTGTGTCGTACCCTATACATATAATTTGCTATTGCAGAAAAAACAAAACCTGTAACTAGGAACAAACACGTGTAAAAATACGACTTATTTACAATGTAGTCTTGTCCATGTACAAAAATGCTCCTAAATTTAAAAATAGAGTTCATTATGAGACTTTGAATACCTGAAACATATTAAAAATCAGTATTCGAATATTTACTACAACAGTTTATTTCAAAATGTCTTCTAGGTTCAACTCCACAATTGACTCTATTCAATACTCTTATTATTCGAATTTTCAATTACATTTTTCACTAAACGAAAGAAGGTTTTCCTTGAAATATCTATTTATCAGGGTTTAAGGTTTGTTTGTGTAATGAAAGAATTTCCTTAATGATATATTTATTATTTTTATTCTGAAACAAACTCGTAACTCAGGTTGGGCAAAACATTTTAACTCTAGTTACATGATTTCTAACTTTAGGTGGTACTTTCTTTTAATATTCGCAAAAACAAATAAAAATTCCTCGGATTTTTATTTTACTTTAAATTTAATTTCTCTTATAATTTATATAGTTGTAGTTTGTTTTCTTAAAATCATTTCATAATAAATTTTTTTATTACTTAGAATAACAAGAACATAGCGAAAAAAGTAGTATTAACTTTCAGAAAGATATCTATTTTATCTTATTATAGTATAAACACCAAACTGGCATATTCATATAAAGTTGGTGTTATATAATACAGAATATAATACTTTATTCTCAAAGTTCTAGTATAAACATCTAATGTAATTGAGTACACTCTTGGAGGCGGGAGAAGACGATTAAGTGTTACTTTTGAAAACCAAAATTTAGAAAAAGGTGTGGAAACTGTTCCCCTTATATTTTACGGAATCTGACATTCCCTATGTAGAATAGGATTGAATACTACGATGCGAGTATTTCTAAGACTACTCAAACGCTTTAGAAAGGAAACCGACTGCTATTGAATGAAATAGGCAATAGAGTTTTCATAATTAATATTTCGGTAATGCGTGCCTAATACAAGAAATGAAATAAATTTTATAATTTACAAATCATAAAACACAGATATAAATATTTTTTAATTAAATTATTTCAGTTATTATTACCTTTTTTGTTATTTCACCCTTTTCTTACACAATTAGTTAATCTGCCATTTTTTTTATCTCTCATTCTGATCTCCAATGAGGTTAAGTTGATAAATTTGATTTGAAACTAACGTCAACGAGATATTTTGACATTGATAACCGGTTTAACTGAAGAAACGCATTTTTGTCGTATCTCTGTCCTTAACAACATCAGACGTTTGCAGATTAGATTACGATTTACAAATATAAAATTTTCTGTTTTTTTTTTAAGAATCTGATTGCTCTTGTTTTTCATTTTCTAAAAGACATTAGTACTTATTAATCACAAGTCTATAAAAACAGAAGTTTCTGTCCATAAATAAGGCCGAGTGAACGTGTGTTTATTAACGTCGTACAATAAAGCAACACGAGAGCTATCGGTTTGGGGGGGAGGAATGCCCAAAGGAACCGAGCTCACCTAAAAAGGGCTTAGAGCTACAAACCGATCCCTCGGGAAACAACCACTCCCACATCCAAACTTTATTGAAAAAAAAATCAAAGTTTACATTTTATAAACACTAGAAGACAGTAAAATGACAAAATACAAATTTAAAGGTAACTTCACTATATATATATATATACATGTGCGTGAATGTAATACAAATATACAAAGCAAATATAAAAATAATAATAACATTAGAAGTATAAGAGATGGAAGAAAGAATATACATATTCCAACTTTCTTACAAATTCAAAAAATAATAATAATAATAATAAAATTATCCAGTACAAATGCACCAAACAGACCAAAAGAAAAAAAAGAGAGAAAGAAAGACAGGAAACAAAAATAATAAAAAAAATAAAATGTTTTTTTTTAATCATATTTATACATTTGGCGCCAACACTTCCTGTTGATATTTTTTCCCTTAATTGGTTCTTCAGTTTGAAAAAAAAGCACCAGAAAGATGATTAATTTTTTCGAGACCTCCCCCTCCATTTATATTTTAAAGAAACATAAAGGAAGAATGCAGCTGGGTAAAATAAACAAATAAAGAGAAATAAAAGGAGAGGTGACCTCTTTATCTTAAACCATGATCAAGTGAAGAGGATGGCATCTCAGCTGGCATCCCTCTCTCCGAACTTTCATACCACGCCAACAGGAGGACTTTAAAGCTCAACAGATTTAACGTACATCAGCTCCTCTATGAGGAGGGTCTTCAGTGGCATTAGAGATCGAAATCACATAACACGCCGGCTATAACCACTAGGCTACAGCTGCCTATAAAAATGCCGAAAAATCATTAGTATGAAGTGTAAGATGTAAAACTTTATTATTCTTATCAAATAACTCATATTCCCATCGACAGAATGAAAAGTCGGCTGTAAATTTGAAGTGTATGAAGTATCAAATGAAAAACTTGTCCCTTGTGTAACACCTCATAAATTGCCTGTGATTGGACGCATAACTGCAAGATCTCATGCTCCTTTTTTAAATTTTAGAATTCATGAAAAATCTTTGTTCATGCATCAGGATCAGTTCTTGTATTCTCAATTAAATCTAGTCTAAAAATTATTTATCTCTTTCTCGAAATATTTTTCTTCCCCAAATAAAGGACACCGATGAAAAGTGTACTATTTCAAGGTCCTGTAAAGCAAAAATTGCTGAAACGCAAAAATCTTTAAAATATTTGTATTCGTAAGTTCAATTAAAAAAGCAATGCTAAAAATTAATCGACTACCTATGGATCAATATTTATGATTCAAATATTGGCCATTTAGAAGTCTTAACAAAGCAGAATTATTGTAAATATACGGATAAAGAAACTCCGAAAACAGACAGATACAACAAAGGATAATAAGATGTTTACTTTGAAATGAAACTCGAAACACAGAACCAGAACAATATAAACTCAGAAGGTTACAGAACGACCGTGGGTTGAGACGCATTAGCAACAAGCCTTAGTACAGAATCAATGAGAGAACTAAAGGGAGGGATGGATATCCATTTACTATCAACTCTTTGCTACAGTTCATCTCTTCTGAAAGTGGGGGTAATGGACATGCTAGTGGAGTCCAATACTGTGCCAAATATAATTGGTGAGAGGTCAAGAGAAAATGGTGGCCATGTAAACATCTGTATTTATTAAGAAGCACGTTAGCTGATGCGTGCAGTAGGCCATTGGACTTTATTCTGCTGATCCCCATCCCCGAAGGAGTTTCACCGGCTACAGCACATCACCTACGTATTGTTGAGCTGCCATAGTGTCCCGAATATAAACCAGAGGATACCGGCTATAGTACGAGAGTACGCCCCATTTATATATACGAATATATAAATTACAAATCAAATATGTAGATATTCCGGTAAAGTACTTTTTTGCATTTTTTATATATATGCATATTTCATTTCCAATAAGTTTGTAAAAAATATTGATATTCTTAGGGTGGGCTACCTGTAAATTTATAGTTCATGGAATTCCAACATCATTGATACTTTAATAAAAAGAAATATGCTACTTATACAAATCTGATCTTGCGCGTGGTCTCATTTTCAGAAGGATATCTTATCATGAGTTCATTTGTGTATTTTTATTGTCATTCAGTTCCATTTATCTTTATCGATAACTTTGTTTTGCTGTTTATTCGCATTCCTTGGAGCTATTAAGAAATATCATGAAAACTCTTCATGCATTTCACATAATTTTGAAGGATGGGTTAAAAGATAAGCTCTTATATCAATTTAGTACGTTCATAGAGTTTTCTTTTTCCGTCATTGCATCACATGTGCTACATTGCATATTGTATTGATGTTAAAAATCAAGAGAATTGTCGACTTTAGATTGGCTATCCTTATAAGTACTACACAGATATTAAAGAAATAAGTAAAATGTTTATAGGTTGATATAAAGCAAAAAAAAAAGCCTTGAATCTGTTATAGTACACGTGTATGATCGTGTGTATGGCTCATTAGAGCAGCGAAGTCTAAATGTGAAGTTACAAGATCAAGCAAAAGTCAGTTTATAGAGAGTAGGTCCTACTTAGCTTCTGCAGTTTTCACAACATGAATTAATGCTGAATATGATATCATTTTTTTTGTCTCCATGACAATCGATTCCCCCCCCCTCCATCAAAAGTATTTTATTTTAAGGTCCAGAATAGCTCTGGGAACAGAAAGTCGAGTCGTACTTTTAAGAGCATCTCAAGCATGCTCTATCTGTAAGGTTTGAAATCCAAACCTGTTTGTCCAATCCTTTCAGCGAATCACAGCAGACACCAAGTAGCTATCAAAAATATGAAGATTAGTGCAGATCTCCCACATGAAGCTTGCTCAAGCCTTCAGGTCTTCGTGGCCCTACGGATCTCTATTTAGGATATCTAGGATATGTAGTAGATTCCTCAGACTTTCTCTAAATAAAGGTACATCGAGTATCAGTGGATATACAGAACCTGAACTCATTATGGAATAAAATTCCTGCCCCTGAGTCAATGCTCTCTGCACTATGCTAAAACAGCTCCTCCGTACGCAAAAGGGTATATGATGTTAACAAAAGATGTTTTTGAGCACAAATTTCTCCCATGTAGCTTTCTGTTAGCAACAACTTTTGAAGTTGGGTATTCTTTCGCCGCATGAAGTTTACGAGACAACTGACATGTTTTTGATCTCCGTTTTACCTCACTATTATCAAACAAATATCAATCTTTGATATTTTGGTTTTTGACCGATCTTGTTCAAGCTTACTCTCTAAGAAACCAGTTTCATTACACTGCCTTAATAATTTGTACATATTATTAGATTAAAGGCCGTCGAAGTCTGCACTTGAGACTGCTCTGTCTTAAGTCTTCCGACGATTTGCTACCTCATTCCATTCATAAAGTCCCCGAGATGTACGAATGAAAAAAGCGCGAAAATTATCACGTGCACTTGCAAAGCATTTTGCTCTAATTGCACAACCCACATGTATCCTTATGCTTACATAATCGACCTTAAAAAGGTGTATATATGTTTCACAGAATTAGCTTTATTTGTACTTTAAACGTTTTGAGAAATTCAATTAAATTTATAAATTCCTTTAATTTCTTAAGCCCCAGTGAATTTAATTATTAGTAATCCCAAGTTATAATAAAATTATTATATGCTCTTACAACACCCACGCACATTCCTCTTCAATGTAAAATATTTTTATATGATAGATGAATACTACTTTTTTATTCTATCGCTTAAAATTCAAACGTTATATATATATATATATATATATATATATATATACACTGGTGTGCAAAAATTAAGGACGAAGTCGAAAAATTAGCATATCAGCTGAACGAAGAGGCAGAGCGGACAGAAAGACCAATCAGGAGATTAAGTAAGGTGATGTACGGTAGCACATGCGCAGATATGCAGGTAGACGTAATGGGGGAGTGTCTGAGTAGTATAAAGCATGTTGTCGGTGTAAGATCAGTATTTCTGGCAAAGAGATTGCACGGCAGTTAAAATCACACCGAGTTGCTGCCTCAGCGAGAAATGGCGAATAATCAATCTGTTAGACGACATCTGGATGCTTTTACCCGAGGTCGAATCATTGGGAAGTTGGAGGAAGGCCGCAGTGTGACAAGTGTGGCTGCAGAGTTCGGAATTGCTCACAGCATCGTTTCACGACTTTGGAGACAATTTCAAACTACAGGAACAGCTATCCGGGGTTCAGTAGTGGTCGTCCACACCCGCAGATGACCGGTACATTGTCTTACAGGCCAGAAGAAACAGGCGGCAGACAGCGGGAGAAATCGCTAGACACAGGCGACTGGACGACCGATATCGCATTTTACCGTGGCCAGAAGACTGCACGGTGGTGGTCTGTTTGCACGACGCCCTGTACCGTGTGTACCTTTAACGCCTGCCCATCGGAGAAGGCATTCTCTGTGATCCCGGAACACCGGAATTGGAGAGACAATGAATGGGGACGAGTACTCTTTACAGATGAGAGCAGATTCAGTTTGAGTAGCGATTCTCATCGCATACTCATCTGGAGAGAGCGGGAAGCCGCAATCATCCCTCGAACATCATTGAAAGGGACAGGTATGGAGGTCGCGGTGTTCTCGTTTGGGGAGGCATCATGCTTGGTAGTCGTACAGACCTTCACATCTTCGACGCAGGTTCAGTCAACGGGACCCGTTATTGTAACGAGATTCTTCTTCCATATGTGCGTCTTTTTAGAGGCGCTATGGGTTTGCAGTTCCTTTTCATGGACGACAATGCACCATGTCATCGCACAGTAGCTGCCGAACAGTTCTTAGAGAGTGAGGATATTGAACGTATGGATTGGCCTGCACGATCTCCGGATCTCAATCCCATCGAGCATGTATGGGATTTTCCAGGCAGACGCTTGGTAGCTCGTACCTTACCACCAGTAACGATTCGGGAGCTTTGATTGGCGCTGCAAGACGAATGGGCAGCAATGCCTCAACAACTCATTGACACCCTCATTCTCAGCATGGGCAGACGCTGTGAAACCTGCCTAGCAGTCAGAGGAGATCATATCCCCTACTAAAGACCGGATGTTTCTTGCTGGACACCCATTACAGGGATGTTTCGGCCTTCAGTCGCATTGCGCTCCATGCTACTTTTTCAATCAAGCTTCTTTTTATCCCTCTGATTTCTCTTTTAGTAAGTGTTGCTTACATTACACATGTCCTTACGTATTGGGGATCTTATGGTATTAAATGTGTTGATTTGGAAAGGTTTTGTACAAAGTTATATTGAAAAAACCGTCTCGTCCTTAATTTTTGCACACCAGTGTATATATATACTGCTCAAAATAATTAAAGGATATTGCGGTTTTAGGTGGATCTTGCGGCTGAGAAACTTTTTAGCTGATTGATACATGGTCGACAGACGTAGTAGGTTATATGAGAATAAATTACACATGTGTTTGGCAGATAAAAAATGCATTTTATTGCGCATTTGTGTACAAGAGGAAAAAAACACAATTTGTGCATATGAGAAAAAAAGAATAAGAAAAGGTGTTTTCTTCGAAGGAAATCATTTTCAGTACGGGGTATGGTTTCCACGGCCGGCCAGCAACGTTGAGCACCTTTGAGGCATGGAGTCAATGAGGCTATTAATCACGAGTTGGGGTATTCTATCCCACTTTTCCAGAAGAGCTCTTTCCAGTTCTTGGAGAGTTAGTGGTGGTGGTTGGCGGCAAGCAACTCGTCTTCCTAGAGCATCCCAAACGTGCTCTATTGGATTCATGTCTGGAGAACACGCTGGCCATTCCATTCGTACGATTCCTTCCTCGGAAAGGAAATCCTCCACCAGGTTAGCATGATGTGGCCTGCAGTTATCGTCCATTAAAATGAAGTCATCTCCGAATGCTGCAGCGTAAGGGACTACAATAGGTCTGAGGATCTCATCCGTATATCGGCGAGCAGTCAGAGGTCCATCTCGAATGATGTAGAGGACTGTGCGCCCGTCAATGGAGATGCCACCATACACCAACACTCCCCCACGGCCAAATCTGACACTTTCGTGCACGAACGCAGGTTTATTCCTACTGGCACTGTCCCTCCAGATGAAAATACGCCTATTATCCGGTTGAACAGAAAAACGAGACTCATCAGAAAAAAGAGCATTGCTCCATTCATTTCTCCTCCAGTTCACATGCTCTGTTGCCCACTTCCTGTGGTCGCGACGATGTCTTGGCGTTAGTCTAACACATACCATTGGTCGGTGAGCATACAGACCTACACCATGGAGCCGGTTTCGGACAGTCTGAATTGAAACCGTGGTGCCAGTAGCCGAGCGAAGGTGTTGTTGGAGATGAGTAGCGTTCATATTTCGGTGTCTCCGAGCCGTTAACACTAAATAAAGATCTTCATTGGGCGTTGTTGTTCGTCTACGACAAAAATTTGTCCTGGTCTTCTGCCTGCACTTCCAGTCTCCAAAAAGCGGTTCCAGATCCTGGAAATCACACTTTGTGACACTCCAAGGGCTTGCGCTACTTCGGCTTGAGTTTGGCCCCCTCCTAACCGACCAACAACTCTCCAAGCTTCTGAATCGGTTAAATGACTTCGCTGAGACATCGTACTCATCGAAACAAAGCAATCACTGAATGCCGATCATCCTTGTCTTCATTTCAGTTGAAAGTCAAATTTCATTCGCTGCCGCTGAAGCGACGTTTTTGACGTCGAACTCAAAATTAGCATACTCCACAGTTTGAAAATCAGAAACATTTGCATTTGTGATTCTCTTCCATTTTAGGCAAAAAAAAAAATAAAAATAATTCGCTTATATCTTTATTTTATATAAAACTTACAATATCCTTTAATTGTTTTGAGCAGTGTATATGTATATATTCGATGCTTAATACGATATAATTAGCGTCTTACTGACTTTTAATTGCGAATAAAGAAGAAACAAATTTATGGTTTTTATTTAGTCGTCCATATAAATTAATTGATCTTAGTAAATCTAACTTATTACTCGTTTTCTCCGATCTCCAATAAATACTAGAATTTAATTATCTAAATTTAATATTAATAAAAAGAACTGAGCAATCTTTTTTCTCTCCATCGTCTTAAAAATTGTGAGATGTAAGAAATGAAAATTATGGCATTCTCTATTCAAAATCTGATTTCATAGTCGT